>OY998176.1:186758814-187282287 GCA_963921935.1 Galeruca laticollis | reverse complement strand
GCCCTTAATCACTCCTTGCAAATACATTTGTATCACATTTTCCATGATTCTACCATGAATGATGTGAGGCTGATTGGTCTTTAGGATTTAGACTTTCCGTGGTTTGGAATTAAAAACCAGCTTTAACTATCTCTATGCAATTGGTATATACTCTAAAACATGGCTACTGTGAAATATCAGTTATAAAGGACCCACTATGGCGTCAATTAAAAATTATCATAAAGATAGTAACAAGTAGAAACGTGTGTTTTCACCTCTCGCACGAATAACGTCATAATATCGTCGACCCATACTTGAAATAAGCTACCTTAATTCATATTGGTCAATTCTTCCCAGATTTGAATTACCCTCTCCCTTGCCTGTTCCAGGTTACTGAATTGGATTTTTTCCGCTCCTAATTGCCTGAACCCAATTTTCGTGTTCTCTGCAAAACGTAGTCTTTCTCTTCAGTGATAAACGATTAGTATAGAACACCGGTCCGCAATACTTGGTCTCAAATTTGATTAATTCGAGCGTAATCGAACAGTTTCAGCACTGACTTGTAGAAAATGTACCTCGCACAGTTTATTTTTATAGTATTACATGTCACAGAATTCTTAAAAACCTGATCCTGGATTGATGTATGACACGATTTCTTTAATGTAGTATCCGTAAGATGGTTGCACATCAAATCGACGACGTATTCTTCGGCAGCTCCTACCACTATACCGTAATAGTACGGCTTGGGCACATTCATCGCGTGTCAAATTACGATTTTGGCGTTATTGAAGAATAATATCCAAGGAAACACAATATGTGTTATACACTTCGAAACTTAATTGGTCTATTTCTTATTTTTCAAATTAATTTTGCATAAAAAAACATGAAAGCTCATATCGATAAATCTAAGCACTGCAAAAACAGTTTATATCAGAGGTTTACAAAGATTGATTCACATTGGGAATTTTCAAAAATGAGAACAAAATATTTTATAATTGAAGTGATACGTTAATCTTTTGAAGAAGTGTATATATCATACGGAGCATTTCCTAAGAGTGGATAATATTTTCATCCGTAAAAACCTCGATGCATACTTTAGAAATCTTGAAAAATCGATACCGTGTTTGAAATTTAGCGTTTTTTTTTAGGATTCAGTATATTTTTCAGGGAGTCCAAGATTTCCATATTATATCAAATCATAGATAAATGCAATTGAAACATTTTCGGAGAAGAAATACGTTTTCTTTTCTAATTTCCAATCCATTAACAGTGATTAATACTTTTAATATTCACGTCTCGATGACAGTTTCGATACCCACAGCAATCCATATTGTTTTCTTTGATTACGTAATAATAATTCTAACACTTGTTATAAAATCAATACATACTGAAACATCAGGAGAAAGTGTTTCAGAATAATTATTCTCACTTTATAGCTAGAATGTTTACATTCTATTCAAATTATTACATTCACATAATATGGTCGTGGAGGGTTTATTTATTATTAGTGAATTTCATTACAATGCTCATTCTGTATCCGAATTCGTTATCATCATAAAAAACACATTATACAATCTATTTTCATAGGTAGAAGGAATTGGAATAGCCCATTTATATAAATCCAATTGAAAACTGGTAATGAGTTTGTTATACTCATGGCATGTAATGGACTTTGATGCCATGTTGTAATCACTATATTTTTTTTCAAGCCCACTTCACCCTGTTTTTTAAATAGGTGGACAATTTCAAGAAACCACCAGAAATTAATAAAAAAGTTACTAGATTGGAAGCGATGACATAAAATACTAGTCATACGAAAATTATACAGTCTGGAAATAATGAATCACAATCTGAATAATAATTGAGCTAATAGACACATGGTAAAAGAGCGTATGAATATTATTGAAAAAGAAAAAAATTACAACGAATTGTGAAATTAGATCTCTAAATAATTCCAAAGTCGGCGACTACTTTTTTGAGAAGGTTAATAACAGGTGTCAAATTTAGTGGCACATGAAGTAATGTTTTGTGTTTATTGATGGAACATAAATTTAAAAAAATGATAGTATCTGAGTGGTTTCTTATCAAATGTATTTAATTTAGAATGATGGAACCACAATAGACTAAAATAGAATTATTGAAAGAACAGGGGCTGTATGTTCCTCGAAAATTAAGCTATATGAGAAATGAAGATCACTGTAATAAAAAAAATCTTCAAATTTACACCTTTAAGTATGAAATATCAGAAGTTCTTCTATTATATAAGTACAAAGTACAGGAATTATTTGATTTCAAAATACAACAAATATTTTTTCTACTAGAAATAAATCATCAAAAATATCTGTATGTGATTCAATTTAGCGGAGTAATTTATTTGTTATCACCTCTTCCATATCCCGGGATAGGTAGCGTCAAAAAAATTACGTCAAAGGTCGCGTGTTAGGTTTCACCTAACATTTACTATTTTTGATAAAACTAAAGTGATCATAAATCTTTCATTTTTTTTCCTAAAATTGAAACAATCAATATGTTAGCTAATTTAGAATAATATTTTTCTTAATCGAAATTTTATCCACGGGCGGCACAGGCGGTATAAGTCGATATGGTTGTCTTTGTAAATAGGAAGTTCACATGTGGCACAGCGTTGCATGGTGAACCGATTTTTTCTAATGGGATATTACCTGCATCGCATTTTTGGATGTTCGTTTTGCGGTGCTGCGGCGGTCATATTTGTATTATTACCAGTGACGGCGGCTATTTTTCTTCGAAGATTCAGGGACAATGTTGGGATTGATGCAAGACGTGTTAGATGAGGAAGTGTTAGTTGTTTTGAGAGATCCATTATGTATTTTCTTCTTGTTGTAATGACATTTGTATTGGCTTTGCAAATTATTTGGCCATTTATTGCCGCTATGTTCAATAATGTGTGAAATACAGTCATTGGCTAGCGATTGCTTTTCCGTGTGACATAATACTCTGACATGAGTCTATCCACCACTTCCATCTTTAGTCAGGTTATAGAATGTAATTACTCCAGGTGTTTTGGCCTTATTACTAGTTACATCAATTATGTCATCATTATGGAAGGTTGAGACCATTAAAACGTTCTTGTTTTTTTTTCGGCACGTATAAAACAAGAAGAAAATTGTTACCAGTTACCATCTTCACCGTAAGCAAAAATACTGGAACTGACTGGCCTCTGTTTTGTATCGATCAATTCTGGTAGGATTTCACGTTGATTTTTTCGTAGTGTGCCCACTAATGTAATTTTATTATTTACAAGCAGATCATTGGCAAGGGGTATTGAAGTAACTTAGTTGTCTACAGTAAGATTCCTTCCCAATTTATATATAGTGGATATGTCTCTTCACAATACTAGTAGCATTAGGCAGCTGAAAAGACCCATCAGGTTATTTCCCAGGATATAGATATATTTCCATGTTGTGAGTGTTAAAAGTTCTCGAATCAACTGAACACTAGGTACATTTTTTCATGCCGTATTTCGCTGGCTTGTTTGCAATATACTGTCTAAAGCTGCTCTTCCTAAAAAAATCATCAAGCATTTCGTCGATTGTTCCGTACTCTCCAATACTGTAATTACCGGAGCACCTTTTGACAAAATCTTCAAAAAATTTTCTAATAGGTGCCAAATTGTCATATTCAGCTCTTTCATTTCTTGTAGTAGCATAATCAAACTTCAGACTTCTCAAAAGTATATGAAATCTTCTTCGAGACATAACTGCGGAAAAATAATCAGGTGCAGTTCCATCAGTACTCCACAGGTCAGTAGTGTTGACATATTGGCTTTTCATAACTCCTGCCATATAGAATAAACCTAAGAGGGCATGCATTTCTATAAAATCAGTTGGTTGACAGTCTTTATCTTGTTGGTAAGACTCCCGTAATTTGTCCAGCTTCTGATTAGTAAAGACTACAACTTCATCAATAACATTGTCCGGAAAAAAGAATTTCCAACGCTCTATTGGAGTTCGGGCCTCTTTAGCAACCCTCTTTACACCTGGAAGCTGGGATATCAAATTATGTGCACGTGTTTTGATTCGAGGTAAATCGGGTTTATGTTTAAGCCATTCAGTCTTATATTTTCTTGTAAAAATAGGCACTCTGTGTTGATTCACAAGCAAAGGCATAGGCATATTTAAGTCAGTAATAAGGGTGTGTTCGCCCTCTGATACCATTTGACTTCCATTCGTACTATGTTCAATGTGCTCAGGAGAACCGCCGCCATTATTGTTTTTGCTATCAGAGTCCATTTCTTCATCAGCTTTTATGTCGTCATACCATTTTAATAATTGTTGCATTTGTATGGGATCCATTGTGAGCACTTCACTTCAATAGTTGTAAATAATTGTTTTGATCACGCTATTTTTAATAAACTTATAGAAAAAAACACATGCGTTACATTCTACCTAACACTCTGCCGACTCGTGTTGGTCACCTGTTAGTTTCAAACTAGCAAGTGACCATAACTTAAATAAAACTTAAGTCTCCCCATTCCACCTTCACACGTGATTGGATGGTAACCTACATGAGGTATTCCTTGGCGGCAGTCAACATAAAATGGATTATTATTATTTCATACTAAAAAAACATTAATTATTGGGCAAAATCTACCAACGCGACCCTTCCCTAGATATATTTCATGAATATTTCATAGTAAGATCATGTACCTATACCGAACAGAAAATTTCCATATAGTATAAAATGGGCCTAGTTTTTAATAGGTTGTTGAAAATTCAACTAATCATCCCTAATCCTCACACTGAAAACAGTACTTAGAAATCAGAATTGGTATAAAAATAGTTCAGTAATTGAACTATTGGCATAATTTTTGATAAACATTCACATTATGAAACTATGAATTACATTGTCTATTACTTATTATCTCAAGAAACACTAAATTAATTTACATAAAATAGGTATATATTACGATTCAGTCACAGTCGTCACTAGAGAAGGAAAAAAATATTGGTTGTATAAGATAATCCAAAATCCTATATAACTTGAACATTTTATCTTCTTCTTTTATAGTATGAGCGATACAATTTTGCCAGTGAATGATTGTAACATTTCCATATGCTTGCATTAGGAGCTCCTTCACATCATTTAGTTTAAATGTAATATTTTTGGCTGCTACGTAAAATTGATTTCTTTCGTAACTTCATGTAATAATGAACGAGATATTTGTGGTATAACTGGCATTTCTTTATTCCAGTCAAAATTTCATGCAACTGGGATTTCACATTAAAAAAATAAACTGAATGATATGTCGAATTAAATTTCAGTGGTGGCAATGTTTTAACAATTTCTGGACGAACTTCACGATGGTTAGAAGAGACAATTGTTCCAGTATTTCTATTATCTTTGATATCTAATTCTATATTTAGTCATTCATAGTCTATTTCTTAATGTCTGACAGCACAGTAGCCTTATTAAATATTCAAATAGAAAATTATCTCTTACAGAGTTATCCTATAGTATGTACAAAAAGTACGAGGAGTAATAAACGCTAATTAAGTATGCAAAACCTTTACAGGGAGCACCATGAAATTTTTGATAAATCTCTTACTTTAAATTACATTTCTTCCGTAAATCTAAAAACCAGGTAGATCGACCCCGTATTTGTTTCAGTTGTAGCAAAGTTTAGGGTTTATTCATTGTTAAAGGATTAGCAGATAAGCAATAACGCAATGCAGTGGTGTGTATTTTGAGAAAAAAATACATTTTAAATTATAATATAATAAAAAATGAAAAGAAATAATTATTGGAATACATTTATTACTAACATTTTATTCTATATCCGACTCGGAAAAGGAAGAATCGTTGTTGACATTAATAATAATAGGGTCGATTAAATTATCACAAATATTGTTAATTTTCCACATATTTGCCTCTACTTTGATAACATGCTCGATACAGTTTGTCCAATTTTCCTTACTCACATGACTTACAGCACTCTCAAACAATTTCACAACATCGTTTATTTTAAAAGTAGTATTTTTTTTTCCGACTTCCCCCTTTAACTGAGCCCATATCAATTCTATGGGATTAAGTTCACAATCATAAGGGGGAAGTCGAAGAACTGATATACCACGAGAAGAAGCCATTTCTTCTACAATGTAGCTTTTGTGACACTAAATAAAGTTGATTGCAATGTCTATATTTGGGAATAAATATAGTTAGCGACACACGTCGCGGTTTTAACTCAATTTTGCTGTTAACAATGATAGATTGATTTGAAGAAATATTTGGAACGAATTGTTTTTCAACGAAAACGATAATGACCAAAATTAAAACTAGTCCTTTATCAAAATGTACGAAAAATTAGTATTGAAATTTAATGAAGATAATCCATTAGCGGCGCTCCGAATTTTATGGAAAATAAGAGGTTGGTGCGAACAGCATTCTTACAAATAACCTCAATTTTGACAATAGTCTGATGCTAGTGTCAAAAATTAAATAGAACAATGAGAGAGGAAATATCCAAGGGACCAATAAACACGTTTGGCTTTTCTAAACTAGCCACTGGATTGAAATTCACAAATAAGTAGAAATAGTTTGATTGTGATGGTGTTGTTAGACAGGACTTGGAACGAGCATTCAAATGAGGTATTACTTGCCATATGATCCAATTTACAATTATCTCACAAAATGGCTCCCGTACGCCAATTTGATGATGATGTCACGAAATGCTATTAAAAACGTTGCATTTGTACCCTATTTCATAGAGCCAAACAATCATTGATTTGATTTCTATGGTTGATGGGAGGGACTTTAGATGGGTACTATACTATAAGTTAAACTGGATGTTCAACATATTGAAAAGATTAGAATTGCGTTGGAAGATTCCTTATTACTTCAATCTTCCACTGAACAATTTTTATCATTCATTGGGTTGACGGTACGAACTGTACCACCGTCGACATAGTTTCTGACAGAGATATAATTGCGGCCGAGAATGAATTTCTCCGAGAAGGAAATATTTCAACGGATGATATTTATAATGTATGTATGTCAGTTTATTTGTGATAAAACACTAAACTATTTTGGAAATTATGCTCATACCATTGGTTACCATAACTCGTATTTTTCCATGAAATAGTATCCACCGAATAAATAAAGAACATTAAGCGGATTGTAATGTCAAATTCGTAACCAGCGACCCCAAAAATCCCAGAACGACGAGCTTCCAGCGATTCGGTAAATTGTTCTAGCAAAACTCCAAGATATGACGTTATAAGTCAGGTATTCCAGAGCAGGTTACTGACTCCTAATTCGAGACGGGCAATTGAAGAAAACGTTGAAGTTCGAAAGTCCTTTATTAAACGAATTAGAAAAGGCATAGAAGTCGGAGGAGGCCACGTAGAACCTTTGAGTTTGTTCTTTTTTATGTTACATTGTTTTCAATTATGCTTTATCGTCGAAATAGAAGCCTATTGTCCGTTACTTGAAATCCCCTTCCGATACTCTGAACTGTTCAATTGCGTTTTTCTCAAAAACGAATGAGAATATCGTGTTTGAACAAGAGTACCAATATCACGTAGAAATAATAGTTATGTCATATTTTTTAATAAAAATCACTAAAAAGTTTCGTCAAAAAAACTTACCAGTCAATTCCTTCATCAGAAGTCCTTCACGAGGCTCCTCCTGTAACAAAATATCAAATAATACATAAAATAATATTGCCTGTATAAAATTATGCCTCTGTGCCGATTTTGATAATAATCGATACATATACAGAGACATTATTAGCAAAAAATGAAAAAAAATTAAATTTTAAACGCCCTTTATCTTTTTCCACAGCAATACTTTATTGAGGTATATTTGGTCCTATGACCATATTTTGGTCCAAAAAATCTACCCTTAGCCTATGTCCCAATAGTTATGAATCACCCTGTATATGTTCCTTCTCCAATATCCTCCATCCCTATCGATCTTGAGCTTTTAATATCCAATTTCTTCTTCCAACGTTCCTAATTTTGTCACACCATTTTGTCTTGATGCCTTCCGGTTTTTATTTCTCTTATCCACGGCTTCAATTTTGTTGTTTTTTTTGTCCAACTATCTCTGTCTACTCTTGCGACGTATCTAGCGCATCTTCATTTAGCTTTGGTTGCGGTTATAACAATGTCTTTCAATTTTTTTTTTGGTCTCTCATCCATTTATTTGTCTCTCTGTATCTGTTACAATATTGCTTTGCTCTTTTCGTCATACATTGGGTACCTTGAAATTTGTTAATCACGATTTTCGTATATGCCCTTGTTTCTCTCCTATACGCGAGCACTGGAACATGCACTGTTCCATCACTCTTGTCTTCATCCTTAGTGTGAATTGTCTATTTTTGCTTCGTAGGAGGTGGCATAATCTACCGAATTTTGCCCACGCTACCCTTATTCGTCTTTTCATATGTGCCTATTCCATGTCTTTGTAAATTACTATTGTTTGGCCTAGGTAGTTTTATTCATACACAGTTTTTTTACTGTTTCATTAATTGATAACTTTTTGTTATACCTTGCACATTTTTTACTCAAATTTAGTTCTGTTCAAGTTCATACTCAATCCTACAGATTCGAATTTTTGTTATAGTTTTTGTAACATCTCTTGAAGTTCTTGAGGATTTTCTGCTACCAACACACACACATTACCGGCGTATGATACATAAGGAAGTTTTTTTCTCTCAATGTTTCTCCCGTTGTCTTTTCTGCCTAGATTCAGTTGTATAGGGCTCCATGATTTATGCCTCTTAGCAGTTGTTTGTATCTGAAGTTTCTCATACAATCTTCTAATGCACGATTAATTAATCAGGTTTCATGTTAATCTAAATTTTTCATTGTAGTGAAGAAATTCCATACGTCGTGAGTCCTTACTGTTTTGTATATGATCCAAGGTAATATATTGTTTTGTGAATCCTGCCTCTACTTTGTTCTGGTACAATTAACATTAATGTCCAAGCCCATTAAAGATTATTTCCGCCGACTTTTGTAAAACAAGTTAATTAGTTGATATCTCAAACTTTCGAAGTCTGATTCTTTTCCATATTAAAATTTTAATCAATTGCTTATATTTTAAATACTTTTTTTCATTCGAATTGATTTACTATAATCATAAGAACTTATATGGAATACAACCATAGGAAATGATCTATGAGTTAATATTCTGGCTCCTTAATTTAAGAACATTGATATACTCACAAGAGTGACTTTTCTTGTTTTAACATTCAATCACGAATTTCCATGACAGGATCCTGGTTATAACTGAATCAGTCTATGAAACGATAAAAAAAATCCACCTTCATTGTGAGTAACTGCCTCTACATTCATTTCATTCGAGAAATTCAACTGGTATTTGACGTCGCTTGAACGTTTAATGGAGAGAATCTGCTGAATACTCGGAAAACCCTAAAATTTATAAATGACAGCCATTTGGAATTCTTATTATTCAATATTTCAAAATGCCGGAGGAAACTTATTCAGTTTTGGTTCAATTTATTCGAGACCAATGTGCTTTTCCATCTTTCAGATTTCTATTCAGTATGCTCCGTTCAAATGTAATAAAATATGTACCACTACCGGAATGAATGACATATGTATTGTATTGAGCCTGATTCTCGTGAGAACCTCACATTTCTATACTCTCCGATGGCAATATGAAGGATTACCGATAAATTGCAAATACAATTGACTATTCAGAAAATCTGCTGTGCTATAAGAGATTGTTGGATCCCTATTCGTCGTCTAAACTCACGTAGGGCCAATTAAAGTGAATTGGTATATGTTTCTTTTCAAAAAAGCAAAATTTTAGAAACTTGAGAAAGTATTGCAAGTCTAAAGGAAGGCCCAAAGGTACACAAATTGTGTATGCTGGAAATGAAGTGATTTTATATAATCTTTCATTATTGATATATATATGTATATATATATATATATATATATACATATATATTATACTGGTTTAAAATGAGCACCTTGAATCTATTTTTTTGGATGCATTGACGTCGTGACGGAACTAATAAGGCTGCTGATATTCGGATTTACGTTTAGAAAAAAATTTATACTTTCCGTAATATTATTTGGCTTATCGATATATTTCAGACCAACTTCAATCATAATGTTGGATGGAGAAATTGATTTGATACCATTCAATTACTTAATTTTGTATCCGAATGATAGTGTCTTTTCATTTTTGGGTTATGTGTAGTTCAGCCATTACAAACTTAATAGAATTATAGAAAATTCTTGCTTCCAATTTTTAACAATTTTTATTTAAAATGATTATCAACGTGAAGTACTGAGAAATATACAAATACTTGGTAAATGTACAAGATGACCTTACTAGTGTTTTAATGTGACATTAAGTTGAGAATTCTATAATATACAATGTCAAAAGTTTAGGAACTGTCACATAGGAGAGAATTGTTTGGTTATATATCACAGTGATATAGATGTCAAAAAAGTCTATGGAAATGAATAATGCAACAAATCGAAAGAGAAGCAGAAATCACAGAACATTATATTTATTGTGTCAGGAAATATATGAATTTTGTTGTTGAGTAAATGAAGCTATTATTTAGGAATTAGAAAATAGGAATAGAGGATAGTTTATGTGAAGGAATAATAATAATTTGGTAGAATGAACATTTTAAAAGGACACAAACATAATTTAAAAAAAAATTAACACTTAAGCATTAGAATCAGCACACATATGATTAGGGCATAGCAACAAATAACAATGGAAGTTTTGTTGATGGAGAAAATGAAGTAGGTATGACATAGGGGAGAAATGATAAGAAATTTTAGATAAAAAACTATAAAAATTGTATAAAAGAGTCCTGAATGAACAGTAGAAGCGGCAAATAAAAATATATAAGAAGGAATACTATAAAGAAGCTACATATAAAAATATATAAAATAACAATTATTGGAGTCCCGGCAATTCTGTATGGTGTAGTTTTGAAAGACAGCACTTCAAGAAGGAGTATTAGTGGGGTTGTGAGGACCAGGTTAGTTTTTTTTTGTCTATGTTGGTACCAACATATATGTTAAAGATATAAAACAGATTTGATAAAAGTAATTACAAAAACATTAGTACTTACGCATTTCTATTTAACGTTTATAATTCATCGCTTTGTTTCTTTGTTCCAATTTAGTACTTGCGCATTTCTATTTAACGTTTATAAATTTCGACTTCTCAACTCTTATATTAGCATAAGACATTTCATCACTTTGTTCCTTTGTTCAAATTTATAATACATATTTTCTGACCAATACAAACTAATTCATATTAAATATTATTGAAATCATTGTTTTCTTAAATATCATTTCAACGGATACGAATTGACATCTGTTATTACTGTGAGATCTGGAATCGGCTATTCTAATGAGAAATTTTAACCATAGGCGCACCAAATAATATAACAAAAAATATTAAAAATTGTGAATGAATAAAAGATAAAATATTGGGGATAAAGTGTAAAAATAACTGGAACCCAAAAAGTAGATAGAGTATCTCATTCTCTCCGCATAAATAAATACATGAAATTTTTCTTTTCCTTTTAATGAGCTAGCCACACTAAAATTTAATAAATCAAAATAGTGATACAATCATATTGAAAATTCCTCTTATACACATAAGTATTACAAATGGCGAGCCAACGTGGGGTGGTATAAATATATATAGGGGTTATTCACAATTATAGGGTGATTATTGTAAGGAGTTTTTTCTGAATATTTTAATTATCAAATCACGACATACATCATGGATTTGAGAAATAGAAAATTGACGGAACATGGCAATAATAATGCAGATGAATCGTTAGAAAAGGTTGAAACACAGCATGAAAGATCACTGGATGTGTCCACAAGTAACACTAACGAGGAAAACAAATTGATTCAGATAGAGGGGATGGAAATCAAGAAGAGTTACATGAAAGACCAGTGGATTGGACAGTAATATTAAGACATATTCAAAATATGGGACAACGAATGGAAGAGATGAAGCAAGACCTGGAACAGGATAGTATTAACAAGTTTGAAGACAATCAAGCTAGGCTGGAAGATATGAAACAAAATTTGAAACGGGATAATCAAAATATGAAAGAGGAAATGACCAAAAAATTGGAAGAGCAAGGAAAGGAAATTCGTAAGATTAGGAATGATACCATTCAAATCAGAAAAGACATAACAGAACAAGAGAACAAATTGAGGCAAGAGATTGTTGAAAATGGGTTAAAAATTAGGAACGAATTGGAGAAAATAACGATGGAAATCAGACAAGATTTAGAAGGACAAATCAACCATACTCAAGATAAAATAGGGGACATACATAAAGAAGTAGAAACAATAGTATTGAGAGTTAATATTGAGTCCCAGGAAACACATGATAAAATACAAGAAATAAAAAATGGAATAGAAATGGTAGAACTAACATTAATGAATGGAATTAAAGAAAACATACAAGAACTAGAAAACAAGGTAGAACAGGTAGTCAGAGAAAACAAAGACACAATGGAGAGATTAAGGAAAAATATTGATGACAATGGTGAGAAAACGAATGTATTGGGATTGTGAAGAGAATATATCGGAGAACAACTAAAAGAAGAAATGTTAGCAAGGACAGAAGACGGAATAAAACAAATTGAAGAAAAACTGAGATGAGAAATAGGAAAACGTCAAGTTGAAAGAATTTTTATGAGTGGATGTGGAAGCCAAAATTTCATGAAATTTGATGGGGAAATTAAGAGAATACATCCAAAAATATTTATTAGAAGTTTACGGAATAAAGTGAATATAAACGATCCTATTGACAATCTTAGAGAAGTGATAAGAGACAGTTTAGGAGGAAATGCATTATTATGGTTCAATAGTAGAGAATTTGGTATAAATAACTTCGAGGAATTTGAAAGTCAATTTATTAATTATTACTGGGGCGAGCATGCACAAACATTGGCACGAGAGCGATTGTATTTTGGAAAATATGATCACAATAGGGGAACTAGTTTGAATAATTATGCATTAGCAATGTTCAATGCAGCACAACACTTAGAACCTCCTATGCGCGAAGAAGATTTAGTAATGTACATATCTAGACATTTCAGAAATGGTATGGCTGAAACCGTAGCTATCCAGGGTATTAATACAATGGATCAGTTCAGTAAATATCTTCAACGAATCGACAGAAATGTTACAAGGCCTTATGATAATAGTAACAGATCGGGTGGTTATAATAATAATTATAATGGAAGGAATCAATTCCAGAATAGAAATGATACAAACAATTTTCAAAGAAACATAGATAATAATCAAAGAAATAATGAAGCTTACAGGAATAATAATGATTATAATAGAAATGGCTACAATAATAATAACCGGAATAGGTCATACAACAATGATTATAGATATAATGGAGATTATAACCAAGGTAATCAGCAAAGGGAAAGATATCCTAGACAAGAAAAAAGAAATTCAGAACAAGACGGACAAAGGAATAACAGACATATTAATTGCAGTCGTACGGAAAGAAGTGAAGAGACACATGCACAAAGAAGAGAGAATATACAAGAAGATACAGCAGTAATGGGTCATAGAGAGGATACTTCGGAACAAAATTTTTAATTGAGCACAGTCCAAAAGCAATGAATATATTAGTATGTAACTATGAACACCCACGGGAATTTATAAAACTCAATGAACAAGTATCAAATGAAAATCAAGTAGAATTAATAATTTTTAACACGTATATTCAAAATCATAAAATAAAAATCTTAATAGATACAGGTTCAGAAGCATCATTAATTAACCATAAAACTATAGATTTATTAAAAGATATCGCAGTAAATATTAGTAAAATACCAAAAATCAATCTAATAGGTGCAAATAACAAAAAATTATGTGAAGTTAATAGAGTTGTTAATCTTGAAATGAATTTAAATAATGAACAAAATATTGATTTACAGTTGTTAATTGTACCAGATATGGAGGTTGACATTGTCTTGGGAGCTGATGAATTGAGTAAAAATAAAACTATAATTGATTATGAACAAAGAAAGTTTAAACTAAATGAGAAATGGATAAGTTTTGATTTATGGGAAAACAACACAAACGTGATAAAAACATATCAAATAAATATGCATAAAAATCATGAAAATGACAGTAGACAGAGTGATAATGATTTATGTAGGGGGAATAAAACTAATATAATTAATGATTATAATGAGATGATAAATGAATATAATGATGTAATTGAAATTAATAATAGGGATGAATATAATAAAATAATAAACTGCCATGAGCAATATTAGGGGAATGTTATGTCATTATTATTAAAACATGAAACATTAATCACTCCAGAAACTAGAGTAGCAAGTAACTATGTGCATAAGATTGAAGTTAAAAATATAGAAAGTTTTAAAAGCAAAACTCATCCTATCCCATACAAATACAAAACTGATATACAAAATGAAATTAAAAAATTGTTACATGATGGAATTATAGAAAAAAGTAATACTCAATTTATCAGTCCAATAGTTATCGTCAAAAAACGAAGTGGAGATCTTCGCATATGTTTAGATGCAAGAATAATAAATTCGTATACGATTCCACAATATGAGGCACCATTAACTGTGGATGCCATACTGGGTAGAATCACTAAAGCCAAAATATTTACTAAAATAGACTTGAAACATAGCTTCTGGTTAATTCCGTTACACAAAGAATCTAGAAAATACACAGGTTTTATGATCGATGGGGTTGTTTATTCTTTTGCTGTAGTGCCATTTGGACTACAAAGTGCTTGTGCGGCACTCGTTAAAGCGTTACATGAAATACTAAACAGATATGAGATGTTTTGTCTTCATTATGTGGACGACATATTAATATTTTTTGAGGATGATGATCAGCATTCAAAACATCTTCAAACAGTAGTGGAAGCTCTTGATAAGGCAGGTCTGAAAATAAATTTAGAGAAATGTCAGATTTTCCAAAAACAGGTCACTTATTTAGGATTCAAAATTAGTCATACAGGAATCTCAATGGATCCAGAAAGAGTAGAAATAATCAAGAATTATACAAGACCATATAATCTGAAGATATTGAGAGGATTCTTGGGAATGATAAACTATTTCAAAGAATTAATTCCAAATCTATCTGAAAAGGAATTACCGTTAATAGAATTATTGCACAAAGGAGTTAAGTGGAACTGGGATGAAACGAGGGAAACATCATTTCAAGAAATAAAGGCAGCATTTATCAATGAAATAGAATTACATCAACCTCGATATGAATTACCATTTATTTTAAGGACAGACGCCTCTAAAAATAGATATGCTGGTACATTATTACAAGTACACGAAGGAAAAGAAGTACCAATATGTTTTGTTTCCCGGATAACCAAAAAACATGGAAAAAATTATAGCGTTGGAGAATTAGAGTTAGGTAGTATCATATATTGCATTAGCAAATTAAGATTTTATCTATTAGGGAATAAATTTCGAATAGAAACAGATAAATTATCGCTTACCTCGATTTTAAAGAACATCGATGGGCTCTATTAATTCGAGAGTATGATTTTGAAGTCCATCATGTGCCAGGTAAACTAAATGTTGTAGTCGATGGAGGGACAGGAATCTAAGTCACAAAAAAATATAAAAATAGGTGTAAACTTATTTAAGGAAATAACGGGAATATTTTCAAAAGAAAAATTAATGTCTGATCAATGTAATTTATCTGATAAACGAAAGCAAAGAGCAAATAAAAAGGATGATATATTTCATAAAATTGTAGGAACAGATGAATTATGCTTAACAACAGAATTACTTGCCAAAGAAATTATGACACATATTCATGAAGAATATGCGCATATAGGGTCAAAAAAAGTATGGAAGATATATCGAGAAAATTATATAACTAAGAAAGACAATTCCATAGCTAAAAGTATTACAAGAAATTGTAGACTATGTCAACTGGCAAAAGAAAACAATTGGCATAATGAAAATGTGCCTAAGTCTATCATCGCAAAAGAACCTTTACAATTAGCAGCTATTGATTTTTTATCTAATTGGATGTTTTTTCCAAATTTATAACTTTATATGCTTCGAAGAAAACAAATACAAATATTGTAATACAAAATTTACAAAGTTATATAGTGGATCCAGGGAAACCAAAAGCGTGTATTTTAGACAACGCAACATATTTTAACAATAATAGGATAAAAAAATTCATGATGAAAAATGATATTAAACCCATTAACACAAGTATAAGACATCCTAATTCAAATTTGGCAGAACGATACATCAAAGATATAATAAAATTCTTAAGAATAATGGTTCATAACAATCATATCGCGTGGGAAGAAAACTTACAAAACATACAAAATATTGTGAATAATAGTCCAACTAATACAACAGAAGGAACACATATTTATGTATTTAAACAAACGTTGCCGGAAAGACATTGGATTTTAAATGAAAAAAATTATGGAGCAACTATTGAAAAGGTAAATGAAAATTTACAAAGATCTGCAGAAAAGTATTTTAAACTTAAAAGGGCTAAAATGAAAAAACAAATAACATTTGAAAAAGGTGATTTAGTAATAGTAAAAGCCTTAAGGGTAGCTAATAGAAAAGAAAATAAGTGTGCAAAGTTACAGTTGCCTTATGAAGGGCCATATGAAATTTATAATAAACAAGGAGTAAACAGTTATATATTAAAAGAGATACATAGTGATAAAATAAGGGGAACCTTCAATATAAATCAAATTTACAAATATTATGTAGAGAACTAAAAATATAAAATTTTCTCCTTATTTCACAAGTTTTTAAAAAAGTCAAAAATTTTAGGGGAAAATTATACTGGTTTAAAATGAGCACCTTGAATCTATTTTTTTGAATGCATTGACGTTGTGACGGAACTAATAAGGCTGCTGATATTCGGATTTACGTTTAGAATAAAATTTATACTTTCCGTAATATTATTTGGCTTATCGATATATTTTAGACCAACTTCAATCATAATGTTGGATGGAGAAATTGATTTGATACCATTTAATTAATTAATTTTGTATCCGAATGTTAGTGTCTTTTCATTTATGGGTTATGTGTAGTTCAGCCATTACAAACTTAATAGAATTATAAAAAATACTTGCTTTCAATTTTTAACAATTTTTATTTAAAATGATTATCAACGTGAAGTACTGAGAAATATACAAATACTTGGTAAATGTACAAGATGATCTTACTAGTGTTTTAATGTGACATTAAGTTGAGAATTCTATAATATGTAATGTCAAAAGTTTAGGAACTGTCACATAGGAGAGAATTGTTTGGTTATATATCACAGTGACATAGATGTCAAAAAAGTCTATGGAAATGGATAATGCAACAAATCGAAAGAGAAGCAGAAATCACAGAACGTTATATTTATTGTGTCAGGAAATATATGA
Organism: Galeruca laticollis; assembly: GCA_963921935.1. Classification (NCBI taxonomy): domain Eukaryota; kingdom Metazoa; phylum Arthropoda; class Insecta; order Coleoptera; family Chrysomelidae; genus Galeruca; species Galeruca laticollis. The sequence goes on along the minus strand of OY998176.1, from coordinate 187,264,857 downwards.
ATTTTGTTGTTGAGTAAATAAAGCTATTATTTAGGAATTAGAAAATAGGAATAGAGGATAGTTTATGTGAAGGAATAATAATAATTTGGTAGAATGAACATTTTAAAAGGACACAAACACAATTTAAAAAAAATTAACACTTAAGCATTAGAATCAGCACACATATGATCAGGGCATAGCAACAAATAACAATGGAAGTTTTGTTGATGGAGAAAATGAAGTAGGTATGACATAGGGGAGAAATGATAAGAAATTTTAGATAAAAAACTATAAAAATTGTATAAAAGAGTCCTGAATGAACAGTAGAAGCGGCAAATAAAAATATATAAGAAGGAATACTATAAAGAAGCTACATATAAAAATATATAAAATAACAATTATTGGAGTCCCGGCAATTCTGTATGGTGTGGTTTTGGAAGACAGCACTTCAAGAAGGAGTATTAGTGGGGTTGTGAGGACCAGGTTAGTTTTTCTTTGTCTATGTTGGTACCAACATTTATGTGAAAGATATAAAACAGATTTGATAAAAGTAATTACAAAAACATTAGTACTTACGCATTTCTATTTAACGTTTATAATTCATCGCTTTGTTTCTTTGTTCCAATTTAGTACTTGCGCATTTCTATTTAACGTTTATAAATTTCGACTTCTCAACTTTTATATTAGCATAAGACATTTCATCACTTTGTTCCTTTGTTCAAATTTGTAATACATATTTTCTGACCAATACAAACTAATTCATATTAAATATTATTGAAATCATTGTTTTCTTAAATATCATTTCAACGGATACGAATTGACATCTGTTATTACTGTGAGATCTGGAATCGGCTATTCTAATGAGAAATTTTAACCAAAGGCGCACCAAATAATATAAAAAAAAATTAAAAAACATTTGAATGAATAAAAGATAAAATATTGGAGATAAAGTGAAAAAATAACTGGAACCCAAAAAGTAGATAGAGTATCTCATCCTCTCCGCATAAATAAATACATAAAATTTTTCTTTTCCTTTTAATGAGCTAGCCACACTAAAATTTAATAAATCAAAATAGTAATACAATAATATTGAAAATTCCTCTTATACACACAAGTATTACAATATATATATATATATATATATATATATATATATATATATATATATATATATATATATATATATATATATATATATATATATATATATATATATATATATATATATATATATATATATATATATATATATATATATATATATATATATATATATATATATTTATCATTTAATTTGAAGAAAGATATTTGCCAACTTATTTTTAATGAATATTTTTGTGGGGATGTGGCAATAAGACTCCAGAGTAAATTCTTTCAGATATTTATTCCCGAGCTTTCGAATGATTTTCATTCATTATCAAGGGCTATAAATAATTGGTCAATGTTATCATTATTAATAATTAAATGAAATAATAAATACTTATATAAAATCTATAGCGAATTTTGGAATAGTTGTAAATTTTTATAATAAATTCTTTTAAACATAAATCAATGAAAAACTCAAAAAACAATATGGCAATAAACAAAATATTTGATCTTGAACTACTACAATTTTTATTTTTTTATCATAAAATTAAAGATTGTTATGAATCTTCTGTTCTTTTTTCATAATCTAAAAGATATGCATAGATAACACTAAGGTTATTTAAATCTGTTTTTTTATTTATTACATAATTTTGTTCTGCAATATATGTTGTTTCCAAAAAAAGGCGTTTTCTATAATTACTTTCTATTGCTAAGACTTTGGCAGATTGACAATCCATAGAATGGCCTTCATAAAACACGTGTTCCGCTAAAGCACATCTATCAGGATATAATCTACTGTCACTTTTATGAGAGGCGATTCGATTGGTTAGCGATCTTTTACTGTGACCAATGTATTTCTTATTAACGATATTGCAAGGAATCTCATAAACTATATTAGTTAATTTAGTAGTAGGAGTCTTGTCTTTGATCTTACTGAAAATTGATTTTATTGTAACACATTGTTTATTCGCAATTTTGATATTATGTGGTTTGAATACTCCAGAAATGTTAGGTGTGATAGATTTTATATATGGAAATGAAATATAAGTTGGAGATGTAATATTAGTAGTTAAAATGTCACTGTTTTCTTCGTTTCGTATTATGTCAACAGTAATGTCATTTATAATGTCAGAAGTATTATATAAAACATGTTTCAAAAGATATGAAGGATATGAGTTATTATAGAAAAGTTTGTAGAGTATTTTTAGATTTTTATCGTGAAACATTAGATTGGAAATTTTTAGGACTCTGGTTCTCATCTGTTTAATCAAGTTAATTTTTGTACTACGTCGATGATATGAATGGTAATTTATATATCTCCCAGAATTGATTGCTTCTAATAAATTTGGTATCAGGAAAAGGTAAAGATTGTTCTGTATTTTCCCTTTCCATTGTAAATTGTATATGCGGATCGAAGCTATTGAAGTAAAAGAGTATATTATTTATTTCATCACATGGAAACGATAATATTATATCATCTACATATTTTTTGATGAAAAACAAATTAAAGGGTAAAACAGAAATAACATAGTCTAAAATATAATTCATGATATAGTCTGCTAATATAGGAGATATTGAAGAGCCCATAGGTGTTTCAAAGGTTTGTTGGTAATTTTTGTTATTGTAAGTGAAAAATGTATTATCAAAAATAAATGTAATTAATTCTAAAAAAGTTTCTTTCCCCAATTTGCAATTTTTACTTATATCATTCCATTTATGTTGAAGAGATTATCAGCTAGACCAATTGTAGCATCAATTAATACTCAAATTGAACCTCTTACTCTTTGGTTAACTGAAATATTGACAAAATCTTACGACTATAACAATGAATATTATGTTAGAGACTCCTTTGAAATTAGAAAATCATTCAACAACTTACTATTACCATCAAATTACGTTCTTTTAAGTTTAGACGTAGTATCACTTTTTAGTAATGTTCATTTGAATATATGTTTAACATCTCTTCAACATAAATGGAATGATATAAGTAAAAATTGCATATTGGGAAAAGAAACTTCTTTAGAATTAATTACATTCATTTTTAATAATACATTTTTCACTTACAATAACAAAAATTACCAACAAACCTTTGGAACACCTATGGGCTCTTCAATATCTCCTATATTAGCAGACTATGTCATGAATTATATTTTAGACTATGTTATTTCTGTTTTACCCTTTAATTTGTTTTTCATCAAAAAATATGTAGATGATATAATATTATCTTTTCCATGTGATGAAATAAATAATATACTCTTTTACTTCAATACCTTCGATCCGCATATACAATTTACAATGGAAATGGAAAATACAGAACAATCTTTACCTTTTCTTGATACCAAATTTATTAGAAATAATGATAATAGAATCTTGATTGACTGGTATAGGAAACCTATCAATCCTGGGAGATATATAAATTACCGTTCATATCATCGACGTAGTACAAAAATTAACTTGATTAAACAGATGAAAACCAGAGTCCTAAAAATTTCCAATCCAATGTTTCACGATAAAAATCTAAAAATTCTCTACAAACTTTTCTATAATAACTCATATCCTCCATATCTTTTGAAACATGTTTTATATAATACTTCTGACAATAGAAATGACATTACTGATGACATAATACGAAACGAAGAAAACAGTGACATTTTAACTACTAATATTACATTTCCAACTTATATTTCATTTCCATATATAAAATCTATCACACCTAAAATTTCTGGAGTATTCAAACCACATAATATCGAAATTGCGAATAAACAATGTGTTACAATAAAATCAATTTCCAGTAAGATCAAAGACAAGACTCCTACTACTAAATTAACTAATATAGTTTATGAGATTCCTTGCAAAATCTGTAATGAGAAATACATTGGTCACAGTAAAAGATCGCTAACCAATCGAATCGCCTCTCATAAAAGTGACAGTAGATTATATCCTGATAGATGTGCTTTAGCAGAACACGTGTTTTATTAAGGCCATTCTATGGATTATCAATCTGCCAAAGTCTTAGCAATAGAAAGTAATTATAGAAAACGCCTTTATTTGGAAACAATATATATTGCAGAACAAAATTATATAATAAATAAAAAAAACAGATTTAAATAACCTTAGTGTTATCGATGCATATCTTTTAGATTATGAAAAAAGAACAGAAGATTCATAACAATCTTTAATTTTATGATAAAAAAATAAAAATTGTAGTAGTTCAAGATCAAATATTTTGTTTATTGTCATATTGTTTTTTAAGTTTTTGATTGATTTATGTTTAAACGAATTTAATATAAAAATTTACAACTATTCCAAAATTAGCTATAGATTTTGTGTAAGTATTTATTATTTCATTTAATTATTAATAATGATAACAATGACCAATTATTTATAGCCCTTGATAATTAATGAAAATCATTCGAAAGCTCGGGAATAAATATCTGAAAGAATTTACTCTGGAGTCTTATTGCTACATACCCACAAAAATATATATATATATATATATATATATATATATATATATATATATATATATATATATATATATACAGGGTGGGGCAATCTTCTGACTTCGGAGGATTACATCGTTGTGGTGAGAAGTAAAACTTTAAAGTTTTGTGTGAGCTAATACAGTTACTGAGGGCACATTTTGAAAATACTTTCTATTCTACAGGGTCTTCCAAAACCACGTAGCAACACAAACCCACATTTTTTTGAATGAAACATACCATATTTTGTTTTCGAATCGAAAAGATCTCAGCGAGAGCGTTACAAAAATATAGCATTCTAATATTTATAAGGGTCTTTTAAAAAGATATTGTCAATTATTGGCCAAAAAGACCTTCTCTTTAACACTCTGCAAAAGAGTAAATCAGAATAAATTAACAGGTCTTTGTATTCAGTTATCATTCACATATCATTGGCTGTGCTTAGTATTAATTACTTTTTTATCTGTGGCCTCTTTAATACAGGGTGACACAAAACGCAAATCAAGCAATATCTCAAAATTTTTGAATGAATCACTCTATAAGTCTTTTTACAATTTGTTAGTACAATTAATAATCTTTCAAACGATGTAGTACATTTAGGGTATACGTTAATGGAAAACCGTAAATATTTCATGTGAATGGTCAAATACAAGTATTTTACGTACATAATTTAAATGGTATTAAATTTTTACATGCAACGTCTTGTAAATTTTAACATTTCTAAGGCATAAATTTTAATCGTAATTTTGGATGCATCTAAAATATCTTATACTTTTACTCTTACCATTAGAGTAAGGGAATATTCCGGAATTATGTTGGAAGCAATATTTCTGTTTACTGTAAGTAGGCTAATTTCATTATAGTACTAATAAATATAAAAGCAGTTTGCAGTCTTTACGAAATAATTAAGTCATTACAAACAGTATATCTTTGTTATGTAAAATGCAAGCTTGTATTTTATTTTCCAACTTTTTCTATTTTTAAAAAACTAACAATTATGAAAACCAACATTATAAAAACCCTTACATTTACATAAATAAACATTGACATTTTATAAAAACATAGTTTTTGCTAAGTGTTCAAAATGGCGACCATGTACTTCCATACACTTCTCAATTCTTTTCAAAAACGAGGATCTCACTCTTCCTAACATAGCTGCAGTTATTGTGGAAAATGCGTTACGAATCCTTTCTTTCATGTCTTCTCTGGTAGTAGGTTCTGATACACAAGTTGCTTGATGTATCCCCATAAAAAGAAATCCATCGGTGTGAGATCTGGGGATAGAGGAGGCCACGAAATTGGTCCACCACGTCCTATCCACCTGTCGGTAAATGTCTGTTCAACCACCGACGTACACAACAAACGTAATGTACAGATGTTCCATCTTGTATGAACCACAAGTTAACTCTTGTGTTTAAATCAACTTCCTCCAATAATTCTCCCAAATGGTTTTTTAGAAAATTGTAATACCTTCTTCCAGTGAGGCTACCTTCAAAAAAGTGTGGTCCTATAACTGTATCTCCTACGATTCCTCCCCATGCATTTATGGACCATTTAGTTTGGGTCGTTGTACGAAACACATGTGGATTACTATCCGAATAAAAATGAAAATTTCTGCGGTTGACGAAACCATTTCTGTGAAACGTGGCCTCGTCACTAAATAAAACATTTTTTTAAAAATCTGGATATGCATCAATTAAACCACTGAACCACTCGCAAACATTTATTCTTATTGGAAAATCTCTCTCCATTGCTCTTGGTGCATCTGTATCTTGTACGGGTGAAATTTATTCTTTTTTATTATTCTTCCTATTGTTCGTCTACTAATGTCTTATTCAGTACTAAGTTTCCTAGTACTTGTATTGGGATTCTCAACCAAATTTGTCATTACTAAAAATTCGTTGTACTCATTGAAAACACGTTTTGGAAGAGCATGAGGTTGATAGGAAACATTACCTGATGTGTCGAATATATCCTCAAGTCCCTAGAAAGCTTTTTCGTTTGGATGTCTTCGATTGAGATATCTTTCACGATATACTCTTGAAGCGAGTGAACAATTTTTTGAACAAACTCCTAACACGTGAATCATATTGATAATGTCTTCCAGCGGAAAATTCATTATAGTTATTTATTATTTAAACCTAACAACAAAGACGAAGAATACAGCAATATTTCTTTGACATTTATTAGTAGATACTATTTTGACAGCAGCCCACTTGATATAATCAAAAATATGGCTTGATTATGTTTCGGTCTTTCTCAAACAAGCCTATAATAACAATTCTTGAAAGTGAAACATGCATAAATATGAAATTTTTGATAATTCCAAGTACCTACGGTATTAACAAACATTTTATATAATTGATTAGATATTTTAGATGCATCCAAAATTACGATTGAAATTTATGCCTTAGAACTGTTAAAATTTACAAATTTAATACCATTTAATTTGTGTTTTTGAATATTATCATGAAATATTTACGGTTTTCCATTAACTCATACCCTGAATGTACTACATCGTTTGAAAGCTTATTAGTTGTACTAATAAATTGTAAAAAGACTTATAGGGATATTGAAATTTACAAAGTTATATAGTGGATCCAGGGAAACCAAAAGCGTGTATTTTAGACAACGCAACATATTTTAACAATAATAGGATAAAAAAATTCATGATGAAAAATGATATTAAACCCATTAACACAAGTATAAGACATCCTAATTCAAATTTGGCAGAACGATACATCAAAGATATAATAAAATTCTTAAGAATAATGGTTCATAACAATCATATCGCGTGGGAAGAAAACTTACAAAACATACAAAATATTGTGAATAATAGTCCAACTAATACAACAGAAGGAACACATATTTATGTATTTAAACAAACGTTGCCGGAAAGACATTGGATTTTAAATGAAAAAAATTATGGAGCAACTATTGAAAAGGTAAATGAAAATTTACAAAGATCTGCAGAAAAGTATTTTAAACTTAAAAGGGCTAAAATGAAAAAACAAATAACATTTGAAAAAGGTGATTTAGTAATAGTAAAAGCCTTAAGGGTAGCTAATAGAAAAGAAAATAAGTGTGCAAAGTTACAGTTGCCTTATGAAGGGCCATATGAAATTTATAATAAACAAGGAGTAAACAGTTATATATTAAAAGAGATACATAGTGATAAAATAAGGGGAACCTTCAATATAAATCAAATTTACAAATATTATGTAGAGAACTAAAAATATAAAATTTTCTCCTTATTTCACAAGTTTTTGAAAAAGTCAAAAATTTTAGGGGAAAATTATACTGGTTTAAAATGAGCACCTTGAATCTATTTTTTTGAATGCATTGACGTTGTGACGGAACTAATAAGGCTGCTGATATTCGGATTTACGTTTAGAATAAAATTTATACTTTCCGTAATATTATTTGGCTTATCGATATATTTCAGACCAACTTCAATCATAATGTTGGATGGAGAAATTGATTTGATACCATTTAATTAATTAATTTTGTATCCGAATGTTAGTGTCTTTTCATTTATGGGTTATGTGTAGTTCAGCCATTACAAACTTAATAGAATTATAAAAAATACTTGCTTTCAATTTTTAACAATTTTTATTTAAAATGATTATCAACGTGAAGTACTGAGAAATATACAAATACTTGGTAAATGTACAAGATGATCTTACTAGTGTTTTAATGTGACATTAAGTTGAGAATTCTATAATATGTAATGTCAAAAGTTTAGGAACTGTCACATAGGAGAGAATTGTTTGGTTATATATCACAGTGACATAGATGTCAAAAAAGTCTATGGAAATGGATAATGCAACAAATCGAAAGAGAAGCAGAAATCACAGAACGTTATATTTATTGTGTCAGGAAATATATGAATTTTGTTGTTGAGTAAATAAAGCTATTATTTAGGAATTAGAAAATAGGAATAGAGGATAGTTTATGTGAAGGAATAATAATAATTTGGTAGAATGAACATTTTAAAAGGACACAAACACAATTTAAAAAAAATTAACACTTAAGCATTAGAATCAGCACACATATGATCAGGGCATAGCAACAAATAACAATGGAAGTTTTGTTGATGGAGAAAATGAAGTAGGTATGACATAGGGGAGAAATGATAAGAAATTTTAGATAAAAAACTATAAAAATTGTATAAAAGAGTCCTGAATGAACAGTAGAAGCGGCAAATAAAAATATATAAGAAGGAATACTATAAAGAAGCTACATATAAAAATATATAAAATAACAATTATTGGAGTCCCGGCAATTCTGTATGGTGTGGTTTTGGAAGACAGCACTTCAAGAAGGAGTATTAGTGGGGTTGTGAGGACCAGGTTAGTTTTTCTTTGTCTATGTTGGTACCAACATTTATGTGAAAGATATAAAACAGATTTGATAAAAGTAATTACAAAAACATTAGTACTTACGCATTTCTATTTAACGTTTATAATTCATCGCTTTGTTTCTTTGTTCCAATTTAGTACTTGCGCATTTCTATTTAACGTTTATAAATTTCGACTTCTCAACTTTTATATTAGCATAAGACATTTCATCACTTTGTTCCTTTGTTCAAATTTGTAATACATATTTTCTGACCAATACAAACTAATTCATATTAAATATTATTGAAATCATTGTTTTCTTAAATATCATTTCAACGGATACGAATTGACATCTGTTATTACTGTGAGATCTGGAATCGGCTATTCTAATGAGAAATTTTAACCAAAGGCGCACCAAATAATATAAAAAAAAATTAAAAAACATTTGAATGAATAAAAGATAAAATATTGGAGATAAAGTGAAAAAATAACTGGAACCCAAAAAGTAGATAGAGTATCTCATCCTCTCCGCATAAATAAATACATAAAATTTTTCTTTTCCTTTTAATGAGCTAGCCACACTAAAATTTAATAAATCAAAATAGTAATACAATAATATTGAAAATTCCTCTTATACACACAAGTATTACAATATATATATATATATATATATATATATATATATATAAATATATATATATATATATATATATATATATTTATCATTTAATTTGAAGAAAGATATTTGCCAACTTATTTTTAATGAATATTTTTGTGGGGATGTGGCAATAAGACTCCAGAGTAAATTCTTTCAGATATTTATTCCCGAGCTTTCGAATGATTTTCATTCATTATCAAGGGCTATAAATAATTGGTCAATGTTATCATTATTAATAATTAAATGAAATAATAAATACTTATATAAAATCTATAGCGAATTTTGGAATAGTTGTAAATTTTTATAATAAATTCTTTTAAACATAAATCAATGAAAAACTCAAAAAACAATATGGCAATAAACAAAATATTTGATCTTGAACTACTACAATTTTTATTTTTTTATCATAAAATTAAAGATTGTTATGAATCTTCTGTTCTTTTTTCATAATCTAAAAGATATGCATAGATAACACTAAGGTTATTTAAATCTGTTTTTTTATTTATTACATAATTTTGTTCTGCAATATATGTTGTTTCCAAAAAAAGGCGTTTTCTATAATTACTTTCTATTGCTAAGACTTTGGCAGATTGACAATCCATAGAATGGCCTTCATAAAACACGTGTTCCGCTAAAGCACATCTATCAGGATATAATCTACTGTCACTTTTATGAGAGGCGATTCGATTGGTTAGCGATCTTTTACTGTGACCAATGTATTTCTTATTAACGATATTGCAAGGATTCTCATAAACTATATTAGTTAATTTAGTAGTAGGAGTCTTGTCTTTGATCTTACTGAAAATTGATTTTATTGTAACACATTGTTTATTCGCAATTTTGATATTATGTGGTTTGAATACTCCAGAAATGTTAGGTGTGATAGATTTTATATATGGAAATGAAATATAAGTTGGAGATGTAATATTAGTAGTTAAAATGTCACTGTTTTCTTCGTTTCGTATTATGTCAACAGTAATGTCATTTATAATGTCAGAAGTATTATATAAAACATGTTTCAAAAGATATGAAGGATATGAGTTATTATAGAAAAGTTTGTAGAGTATTTTTAGATTTTTATCGTGAAACATTAGATTGGAAATTTTTAGGACTCTGGTTCTCATCTGTTTAATCAAGTTAATTTTTGTACTACGTCGATGATATGAATGGTAATTTATATATCTCCCAGAATTGATTGCTTCTAATAAATTTGGTATCAAGAAAAGGTAAAGATTGTTCTGTATTTTCCCTTTCCATTGTAAATTGTATATGCGGATCGAAGCTATTGAAGTAAAAGAGTATATTATTTATTTCATCACATGGAAACGATAATATTATATCATCTACATATTTTTTGATGAAAAACAAATTAAAGGGTAAAACAGAAATAACATAGTCTAAAATATAATTCATGATATAGTCTGCTAATATAGGAGATATTGAAGAGCCCATAGGTGTTTCAAAGGTTTGTTGGTAATTTTTGTTATTGTAAGTGAAAAATGTATTATCAAAAATAAATGTAATTAATTCTAAAAAAGTTTCTTTCCCCAATTTGCAATTTTTACTTATATCATTCCATTTATGTTGAAGAGATTATCAGCTAGACCAATTGTAGCATCAATTAATACTCAAATTGAACCTCTTACTCTTTGGTTAACTGAAATATTGACAAAATCTTACGACTATAACAATGAATATTATGTTAGAGACTCCTTTGAAATTAGAAAATCATTCAACAACTTACTATTACCATCAAATTACGTTCTTTTAAGTTTAGACGTAGTATCACTTTTTAGTAATGTTCATTTGAATATATGTTTAACATCTCTTCAACATAAATGGAATGATATAAGTAAAAATTGCATATTGGGAAAAGAAACTTCTTTAGAATTAATTACATTCATTTTTAATAATACATTTTTCACTTACAATAACAAAAATTACCAACAAACCTTTGGAACACCTATGGGCTCTTCAATATCTCCTATATTAGCAGACTATGTCATGAATTATATTTTAGACTATGTTATTTCTGTTTTACCCTTTAATTTGTTTTTCATCAAAAAATATGTAGATGATATAATATTATCTTTTCCATGTGATGAAATAAATAATATACTCTTTTACTTCAATACCTTCGATCCGCATATACAATTCACAATGGAAATGGAAAATACAGAACAATCTTTACCTTTTCTTGATACCAAATTTATTAGAAATAATGATAATAGAATCTTGATTGACTGGTATAGGAAACCTATCAATCCTGGGAGATATATAAATTACCGTTCATATCATCGACGTAGTACAAAAATTAACTTGATTAAACAGATGAAAACCAGAGTCCTAAAAATTTCCAATCCAATGTTTCACGATAAAAATCTAAAAATTCTCTACAAACTTTTCTATAATAACTCATATCCTCCATATCTTTTGAAACATGTTTTATATAATACTTCTGACAATAGAAATGACATTACTGATGACATAATACGAAACGAAGAAAACAGTGACATTTTAACTACTAATATTACATTTCCAACTTATATTTCATTTCCATATATAAAATCTATCACACCTAAAATTTCTGGAGTATTCAAACCACATAATATCAAAATTGCGAATAAACAATGTGTTACAATAAAATCAATTTCCAGTAAGATCAAAGACAAGACTCCTACTACTAAATTAACTAATATAGTTTATGAGATTCCTTGCAAAATCTGTAATGAGAAATACATTGGTCACAGTAAAAGATCGCTAACCAATCGAATCGCCTCTCATAAAAGTGACAGTAGATTATATCCTGATAGATGTGCTTTAGCAGAACACGTGTTTTATTAAGGCCATTCTATGGATTATCAATCTGCCAAAGTCTTAGCAATAGAAAGTAATTATAGAAAACGCCTTTATTTGGAAACAATATATATTGCAGAACAAAATTATATAATAAATAAAAAAAACAGATTTAAATAACCTTAGTGTTATCGATGCATATCTTTTAGATTATGAAAAAAGAACAGAAGATTCATAACAATCTTTAATTTTATGATAAAAAAATAAAAATTGTAGTAGTTCAAGATCAAATATTTTGTTTATTGTCATATTGTTTTTTAAGTTTTTGATTGATTTATGTTTAAACGAATTTAATATAAAAATTTACAACTATTCCAAAATTAGCTATAGATTTTATGTAAGTATTTATTATTTCATTTAATTATTAATAATGATAACAATGACCAATTATTTATAGCCCTTGATAATTAATGAAAATCATTCGAAAGCTCGGGAATAAATATCTGAAAGAATTTACTCTGGAGTCTTATTGCTACATACCCACAAAATATATATATATATATATATATATATATATATATATATATATACAGGGTGGGGCAATCTTCTGACTTCGGAGGATTACATCGTTGTGGTGAGAAGTAAAACTTTAAAGTTTTGTGTGAGCTAATACAGTTACTGAGGGCACATTTTGAAAATACTTTCTATTCTACAGGGTCTTCCAAAACCACGTAGCAACACAAACCCACATTTTTTTGAATGAAACATACCATATTTTGTTTTCGAATCGAAAAGATCTCAGCGAGAGCGTTACAAAAATATAGCATTCTAATATTTATAAGGGTCTTTTAAAAAGATATGGCCAATTATTGGCCAAAAAGACCTTCTCTTTAACACTCTGCAAAAGAGTAAATCAGAATAAATTAACAGGTCTTTGTATTCAGTTATCATTCACATATCATTGGCTGTGCTTAGTATTAATTACTTTTTTATCTGTGGCCTCTTTAATACAGGGTGACACAAAACGCAAATCAAGCAATATCTCAAAATTTTTGAATGAATCACTCTATAAGTCTTTTTACAATTTGTTAGTACAATTAATAATCTTTCAAACGATGTAGTACATTTAGGGTATACGTTAATGGAAAACCGTAAATATTTCATGTGAATGGTCAAATACAAGTATTTTACGTACATAATTTAAATGGTATTAAATTTTTACATGCAACGTCTTGTAAATTTTAACATTTCTAAGGCATAAATTTTAATCGTAATTTTGGATGCATCTAAAATATCTTATACTTTTACTCTTACCATTAGAGTAAGGGAATATTCCGGAATTATGTTGGAAGCAATATTTCTGTTTACTGTAAGTAGGCTAATTTCATTATAGTACTAATAAATATAAAAGCAGTTTGCAGTCTTTACGAAATAATTAAGTCATTACAAACAGTATATCTTTGTTATGTAAAATGCAAGCTTGTATTTTATTTTCCAACTTTTTCTATTTTTAAAAAACTAACAATTATGAAAACCAACATTATAAAAACCCTTACATTTACATAAATAAACATTGACATTTTATAAAAACATAGTTTTTGCTAAGTGTTCAAAATGGCGACCATGTACTTCCATACACTTCTCAATTCTTTTCAAAAACGAGGATCTCACTCTTCCTAACATAGCTGCAGTTATTGTGGAAAATGCGTTACGAATCCTTTCTTTCATGTCTTCTCTGGTAGTAGGTTCTGATACACAAGTTGCTTGATGTATCCCCATAAAAAGAAATCCATCGGTGTGAGATCTGGGGATAGAGGAGGCCACGAAATTGGTCCACCACGTCCTATCCACCTGTCGGTAAATGTCTGTTCAACCACCGACGTACACAACAAACGTAATGTACAGATGTTCCATCTTGTATGAACCACAAGTTAACTCTTGTGTTTAAATCAACTTCCTCCAATAATTCTCCCAAATGGTTTTTTAGAAAATTGTAATACCTTCTTCCAGTGAGGCTACCTTCAAAAAAGTGTGGTCCTATAACTGTATCTCCTACGATTCCTCCCCATGCATTTATGGACCATTTAGTTTGGGTCGTTGTACGAAACACATGTGGATTACTATCCGAATAAAAATGAAAATTTCTGCGGTTGACGAAACCATTTCTGTGAAACGTGGCCTCGTCACTAAATAAAACATTTTTTTAAAAATCTGGATATGCATCAATTAAACCACTGAACCACTCGCAAACATTTATTCTTATTGGAAAATCTCTCTCCATTGCTCTTGGTGCATCTGTATCTTGTACGGGTGAAATTTATTCTTTTTTATTATTCTTCCTATTGTTCGTCTACTAATGTCTTATTCAGTACTAAGTTTCCTAGTACTTGTATTGGGATTCTCAACCAAATTTGTCATTACTAAAAATTCGTTGTACTCATTGAAAACACGTTTTGGAAGAGCATGAGGTTGATAGGAAACATTACCTGATGTGTCGAATATATCCTCAAGTCCCTAGAAAGCTTTTTCGTTTGGATGTCTTCGATTGAGATATCTTTCACGATATACTCTTGAAGCGAGTGAACAATTTTTTGAACAAACTCCTAACACGTGAATCATATTGATAATGTCTTCCAGCGGAAAATTCATTATAGTTATTTATTATTTAAACCTAACAACAAAGACGAAGAATACAGCAATATTTCTTTGACATTTATTAGTAGATACTATTTTGACAGCAGCCCACTTGATATAATCAAAAATATGGCTTGATTATGTTTCGGTCTTTCTCAAACAAGCCTATAATAACAATTCTTGAAAGTGAAACATGCATAAATATGAAATTTTTGATAATTCCAAGTACCTACGGTATTAACAAACATTTTATATAATTGATTAGATATTTTAGATGCATCCAAAATTACGATTGAAATTTATGCCTTAGAACTGTTAAAATTTACAAATTTAATACCATTTAATTTGTGTTTTTGAATATTATCATGAAATATTTACGGTTTTCCATTAACTCATACCCTAAATGTACTACATCGTTTGAAAGCTTATTAGTTGTACTAATAAATTGTAAAAAGACTTATAGGGTGATTCGTTTAAAAATTTTGAAATATTGCTTGATTTGCGTTTTGTGTCACCCTGTATTAAAGAAGCCACAGATAAAAAAGTAATTAATACAGAGCACAGCCAATGATATGTGAATGATAACTGAATACAAAGACCTGTTAATTTATTTTGATTTACTGTTTTGCAGAGTGTTAAAGAGGTCTTTGTTGCCAATAATTGGCCATCTCTTTTTAAAATACCCATATAAATATAAGAATGCTATATTTTTGTAACGCTCTCGCTCAGATCTTCTCGATTCTAAAACAAAATATAGTACGTTCCATTTATAAAAATGTAAGTTTGTGTTGCTACGTGGTTTTGGAACCTTTTCGGTGGTATTTGATAATGTCCGGGCCACATATATATATATATATATATATATATATATATATATATATATATATATATCGCGATAGCGGTATAAGTGGCGTCCGTATAGATTTGTAACGCTGTGGCATCCTCCGATATACACAATATGTATATATAACAGCCCCAAGGCATAGAGATCACGCACAGAGTGGCTTCCTATTATTTGGCAACACTGGGACCTTGATCGATTATTAGTAGGCAGATTTGAATTTCTTTAAGGATCAGTGTGTTCTGTATATTGTATATAGATCGCGTTCAAAGTGACTTCCAGTAATTTTAAATATGTATTTATTTTTCTTTTGAGAGAGGAGAATGAAACATATTTTCTAGTAATTGGGATGTTGACGGTTGGTACAAATCCATGTGAAGCTATATTTTACACATAAAAGATAGTTTTTAGAAACCTAAAATAACATTCTAAAAAACTTATTATTCGTTTTAAATTAAACTTATTTCTCATAACCCACTTATGAATATGAACTATCTGTCTTGTTAATTTGTTGGAACAACGATAATATTTTACGATTATTATCACAATGGAGACTGGATCCGTCAAAAGATATAGCTGTAATTTACCGAAGATTGATTCTATAATGTTGCGTACATTGACATACTTTATTACAAATTAGAGAGACACATTACTCATTTTATATATTCTTTTATCATATTTAGAGCTACTCAACATCTATATCAAGGAAATACAACTTTAAATCAGCTCTGTAAACAAACAAACTACTAATAAATAATTGACTTTTTATTTTTACCCCAACCAAAAATATCTAAAACGATTTTCAATTTGTATTTGTAGTTTATCAGAGATTATAACTTACATAAATTTTAATGAAAAAGAGTATCCATCTCAAATATATTATGCAAGGAAATAGCAGTAAGTAAAACGCAAAATACGTACTGCAAGTTACAGGGGCAACTAGTTTCGACACACTGAGCTATCATCAGGGCTAAAATGTATATATCATTCACATGAAAAGTATTATAAAAGGAAAGTTGTCACATGCCCGTGGCATCCAGCAGAATTCAAGATGTGTCAGTAGGTAATATGGAAAATATATTGTAGGAAAATTTTATTAAAATCAGGAAAATTCACATAATTATGCAAATGTCAAACAGAATTAAAATTAGATAACGTTAAGAGAAGCAATTAAAATTAAATTTATGTATAAATAAGAGAAAAAGAAGGAAAATATGGACTTTGTCTTACGGCAGAAACCGTCTGAAGCAAGAAGTAGGGAGGACCGAATGCGGACTAACGAAAAACAACTTTTGCGTTCTGTTACTCCGCATGATAGTAATTATATACTCAGAATTCATACTTTAATACTCATAATTCACACCATTTGTATATTCATGGTCGTAGGAAAAATAGAGTGCATAACTCGTTAGAAATTGTATTTTCTGCACTCGTCCGGAATATGTCACTTTCCACACTTCTTATACAATGCTATTCAAATTCGAGTCTACGCATTGGGATCATGGTAACGATAAGAGACGTAAGGATAGTTAAATGGGGGCAAAGTTGTATATTTCAGAGGTCATTCAAATGATTCAAGACAATCTAGCTTCTTTAGTTCTGCAGTTATACCGGAAAAATGGAAAATTTTGAAATTCTTCTTTTGCCTACATTTTTTTATTTTGCGACGATTTTCCAAAACTTTGCCATAACAAGTTTTTGTATATTGAACTATGACCAGAACAATTTTAACCTCTTTTAATATTCCATAACAGCTGTAATTGAAAAATATCAGTGAGTAATAAGTGCATCAATGCCAAGTTGATCATACAACAAGATCTTGTTTAATTATTGTAGATTTGAAATTTTACCGGTAATAGTTCAATATTTCCAAAACAGTCTGTAGTTCAGATGTTAATACTACGCCGATATGAAACATGAGTATTGGCGTTTGAATCAATGCAATTAAAAATATAGATTCGTATTTGAAAATAAAAACTTGAGGGTGGCACAATTTTAACGATACTTTGTATGTAATTTTTTTTCACATAGAGCATACTGCAAAATTTTTTAGTTCGAATACAAAAGCTTTCCAATCTGTAATCTACAGAATAATCCACGTTATACATCCAAAGAAATTATTTTTTACTCTCTAGCGCATTTGAATAAATGTTTGTCATTAGAAAGTTTTTTATGATTTCATTTTATGCTTTTAGTCGTCTCGTTAGTCTATGCATTTCTGATACAGCTTCATTATTATAAGGTAATTTTTCCGTGAGCTCTGAGCTATTATGATTAACTGGTTTGCCATCGTGGAGCCACGATATTGAATTTTGACAATCTCAGGATAAATTCGTAACCTCAACCCACAATTGGACAGAAATGACAAATCTCGTCCTCCATTTTGGAGCCGCCATGTTTAATTCATGAATTTTGACATAAAGATTAATATTTCAGGTATTCAAACATCTGACTATAATTTAGGGTTCAAATGGAAATTCAATGAAGTTTGTTTTTTTTTCTAATAGAATAACCTAAATATTTTTTAATATTTGGATTCTTGAAAACTTGAAACATGTATCATACTTCATACTCTATCTTTAGCTATGACGGTTCCAAGACATGTCAAATGAGTCG
The DNA here is from genome assembly GCA_963921935.1 of Galeruca laticollis. NCBI lineage: Eukaryota > Metazoa > Arthropoda > Insecta > Coleoptera > Chrysomelidae > Galeruca > Galeruca laticollis. Next base: position 187,246,425 of record OY998176.1, on the reverse strand, counting down.
CCCATTTTATCAGTTTGAAATAAAATAAACTATTATACCAGAAATCCTAAATATATTGCATTGTAATTTCGGCGGCCTTGTATGTTCCAGTACTAAAAGCATTCCTTCCGATTCTAATGCTGTAAAATTTGATATTCAGACGCTGATTTTGAAAATAACTTAAGTCACATATTCAGAAAATTTCAACGTTATAAATTATTCTCATGCAGCCATTAATTCTCATCATCATATTAATCAAAATCCCAACATTGAAAATGTCATCATGAAACTTCTGAAAATCGGAATTTTAGACCCAGAACACTCTGGAAGATATTGAATATGGGGTTTAATAGTAGGCTTCCACTTGAAATAAATATATGACGTCTTCAACATCTGACTATAAGATTTAACACCACCTCTTGTAGAATCCGGAGGAATGTTATTGTTCTTATCATACCTACATACGTATGAAATGACATTGAAAAATAATATCGGACTGCTCGCACACACTTTCACTTTTTGTTAGAAAGGATAAAATGTACACCTCAAAGATAAGTAAAGGATATGATAAATGTTTAACATACTTTTTCTTAGAATCCAAATTTAAAAATCATTTAGTAATGACGAAGTTCGTTAAGTTTCCGATTGAAGCGGAAATGACAGTCAGATGTTTAAATACCTGAAATGTTTATCCAATGTACCTATACAAATCACTAAAATTTCAAACTGACCGCCCATTTAATAACAACTAGCGGGCTGGCTAGTAATTTCGTTGGCAAACTATACATAAATAGAAAATATGTTTAATTGGAATATGTACTGTTTATTTTTTGTACGAACATTTGTATAAGTTTCAAAAAATATTTTTTTATATCTATTCCCTCTAAAACGCACAATAGAAAGAGCTTTAATGATGATACTGATCTGAAAACTTGTACTCAGTCATGATGGATTCCTCACTACTTCAGTATTTCTCTAGATTCCTTATTCTTTTGATATGATCTTCATTAGCGTTACACCTAAGTCTAGCAATTGAAGTGAATTCAAGGCTTTTTATTTTAAATTTCGTGTTCACACTTTTCTTTTTGAAATTCGGTTTCAAATTTTTTCTGAAAAATTCAGAGCCTAACTTTTCACGGGTTTCGAATTCTTCAAAAATATGAAAAAAAAACCTTCATCAAACTCACACGGCTCAATAGAGCATATAAAGGAAAGTTGATTTCAATCGCCCTATTTTGATCTCTAGTTCAGTCTGTAGGATTAATAGTATGTTGGTCTGGGCCACCCTGTATACAGACATCACACCAGTAGAACCATTAGCACATGTTTAAGTTTTGCATTTATCAGACTCCCTAAATATTGGAACATAGCCTTCATTTTTGCTCTACACTGTTAGGAACCGGTGTTGTAGTAATGAACAGACCAAACCGCTATGGTGTTGAGAAAAAAACTCTAGTGTATACATAGCATTTATTGCCCTCTACAACTTCTATTTAAGACATTTTTTGCCTTAGATCAAATAAGGATGCAGTTATCGTCCATACAGTTATTCATACACCCTGTATATGCCAGAGAGAGTTTCAACGTCTCCGAAATTTTTGTGAAATTCAATATTCTAGGTCAACTACTAACAATCCACCTAGTAATCTGATGGCATTTAGGTTTTCGGAATTTTCACAAAAAAAACTACTTCTGCTACAGTGAAGTAGAAAAATATACCCATTCGAAAATTAACCTGAAAATAGTAGTAATTTTACTTCATCTCGTGGTTTACGTTGGAAAATTCAATTCATTTGCCCCTTATTTACGGAAATTCAGAATTCTTTAGTTTGTTTTATCGCCAGTAGTTTTTTATTTTGCCTCAAAATCAAATTTAAGTGAATTGTAGAAGGAAAATATAATTTTTCTATTAATAACGGTAGATATTCTGCAATAACCAGCATCCTCCGTACTGTCAACAATGGTATCAATGAATTAAAACAGATGTAAATCATCACATTCAATGTTAAACGCTTTCTATAACCAAAAGTGAGATCGGCAACGGGAACGAAAATATAATTTTTTTATTAATAACGGTAGATATTCTGCAATAACTAGCATCCTCCGCACTGTCAACAATGGTATCAATAAATTAAAACAGATGTAAATCATCACATTCAATGTTAAACGCTTTCTATAACCAAAAGTGAGATCGGCAACACTGCCAGGATGCCACAATGCAAGAAAAGTACATATACAGACGCCAAACTATACCGTTCTTCGATATGTATACTGACGGATGCCACTTTGTGCGTCAGATGTATAATAAATATATACGTGTGCTACTATAACGCCGCGTACGGAGAACCTGTGAACCTTGGTGTATAGGTTTATACAAAAAACGACGTCCTGCTGATTTCATCAGCAATAGATTCCCAAGCATTTACTGAACCGTTTGCGATATTTTGGAGCTCGATGCACTGTGACGTCCGTATATCGGAAGTCATAGTGCCGCGGACGCCACAGCTACCGCGATTCTAACATGGGCGGATGCCACTTCACGCCGTGAATGTATATATATATATATATATATATATATATATATATATATATATATATATATATATATATATTAATATATATTTATATATATATACATATATATATATAAATATATATATATATATATATATATATATATATATATATATATATATATATTTATATATATTGCATTAGCCTCCGCCCAATATACAGCGTGTATATAGGACCACTCAGTTAGCGTCTTTAGCGGCCTCCTTACGTTTGACAACGTTGCGTCTCTTGATATCGATGAAATGACCTCGATTCTATCAAAAATATGTTATTTCAAGCCACTATATACTGTTGTTATAGAGATCGCGCTCGAGTTGGCTTCCACCTATTTTTCAAAACATTAGTTATCTATACATATTGAATGGGATTATTATTTCGACCGTTGACCTTCATAGCTGGAAAATTATCTATTTTAGAAGGCATCTTTCTCTCTAATTTTAAAAACCTATTTATAAAAGATATATTGGACTTAGTTTTATTCTGTACATTTTTAAAATTGTATTAGATTTTGAGATTCGCGTAACTTATCTAAATGAGATTTGAAATGAAAAACACTAAAACAGAAATATCCTTTTATATTCTTCTTATTCAATTAATGTTTGTTATAATATACGACTATCCGTAATATCATTATTAATTTTTTCTAAATTCAGATCCTGATTAGTAAATGATTAATTTGGATAGAAAGTAATACATTTATTATTAGTCGATTTATATTAGAATGTTTTATTAGTAACAAAAGTGGATATTCCCTATTGGATTAAGATCAGGGCTGCAGGGTGGGCAGTTGATGGTTTGTCTACTAACCTCATCCAAATTATGGCGGATCCTACGCGCAGCATGTAGTCGTGCATTAACATTCATTAAAAGAAAGTAATTTTTCATGTAAGGAGCAAAGTCTATTTTACGATTGATTAATTCTTCATTAGATAAAATAATTGCCTGCACACATTCATCGCGGCTCAGATTTCTTGAAATACTGTCCATGTCAATTAACTAACATACGCAAAGCAGCAAGACAGTTTATTGAATTCTGAACAATATTGTCAGTTAAACTGACCAGACGATTTTTTTTGCCTTTTCATAGCAAACTACCTACTTATATACCATTAATGCGTATTACAATTCAATAAAATCACGTTATGCTTTCCATTTTTCTTCTTTAACAACAGAGGTATCAAGACGACTTTTTTACGATAATGATGAGGAAAAATAAGCTATCTCGCAATATTTATAAAATGTAGCGTATGTTTCTGATAAATTCCACGGGGTGTTGCAACCTAAGATGAAAAAATACATCTTTATTTGTATATGGATAAAACATTTTTCTGAAAACATTAGTCCTAAAAATAGACCCATGATATGAAAATCAGAATCCAATCAAGGGTTCAGAAGAAACATATTTTCACACTTATGGTACATTTAAGGTGGTGAGATAACTTTGGAAGTAGTGTATATTCTCTTCTTTGAATAGACCACGTTGATTTTCTTCAAACTCTAATTAGATTAAAAAAATGGAGAAATAATTAGGAAATTGTGAGAGGTTGATTAATTGGAAGTATGTTTTCTTTTAACCCTGCTAGCCCTAGGAACTATTTTGCACTTAAAATTTGAGGGTATGATTCGAATTTTAGATGTTAGCGTGCGACCTACAAAAAAAATTACAATCGTTACATGTTTCTTATAGGTTGATAATGAGAGACGAATATTGATACTGCCAATAGTATTGTTCATTTTAAGACAATTGTAGACAAAAAACTTGAAAAATGGGTTTAAAATTATTATGTTGTGCTGATGTTTGAAGAAAAATTGAATTTGAAATTTTTTATTAAGAACAAAAAATTGGCTAACTATTCAATATACACAATGATTCTTTACCTGTACATACCTATAAGGAAATGCCAACTTATTTTAGTCTCTGTTTTAGGTTATTCACCTAAATATACACAATTGAACATTTTTATTTTACAAAATTAATAGTATTTTTTTATTTGAAATGAAATGGAATGTTCGAAATCAAAAATGTTTTGAAAACCTCTTAATTCTGAAGAAAGCAATATTAAAAATAATCAACAATCACATCTCGGTATACAGCGTGCTACGATAAATATACGGATGTAACGACAGCCGTTTCCAGTAATGTAATAGAAAATTAGTAAAATATATGCATAATAATAATTTCAAAAGTATAATAGAGTTTTAAGCGATTTTCTTGTTGTCAAAAATTTAGAAAGGCAATAAATATTCCTGATAGTTTGTCATTTGACGAATACAACTCTCTAAATATAAATGAAAAATTGAAGTGTACGAAGTGGGACTTCTTCCAATGAAAAAGGTGATTGGTTTTCTAAAAAATCTAAATAAATCTCAATATTTGAATGTTCCTCAAAATAATTAGGTCCTACTACATATTCACCAACAATACCTCTCAGCACATGTAACGACCTTCTAGTTTGACTGTGTGTCACTATTTGATATGGATTAGTTGATGAATAATAGTGGAAGCTATGCCTGTTAACACAACCATTTTTATAAAACGTAGCTTTACCTCCAAATAGGACATAGTCGACAAAGTCTCTCTGTTGATTAACTTACCTACAAAATGCTAGTGTTATTTCAAAATCATCTTCAGTTAATTCCTGTTGCAACTAAACGTGGTAAGGGTGCATTTTCTTTTTAGCAAGTATTCTTTGTACACCGTTGTAGCTCAGTTCTTGTTCGCTGGAAATACTCCTCACATTTGTGTGTGGGTTTTCAGTAACAATATTTTCTCTTCCTTCTGCCAGTTTTTCTTCGTTCATGATTTTCATAAATAACTGATCCCGGGCGATTGAATCGCTCGATCAATCTGTACAGCTTGTTTTCTTAGTTTGCCGCCTTTCAGTAAATTGTTCACGGTATACGCTTACTGATAGTTAGACGTTTTTATTGCATTCGCCCAATATCCAGATCGTTTCAATCAGTTCATCACTAGTAATATTCATTTTTGCCCTGGTTCAATTTCTTCAAAACACCAAAAAATTTACCAACCCGCTAAATAAAAAAACTCTGTACCTATTGCCATGTCATGTTATAGTCAAGTATCAGTTTGTGACAAATAAATCATTGCCAACTCAATTAATTCTTAAATGATTAGATACAGGTACATAATTATTGTTATGTATAGAAAAAACAAATTATCTCAAGAACTAATAATTTTGGGTTTATGTTACAAAAAATAAGTAATAAGTCATATTTATGTTTATAAAATACTATACGCATGTTAAAATATAGACGGACAACATTAGAACAGACTTGAGTTAGAGCTACTTATGAGAACTTTTTTCTATAACCTAAAAGTTGAAGTGTTGTGAAACAATGAAATTCAAATATCTCGAAAACGGTTAAAATTTTGAGTATCGAAGAAGTACACATTTTTTCTACAGAAATGATGAGGTTATTCAAATCAAATCAATGAGTTATAAATTAAATGAGTGACAAAAAATGTGTAGCTGACGTGGCGACATCTATAAGTTTACTTGTTTGTCCTTGCTAGAACATGTTCATATCCAATTTTCGAGTCATTATCTCGAAAAATAACTGTTCTATTAATAAATATCTACTTACTTTTTTCCTATTCAATATTCTGTATCTCAGTAAGGAGCAGACTTAGACCCATTGTTGTTAATGAAAATATTATTCTTTTTGTCTTCTGAATCTGTAGTTACAATTTGGCCCACTATTTATGAATCACCCTGTATATTTTTGGACACCTCGTAAAACATGCCAGGAATTACAAAGGATCTGTCTGTTTTTATGTCAATTAATTCAACTTGAAATTCAATTCCTAAATCTCTATTATGATTTATTAATTCTGTTGTTTAATAAGGTTATTTGTCACAAAATACAGTAAAATAAAAAATGTTCACTATTATATATAATAAATTAGAACTAACAATGTGATTATTTTTTCAGTGCCTTGAATTTGAGCAAACATTCAAACTTAAGTCTCTTGTAGCGAATTAGAATAATGAAATGAAAAGTATTTAAAACAAATGCAAGCCACACAGCCGGCAACACAGAAAATGGTGTATATGGCAGCCATTAGATACTATAAATGGGTAAAAACAATGCCGAAGGCCACGAGCAGCGCGTAAGTGATCGCAAGGTATACTTCATGCGACTGTGGAGAACTGTGCGGTAACAGCTCAAACTATGGTGTATAAAAAAGTACAAAAATCGGTCGGGAGGGCCTCCGGCTGATATTTTGCTAAATGACAGCAGTGGTCCATACCTTTCATTTGCGATAAGTTCTAGCCAAAATCCTCGTGGCCTCCGTATATCGGAAGCCACGAGGCCACGGAGGTTACGGCAGATGCAATTTTAACATGGTCGGAGACCACAACTGCCTATAACTAAATATATATATATATATATATATATATATATATATATATATATATATATATATATATATATATATATATATATATTTATATATATATAATATATATATATTTATATATATTTAAATAATATATATATATAATATATATATATATATATATATATATATATATATATATATATATATATATATATATTGAAAACATTTATCTCATAACAAAATTAGTATTAAAAACATAAAAATTCATGATCGAAACGGGGTAATAAGGAAATGTCAGTGTCAGATATTTTTTGGAAATATATCGAATTGTAATTTGAAATTAGTATTATTGATAATTATTCAAAAGTAGAGATAAAACGACGATAGAACTTGCCTGTAGCAATGAATTTTATAAAGCGTTTCTCGGGTGAGAAATATTGTATCCCAGAGGCAGCTAATTTGTATTCAGTTTAAAACGAGAAGAGGTTTCTTTAGAGTCAGCAGAGTACACCGAGGAGAAGATTGATTGGTAACAAAATTTCAAATATTATATCGATATAAAAAAGTTTAAAAGAAAACAAATTCAATTGAAAATTGACCAGAAAGCATGCTAATTTGGACATAATTTTTTTTGATCATTGAGAAACTAAATTAAAATCCAATTAGTGCGTGTAAACTTCAAAACCTTTTCGATACCACAAACTATATAAATGTAGTTATCGCCTTTTTATTGAAATCCGTTTTCCTAAAATAAGTAACATTTTAAAAAAACTATGTAATATATATATATATATATATATATATATATATATATATATATATATATATATATATATATATATATATATATATATATATATATATATATATATATATATATATATACAGTAGAACTCCAATTATCCGAACTCCGACTATCCGAATCGCCGATTATCCGAATCACATTCAGAAAAAAATTTGTCCAAAAAAAGTCTAAGTGCGCTATTATTCTTCCCCCCGCGAAGCCAGTGTTTGCGCGTTCGCTCACTATTGTCCTTCCCTCCGCGAAGTCAGTGTAGGCACAACACGTGGTATGAGTCCCCACTCCAGTTCCGGCGCATTGCAGTCACGGCGCACCTGTCATTGTTTGTTTTGATTGTAGTCAGTGTGCTATTGACCTTGCTCGAGGACGTTACTCTTTCGCTACCGCTTACTTTTGTTTGTGCGTGTACAATACTGTATTTTTTTTTACTATGGCTTCGAAAAGAAAACGTGTTGTGCTATCGTTAGCGGACAAACTGAAAATTATAGAGCAACTCGATAAAGGTGTAACGGGTAAGAAGTTGTCTGAGATTTATGGTATTGGACAAGCAACAATTTGTGACATTAAAAACAGTAATTCAACACTTTTAAACTTTGTTTCGGTGCTTGAAAATGGAGATGGAAGTTCCTCCAGGAAAACAATGAAGACAGCAACCAACAAAAATTTGGAAGATGCCGTGTTTAAATGGTTTTTGCAGCAACGTTCTATGGGAAATCTGATTTCAGGTCCAATCCTTTGTGAAAAAGCCAAAATCTTAGCAGAAAAGCTTGGTTATGCATCTTTTAAGGCTAGTATCGGCTGGCTAAGGAACTTTAAATTCAGGCATGGTGTACGCGAGTTAGATTTGGCTGGTGAGAAGCTTTCAGCAGACCATGCAGCTGCTGAAAATTTCATTGGAAAATTTGAAACTGCAGCAGAATCCTATGATCCGGAGTTTGTTTATAATGCCGATGAAACTGGCCTTGTTTGGAAAGCATTACCAAAAACCACTTTGGCTTCTAAAAGATAATCTAGTGCCCCTGGACATAAGGTCAGTAAAGAACGTGTTACAGTGCTTAACTGTGCCAACTCCACTGGAAATCATAAACTACCACTTCTTTTGATAGGAAAGTCAAAAAATCCAAGAGCATTTAAAGACGTAAAAAAACTTCCACTCTTCTACAAAAGTCAACCCAAGGCCTGGATGACTGCAGCTTTGTTTACCGAACGGTATGATGAAGTGTTTATTCCTGAAGTGAAAAAGCACCAAAAATCGGTGGGAAAAGAAGGCAGTAAGGTGCTTTTAATTGTTGATAACGCACCCACTCATCCTACAGCAGAACTGTTGGAAAGAGAGAATGGGAAGTTCAAAACGACGTTTTTGCCTCCCAATGTTACAAGTTTGCTGCAACCCATGGACCAGTCTGTTATTGAAATAATGAAGCGCCATTACAGAAGGCAACTGCTGAGAAAACTGCTGATCGAAGGTGCTGAAGATGAAGAATTGGTTTTGGCAAATCATAGCAAAATAAATTTAAAGGACTGCTGTTACATGGTAGCGGAAGCTTGGAGTTTGGTTACGGCAGTGACGCTAAGACGTGCGTGGAATAAACTGAAAGGCCTGCCGTCTGAGAAGAACAAAAAAAAAGAAACTGAAGAAAATGAGAAACAAGAAAATGGAGAGGATGAAGATGCGTTGCCACTAGAGGAAATAAGAAAAATGATTGTAAAAATTCCTGGTTGTACAGAAGTAAGTGCTGAAGATGTAGGAGAGTGGATGGCTTGTGACACGTCTGACCCTGGTTTTCAAATTCTCAATGACGATGAAATTGTTGAAAGTGTGAGAGAAGATCTTGAAGTGGAAGTGGAAGAAGAACTTTCTGCTGATGTTGAAGTAGACGCTGGACCATCAGCTAGTGAAGCATTTGCCGGCCTCGAGACTGCTTTGAAGTGGATGGAGCGTCAGCCCGAGTGTGACCACTTGCAACTGCTCACCGTCAAGCGAATGCATGACCTGGCTGCCCGAAAACAGATGAAGACCGCAAAACAGCTTACATTGACGGAGATGTTTGAAAAACAATGATTTTTATTGCTAAACTTGTACATAAGTACATTTTATTTATATTTAAAACATGTGAAAATATCATGTTTCTTTCGTTTAATTCAATAAAAAAATAGTGCAATATCAGAACGTAGCTTTTTTTCTCTCCAATGGCAATTTTTTTAAAAAACTCCGATTATCCGAATATTTGATTATCCGAATGGGTCCCGGTCCCCATTAATTCGGATAATTGGAGTTCTACTGTATATATATATATATATATATATATATATATAAATAACAACAAAGAGATTCATGGGTAATTCACGTGAAATAAGCCCTCATTTTGCGTGAATTACCCATGAATCTCTTTGTTGTTGTTGTTAACATATCACGCGATATTCCTACATCTTCTCTTATATATATATATATATATATATATATATATATATATATATATATATATATAATATATCTTCTACTTTAAGTGTAGAGGGTAAAATTTGTTTTCCGTTTTATTTTCCATTTATCAATGTCCTTTATCTTTTCCTGTCTTTAGATATTAATTCAGCTTCTTTCCATGACATTCAATTTCTTTCAATTGTTTCGCCATTTCGTTGTCCCATGTCATCCTAAGTTTACCTCTCCTTCTTTTTCCTATTTTTATTGCAGTCCACACTTCTTTCACTTGTCTGTTTTCCTTTAAACGGTTCAAATGTCCCCACGATCCTGGTTATAACTGAATCAATCTATGAGTGTGAGTAGCTGCCTCTATATTCATTTCATTCGAGAAATTCAAATGGTATTGACGTCCCTTGAACGTTTAATGGCGAGAATCTGCTGAATACTTGGAAAACTCAAAAATTTATAAATTAAAGCAATTTGGAATTCCTATTATTCAATAACACAACGTGTTATTTCGGTTGTGAAGTTCCCGAAAGACATACTGTCGCATTGTGTTTGAAAACCTATAGTTAAAAATTCAGGAAAATGTCACGTTTCACACTATTATTTAATTGTGTTGATGGATTTGTAAACGCCGTAAAATGGTATTGTTTGGAGCAAACTCAATAGCACCTTGTAAAAGGTGAGTTCAGTTATCACATAGTTACGCAATCGGTTAGTAAGTTATAGGTTACATTATTAACGAGTTAGTTGGTTGAATATTGAACCGGTTTTTTAGGTTGTGTAACAAAGTCGAAACTCAAGTTGTAATTCAAGTCGAAACACATTGTTTCACCGCTATTAAGTCGTTTCTTAATCAGCTCAATTTCAACGCTCAATCGAGTTCAACACTCAGTTTTAAGTTCATCACTAAAATTCAGTGAGTCGTCGTTACACTTAGTACTTTTCACTCAAATTCAAACAGTCAGATATAATAGGTCTAACATATCTTTATTAAGTTGCTATACGAGTCAAGTGCGAACTCATCAAGTCGAAACATAACGTTCCTGAATCATTAAGTTCTCATTTACCTTCCGATCTGGGAACCATCGGAGTTCAAACATTCATAAATTTGTATATTTCATTGTAACTTGTATATAATAAATTATTAAGTCCGAAATTACCGTTGTCAGATTAAGATTATTAATAAAGTTGGTTGTCTATGCCAGTCGATGAAGTTCAAATAATTTATAATCAAATACACATGTATTGAAACAAAAATTATGTTATATCACGGCTTCCATATCATAGGCTCTTTGAAGTTGTGAATACAGTTAAACTTAATTAATTGGAGTTACTCATATATTGCTTTTTAGATTATGCGCCCGGATAACGATACATGATTAATAGAACCCTCAGAACTTTCACATCTTGGAGTAGTCATTTGATTTGTTTTCGGATTATATAATATTGTGGTCGATATACCTACCTATTTTTATTTTGTTCTCAACTTAGGCCTACTGTCCACTGAGGCGTCATTTGACGAATGCACGCAAGCTACAGTTGACGACATACGTATTTTGCATCTTTTATATGTCCACGCAATCGTCATACAATCGTCATGCAAGCTACAAAACGGTTTATAGCATCGCAGAAGCACGTTTTCATTCTCTGTGAAAATGTCATCAAGCGATGATGAAGACGTGATTGCAGCATACAATTTTATTAGACGGCGACGACACAGACGTCGATTGTACTGGCTTCATCCATATATTGGAAGAAACGTTAATTGTAGATTATTTGTTGTGGCAAGAGAGTTATCAGAAGATGATTCCTACTTTCAATCATTTTACCGAATGACTAAAAATACGTACCGAACATTAGTAAATATTGTTGGGCCCTTAATACAAAAACGAAATACTGTTATGCGAGCTTGTGTCAGCCCAGAAGAAAGGATACTTATAACGTTGAGGTAAGTTTTAAACAGTTTGTTTGTATGTGTATAGTATTTATTGGTAGAAAAAAAAAGAAAACAATGTAAAATTGAATAGACGACACTTTATTGATAAAATAACCGTCATCGGTTAAACAAATTTCGGTCAGATCACAAATTTTCAAGATTTTGTAGTTCTGACAAATCAACAGGACAATTTGTATTTGCAGAATAATTTATTGGAGAGACTGGGTTATGTGAATTAGATCCTACAGAAGAACTTGGCGAATAATTGTCTCTGTATTGTAACTGCTGTGTTGATGAATAATCCCTGTATTGTTCCGAGTGCTGTACTGGTAGATAATTGTCGCTATTATATTGTTGTGGGCGGTGTGTTGCCGCATAATTGTCCGTGTATGATTGCCTTTGCTGTGGTGCGCCCGACTGAATCTCCTCGAGTAATAATAGCACTTTAATTCTAAACATTCGCATTTGTTCCTCAGATAAACTTTCTACATCTGATAATAAACTGAGTAAAAACATTTTTCTTGGATTATCCTTCGCTGTTTCTTTTCTTTTCATCCAGTCCACAAATGCTTTATCCGCTTCGTTGGTAACTTTTTTATTTTGGGTCGTTTGAATTTGGGCAAGACCGATTCAGAAGATGCTTCGCCAGAAGTTGTAGCAGATTCAGCAGGTCCTTCGTTAGCTGAAGAATTTGATATGTTGTCAACCGCTATGTTTTCAGTCTCTTCTTCTGGAAATAAAGGGATATTGCCTGGTTCACCCGTGTGAATAGTTGCTTTGACAAAAGGGAGAACAAACTGTAATTCATCATGTAGATAGTATAATTTCTTTTGCTTCGTTGATGAACCACTAGGAGTTGGTTTCAGGCTGCGGACAAATCCAGTCCTAATATTCCTCCATCCAGTTTGACAGTCGCTCACTGCAAAAAAACATACATATCTTTCTCTTTTATTCCAGATACCTATCAACTGGGTGTAGCTTTCGAGCACTAGGATTTTACTTTGCTCGAGGAGAATGCACAATATCACGAGTTGTAGCAGAAACGACTGAAGTTATATGGAACGCACTCAAAGATACCTTTATGCCTGTTCCAACTACAGATGAATGAAAGGCTATCGCAACCAGATACTACGAACTTTGGAATCTGCCAAATTGCTTAGGATCCGTGGACGGGAAACACATAAGAATTCAAAAGTATCCTAACACAGGATCTGCAAATTACAACTATAAAGGATACCATTCAATTATTTTATTAGGATGTTGCGATGCAGACGGTTACTTTACGGCTATAGAATGTGGATTTGCTGGAAGAAATAGTGATGGTGGTGTCTTTCAAGTGTCAAATTTCGGACAGTGGTTAGAAAGAGATGGCTCAAATATTCCTAATGCAGGCTCACCATTGCCACATGACGAAGATTCTGGGAATATATTTCCATATTATTTTGTTGGGGACAATGCATTTCCCTTAAAAAGATATTTGATGAGACCATATTCTGTAAAACAAATAGACAACACCAGAAGAATATTTAATTACCGATTGAGCCGTGGACGCAAAACAATTGAATGTGTATTTGGTATGATGTCTCAAAAATTTCAAGTTCTTTTAAAACCTATAACATGTCGCAAATATGCTACAATAGTTGCAATAGTAAAATGTATATGTATTTTACATATTTATGTACGTAAACACGAAGGAGTCCGGTATACACTGAATACATTCGGTGAAGCAACACAGATAAAAAAACCAATTTTAATACCAAATATGACCTTCGTTAACACGCCAAACGGTTTACGTAATTATTTAACAAATTATTTTTTGAGACCGGACTGTGCACTCTCCTGGCAATGGAATTACTGTGTAATTGAATAAATAAATAATATGATTACTCACCAGACATATTGGTTTTTTGTGCCACTTCACTCCACGCTTTTTCCGTGACATCTTTCCTTGAATATTCTGCTAATTTATTATTGTACAGACATGGATATTCTTCGATAATTCGAACAAAATTGGCTGCTGAGGCCGCCATTTCACACGTGTTTGCGTCTCGCCGTACGGTTGAGTACTGGCAGGCTGCTGCACGAGCTGCATGACGAACGTATGACGATACGCAAATGCGACGATGCCGCATCGTGGACACAGTGTCGTCCCTTTCTGCGTAAGATGCAAGCAAGCTACACACAAGTGTAAAATGACGATGTCGTGCGTATGACGTGCGGCTTCGTGGACAGTAGGCCTTACTGTTTGATTTGACGTTGTCGTTTTCAGAAACAGTTCATACATATATATTATATATATATATATATATATATATATATATATATATATATATATATATATATATATATATATATATGTATATATATATGTATATATTTTAATGTCAATCACTTAATAAACTTTATAATATAATTTATATTTGCCACGGCCTGAGATCCTATCACAGGTGAGTTCTGTCGGGTGCCAATTTCATTATTATTTCAAATTTGATGAATGAAATTCTTATTTAAATCCAAATAAAATAACTAATCCTTTGAAATTCTAATAACAAATTCAAAATTATAAAGTTCTTCCCGATAAAGATAATTATTTAATTATAACTAATAACTATATACCTTATAACTAAATCTTAACGATAGTCCCGGAATAGAGTGGAAAATATAGAAAAAAATACAAGTATCGAAAAGGTTTTGGAGTTTACACGCACTAATTGGATTTTGATTTAGTTCCTCAATGATAAAAAAAAATTATGTCCAAATTAGCAAGCTTTCTGGTCAATTTTTAATTGAATTTGTTTTCTTTTAAACTTTTTTATATCGATATAATATTTGAAATTTTGTTACCAATCAATCTTCTCCTCGGTGTACTCTGCTGACTCTAAAGAAGCCTCTTCTCGTTTTAAACTGGATACAAATTAGCTGCCTCTAGGATACAATATTTCTCACCCGAGAAACGCTGTATAAAATTCATTGCTACAGGCAAGTTCTATCGTCGTTTTATCTCTACTTTTGAATAATTATCAATAATACTAATTTCAAATTACAATTCGATATATTTCCAAAAAATATCTGACACTGATATTTCATAATAATTTTCCTTATTACCCCGTTTCGATCATGAATTTTTATGTTTTTAATACAAATTTTGTTATGAGATGAATGTTTTCAATATATATATATATATATATATATATATATATATATATATATATATATATATATATATATATATATATATATATATATATATATATATATATATATACCGGTTCAATATTCAACCAACTAACTCATTAATAATGTAACCTATAACTTACTAACCGATTGCGTAACTATGTGATAACTGAACTCACCTTTTACAAGGTGCTATTGAGTTTGCTCCAAACAATACCATTTTACGGCGTTTACAAATCCATCAACACAATTAAATAATAGTGTGAAACGTGACATTTTCCTTAATTTTTAACTATAGGTTTTCAAACACAATGCGACAGTGTATGTCTTTCGGGAACTTCACAACCGAAATAACACGTTGTGTTATTGAATAATAGGAATTCCAAATTGCTTCAATTTATAAATTTTTGGGTTTTCCAAGTATTCAGCAGATTCTCGCCATTAAACGTTCAAGGGACGTCAATACCATTTGAATTTCTCGGATGAAATGAATATAGAGGCACTACTCACACTCATAAATTGATTCAGTTATAACCAGGATCGTGGGGGCATTTGAACCGTTTAAAGGAAAACAGACAAGTGAAAAAAGTGTGGACTGCAATAAAAATAGGAAAAAGAAGGAGAGGTAAACTTAGGATGACATGGGACAACGAAATGGCAAAACAATTGAAAGAAATTGAATGTCATGGAAAGAAGCTGAATTAATATCTAAAGACAGGAAAAGATAAAGAACATTGATAAATGGAAAATAAAACGGAAAACCAATTTTACCCTCTACACTTAAAGTAGAAGATAGATTATTTATATATATATATATATATATATATATATATATATATATAAACAGAAGGACAGTAACGGGGTACTGGTAACAAAATAACAATATATAACGGTGGGAAACCCCAAAAGAACCAAGGAGGAAGCAATGAAAGTTCTTAGTTAGCTTCTTAAGTCAATGCCTTTATTCCAAGTTCAAGCTTTCGTCTGTGATTACAAACTTCATCAGGAAAAACTAAAAATATATGGAGAACACTCCATTACAAACACGTAAGAGTTAGTTGTTGTTAAACTCACCAGAATCAGCATTAATGCTCTAAACAATTAGCGAACACATGAATAAAAGAGTTGTATGGAGACATAACCTCACATTTGGAAATTGTTAAACGTGACTTTACAAACTAATAAAATAGTAAAAATATATAAATGAATATGTTTAAAATTAGAAAACAATTTGACTAATTGTCAAAAATATTAAAAATCCATGTCCTCAAAGGGGATGGATAAAGATTAAAATCAACGATTCATTGCTACTTTGCAACTAATACTAATAAGGAAATAGAGAGAGCAAAACTACACATGTCAAAAATAGATGGATGTCATTTTTTATAAAAAAATTTTATTTACAATTTGGAGTAGCTCTGGTGTAATTTTGCCAACTCTCAGTATATCTTCTACTATGTATACATCTAAATTGAATTCAATGGATAAGTATTTCTGGCCAGATTATTCTTCTTAGTAAATTGTTGCTGTAATAAGTATGTATATATTAAACTTAAGCTATCTACGTCTTTTTTGTGATTGAGAGTATTACTGCATTCACTAATGTAGCACATTTCTAAAATCTTTCGTTGAAATAGATTATTCTCTGTGTCAAGGATAATAGCATTCTCCTACTGTACTCTGTGATCATTCTGGTCACAGAGTACAGTAGTACAGAAGCTAACTAAGAACTTTCATTGCTTCCTCCTTGGTTCTTTTGGGGTTTCCCACCGTTATATATTGTTATATATATATATATATATATATATATATATATATATATATATATATATATATATATATTATTTTACGTGAATTACCCATGAATCTCTTTGTTGTTATTTATATACATATATATATATATATATATATATATATATATATATAAATTTTTTTTTCCATTTTTCGTGGGCATCAGGTTAATAGTAAACACAGTATCAGTTTATGTTTTAATTTGACGTTTCGCTCCCTCAATTTGGAGCATTTTCAAAAACTTCACATATCGATGTTTTACAATAAAATGAACAAGTTTAAACGGTTAAAATTGAATGTAGACATACAGGTGATAAAAACTGGTAGTCAATAAAATAATTTCATAAACAAATAAAATCGAAAGTACATGCTTCAGAAACAATTCATTTACAGTATACAAGGGACAGTTAAATAGTTGATGTTATTATTATAATAAATTATAATATATCTGGCTTAGATTTTTGATATCTTGTTTATCGCTTACTACATTGTTCTCTTTTTTTATATGTATCATTTCTTTCATTGTTAGTTTTTTGTAATTAGAGTCTTGGTTTATTATTTTAGTATTATTAAAGTCGAATTTATGTTTTTCATTTTTCTCATGTTTATGAAGTGCAGTGGAGGCGTTTTTTGTATATTTATGGCCATTGAGTCTATTTTCAAGGTGTTGGGTTGTCATACCTATATATTTTTTAGGACAGTCTAAACATGGTATTGAGTATATGACGTTAGATTTTTTTGACGTATTTATTTGACTTTTTAATTTTGAGAACAATGGTGATAGATTGTTTTGTGCCCTATGACAAACTTTTATGTTGTGTTTAGATAATATATAATTTAGTTTTTCCGATAGTTGATTTGTATATGGCATTGCGATGTATGTATGAGGGGGTAGTGTATTGGTTTGTGTTGAATGGGATTGATTATTGTAATATTTATGTGTACGTTGTTTAATAATTCTGTCAATATGTTTGGATGGATAGTGATTGTTTTGTAATATAGTTTTGGTTTGATATAGAATCTCTGGACGATATTCAGGTGATGTAAGTGTGATTGCTCTATCTACTAATCCTATGATTACGCTGTTTTTTTGGGAATTAGGATGGTGGGAGTGGTAATTCAAGTAGCGACCGGATAATGTTTCTTTAAAAAAATGTTTTGTTGTAATTTTATTATCTCCAGTCTTAATAAGTGTCATGTCCAGAAAATTTATGGTATTGTTTTGTTCTGTTTCTATTGTGAATTGAAGCTTAGGATTAAAACCATTGAAAGCAGCCAATATATGATTTATTTCATCGGATGGAACGGCAGCTAAGCAATCATCAACGTATCTTTTAAAAAATAATATATTGCAATTTATTTGGTTTAGGACATTTTCTTCTAGATATTCCATTACAATTTGTGCGAGGGTTGATGAAATTGGTGAACCCATAGTGCACCCGTTGAGTTGTATAAAAAAATCTTTTTTATATTGAAAAAAATTATTGTTTTGGATTAGCATTATTCCTTCTATGAATTCTTCATATGTGAGAGTTGTGTCTCCACTGCACTTCATAAACATGAGAAAAATGAAAAACATAAATTCGACTTTAATAATACTAAAATAATAAACCAAGACTCTAATTACAAAAAACTAACAATAAAAGAAATGATACATATAAAAAAAGAGAACAATGTAGTAAACGATAAACAAGATATCAAAAATCTAAGCCAGATATATTATAATTTATTATAATAATAACATCAACTATTTAACTGTCCCTTGTATACTGTAAATGAATTGTTTCTGAAGCATGTACTTTCGATTTTATTTGTTTATGAAATTATTTTATTGACTACCAGTTTTTATCACCTGTATGTCTACATTCAATTTTAATCGTTTAAACTTGTTCATTTTATTGTAAGACATCGATATGTGAAGTTTTTGAAAATGCTCCAAATTGAGGGAGCGAAACGTCAAATTAAAACATAAACTGATACTGTGTTTACTATTAACCTGATGCCCACGAAAAATGGAAAAAAAAATTTATATTTAAAGGTTAAAGAAAATCAAATAATTTATATATATATATATATATATACAGTAGAACTCCAATTATCCGAATTAATGGCGACCGGCACCCATTCGGATAATCAAATATTCGGATAATCGGAGTTTTTAAAAAAAATTGCACTATTTTTTTATTGAATTAAACGAAAGAAACATGATATTTTCACATGTTTTAAATATAAATAAAATGTACTTATGTACAAGTTTAGAAATAAAAATCATTGTTTTTCAAACATCTCCGTCAATGTAAGCTGTTTTGCGGTCTTCATCCGTTTTCGGGCAGCCAGGTCACGCATTCGCTTGACGGTGAGCAGTTGCAAGTGGTCACACTCGGGCTGACGCTCCATTCACTTCAAAGCAGTCTCGAGTCCGGCAAATGCTTCACAAGCTGATGGTCCAGCGTCTACTTCAACATCAGCAGGAAGTTCTTCTTCCACTTCCACTTCAACATCTTCTCTCACACTTTCAACAATTTCATCGTCATTGAGAATTTGAAAACCAGGGTCAGACGTGTCACAAGCCATCCACTCTCCTACATCTTCAGCACTTACTTCTGTACAACCAGGAATTTTTACAATCATTTTTCTTATTTCCTCTAGTGGCAACGCATCTTCATCCTCTCCATTTTCTTGTTTCTCATTTTCTTCAGATTCTTTTTTTTGTTCTTCTCAGACGGTAGGCCTTTCAGTTTATTCCACGCACGTCTTAGCGTCACTGCCGTAACCAAACTCCAAGCTTCCGCTACCGTGTAACAGCAGTCCTTTAAATTTATTTTGCTATGATTTGCCAAAACCAATTCTTCATCTTCAGTACCTTCGATCAGCAGTTTTCTCAGCAGTTGCCTTCTGTAATGGCGCTTCATTGTTTCAATAACAGACTGGTCCATGGGTTGCAGCAAACTTGTAACATTGGGAGGCAAAAACGTCGTTTTAAACTGCCATTCTCTCTTTCCAACAGTTCTGCTGTAGGATGAGTGGGTGCGTCATCAACAATTAAAAGCACCTTACTGCCTTCTTTTCCCACCGATTTTTGGTGCTTTTCCACTTCAGGAATAAACACTTCATCATACCGTTCGGTAAACAAAGCTGCAGTCATCCAGGCCTTGGGTTGACTTTTGTAGAAGAGTGGAAGTTTTTTTACGTCTTTAAATGCTCTTGGATTTTTTGACTTTCCTATCAAAAGAAGTGGTAGTTTATGATTTCCAGTGGAGTTGGCACAGTTAAGCACTGTAACTCGTTCTTCACTGACCTTATGTCCAGGGGCACTAGATTCCCTTTTAGAAGCCAAAGTGGGTTTTGGTAATGCTTTCCAAGCAAGGCCAGTTTCATCGGCATTATAAACAAACTCCGGATCATAGGATTCTGCTGCAGTTTCAAATTTTCCAATAAAATTTTCAGCAGCTTCATGGTCTGCTGAAAGCTTGTCACCAGCCAAATCTAACTCGCGTACACCATGCCTGAATTTAAAGTTCCTTAGCCAGCCGGTACTAGCCTTAAAAAATGAATAACCAAGCTTTTCTGCTAAGATTTTGGCTTTTTCACAAAGGATTGGACCTGAAATCAGATTTCCCATAGAACGTTGCTGCAAAAACCATTAAAACACGGTATCTTCCAAATTTTTGTTGGTTGCTGTCTTCATTGTTTTCCTGGAGGAACTTCCATCTCCATTTTCAAGCACCGAAACAAAGTTTGAAAGTGTTGAATTACTGTTTTTAATGTCACAAATTGTTGCTTGTCCAACACCATAAATCTCAGACAACTTCTTACCCGTTACACCTTTATCGAGTTGCTCTATAATTTTCAGTTTGTCCGCTAACGATAGCACAACACGTTTTCTTTTCGAAGCCATAGTAAAAAACAATACAGTATTGTACACGCACAAACAAAAGTAAGCCGTAGCGAAAGAGTAACGTCCTCGAGCAAGGTCAATAGCACACTGACTACAATCAAAACAAACAATGACAGGTGCGCCGTGACTGCAATGCGCCGGAACTGGAGTGGGGACTCATACCACGTGTTGTGCCTACACTGACTTCGCGGAGGGAAGGACAATAGTGAGCAAACGCGCAAACACTGGCTTCGCGGGGGGAAGAATAATAGCGCACTTAGACTTTGTTTGGAAAAATTTTTTTCTGAAAGTGATTCGGATAATCGGCGATTCGGATAGTCGGAGTTCGGATAATTGGAGTTCTACTGTATATATATATATATATATATATATATATATATATATATATATATATACATAGTTTTTATAAAATGTTACTTATTTTAGGAGAACGGATTTCAATAAAAAGGCGATAACTACATTTATATAGTTTGTGGTTTGTTTATTCCTTTCATTGGCAACTTCAGGTACAGCGTCATTGTAAACTGCGAGAACAATATACACGAACATACAACATGACATCCTCCCCAGCAAACGATTCAAAATGGATATTTTGTAGAGAATTCAATTGAATAAACCCTAAGCACCACCAGCATTGTTTGCACGATATACATAGACATTGCTATTTGAAATTGTGACCTCTGTCAGTACTCCATCAAGGCAGTGCAAAGATTTTGTTTTTGTTAGTGGTGTATAAGCGTGCATTAAAAGTGAACTCCAGTACCCTAAATTTTTTTCGGAGTGTATCTTTGGGGAGGGCAACTTCACTTTAAATAATGAAGTTTAACTAACTAGGGGTAGGGGGATTTTCTTTTTCTTGGTGGTTCATTTAAGTGCATTAGAAGTAGATTCCGATGCTACTTGTTTTTTTTTTGAAAATTATCATTGGTGGGGCAACTTCACTCTCTATATTGAGGTTTAAATAAGTAAGGGGAGGGGGGATTTTCTCCCTCTTGGTGGTGCATTAGAAGTAGATTACGATGCCACTTGTTTTTTTTTTGAAAATTATCATTGGGGGGATCAACTTCCCTCTATATATTGAGGTTTAACCAAGTAAGGGGTGTGGAGATTTTCTTTTCCTTGGTGGTGCTAATCAGTGCATTAGAAGTAGATTCCGATGCCACTTGTTTTTTTTTTGGGAGCCAGCTTCACTCTGAAAAATGCGATACATACTACTAACTGAGGGGTGGGGTACAAAACTTTATCTCGTTAGAGCTTTATAGAGCATTGCAAGCGCTTAACGATACACAATTTAAAAATGCCGATTGGGGGGTTAGCGTGTATTTGTCCCCCTCGTCCCATAAACAAATAGCTCTAGTCTCTCAGGAAATGTTGTGCTAGGAAAATCATTCATGGAGCATAGTGGTGCATTAGGAGTGCATTACGACCATATATGTTTATGTTGAAAATTTCGATAGGGGGGGGGCAAATTCACTGAGCTGTTTATTCTTATATTGTATATGATCAATATATAGGTATGCATAACGTTCGATTTTTGGGATAAATTAGATAATGAAGATAATTCTATTAATGATATAAGATAAATAGATCGCTAGCAAATACGTGGACGCTCTTTTATAAACAAATAATCATTCGCTGCTTGGTTAAATGGAAGCTTGATTACAATTCACACAATTATTTAATGATAAATATTTCAAACGTGCTGAATGAAACCATCTGTGATCTGACCAATCTGGAATCCACAAAATTGACAACATAAATTTAAACCACTTCCCCTAGTTTAAAAACAGGGATTATGTGATTGGATTTTATTTGAAATATTAAATAAATGGGAATTATAAAAAATATTGTGTAAATCTTGTGTCACAATTACTTTCTGTAGTACTCGTGATTTGCGCAACTCATCGCTTCGCAGCTCGTTCAAACTTCACTCGCACCACAAAACAAGAAAGTAATTGTGACACTTGTTTTACAACTAACTATCGTTGATCAAGCTTTTGATTCGGTTGACGCTCCCGCTAAAGCCGCTATCCGTTTTTAGCCCAATTTTGACCTCTAAATTACAATTATAAATATCGTTAATACTATTCCGGAAGATTGAACATTTTCTGCCCTTTAAGGATCTTCTTTAAAATGTTGATAATTTCGAATAATTTTCGAAATAGTTCTGAGAAACCAAACCATCCTTTTTTTCTCACGTAATTTTTGCCGGTCCATTTTGTTCAGCTGATCGTTTGTTCTAGATGCAATTTAGAATGGAATGAGACCAAAATCATAATTTTTGGTGGTCCAGACTGGGTTTATGACGAATTGGCACTTGTGAACCAGAACTTCGATTCTTTGTTGACGTCGTCGGCTCGTTTTGAACAATTCAATAATTATTTCAAAAATTCTTGGAACACAATGGCACTAGTTACTGTCTCGACCCTCACTTTGTGGAATCTACTCATTTCACTGTTTTAAATGAAACTAAATGGTTCTAGATATTTCCACAATATATTGATGAAATGTTAAGAATTATAAGAAATTTGACAATTGCCTCTGACGATGATATTTATTATCGAAATAATTGTCAAATTTCATAGAATTTTCAACATTTTATCAATATATTGTGAAATCATCAAGAAACATTCAGTTTCATTTTAAAACAGGCACTAGTTGACGTCAAAACAATTACCTGGTGATAATCGAACTATCCTAAGGTGATGATCATCATATTATTATTTCTGTGTAATACGGACAATATATCAAGTTACTGAAGCAACAATGAGAATACAGCTAAGAACGTTTATCGTTTAAATGGAATTAAACGGCTCATTGTGAATTTTTAAACATGATAATCAAAGGTCCGAGGACTATAAACATCATTCTGCTGGTAACGATCTGAACACAAAGGACAGACTCCTTTTATTGTAGTAGCCACTTCAAAGGCGAAACGCAAATTTTTGTTCTAGCTATATATTTTGAGTAGTGGTCAAAGCCGAGCGGATATAAAGCATTTTTCACATTATCAAACAGAAAATAGGTAGCTTGTTGAAAGGGGTTCACTCGTGTCCAATATCAATTTAATTTATATAATAATTTTAAAAAGTTGAAGATCTCCAAATATATCTTGTCATAACAAATCAATCCACATCTGTCTCAATATGTACCGATTACGATCTGATACAATCATTTTTTACTATTTCCATTCAAATGATAAAAACTACTTTGAATATAGATATCATAGAAAAAAATCATGAGTTTAATTAGAAAATATGAATAAATATTACCCAGAGACCGAAGGTAATGGATAACCTTCAGTATCAGAAGACGAAAAATAGGTTATCGAAATGCGCGTCAGACTTTTCTTTATCATCAATTAGGATTCAGAATTCTGATTCCATAAGCTAATGTGTTCAAAAGTGTCCTAGACAGTCTAAGAACTAGAACGACATGTTGAGTTATATGTCCATTGACATTGCCTATCGATCTTATATTAAGACTATTGGCCACAATTTTCGGGTTTTAGGGGTGTTCTAATATTGGATTTGCTTAGTTTTCTGATCTTTCGTGTTGTTTGGATTCAGATTCAAGTACGGTTTCTTCCTCAGATTAACAAATGAAATAGATATGTCTGTTTCGATTTTTTCTTGCCCCAAACATCGAATCACATTGTAAGCTCACTTGCGGACACTTCCACTGCTTTGTCATATTTACAAAGTCTCTTCATTTGCAGGAAAAATGAAATTAGAAGTTCAATTGAAACTGTGTTAAAAATTTATGCAAATAAAAAAACCACACTAATTTATGCATTTGAGTCGCTACTTTCGAAATTAATTAATAATACTTGAATTTTATCTAATAAAGGCATATTTCTTATATAAATTTTTAACAAGTATCTGTTGTATCCTTATATACCTTTATGGTTATAACTAGAAGTGGCAACATTTCTCAAAATTTTAGTACCTAATTTAATGTGTCATTTAGTAATCTATTTAGTAGATTTGTCCTTGTTTAATCACCATATAAAGAGAGATGCAAGTATCGTCACAGTATGATCGACGATCGTTTCGAATACGCCGTAATATTGTAGTAAATAATGTCAATCGTAGTTTGTTTGTACAAGCGCCATTACGACTAGGGAGTAAACATTCAATTCTTTGGTTCCGATGTGTTTTCCAAGACTTTTAGTGACGAAATAAACTTTTAAGTTAATGAATTTAATGTTTTTCTATTATCATGGTTCGTCGGTGCCAAGTTTGTCAGAAAACAGCCGAAATTACCAAGGACATGTATCTACAATACCATCCCCTCTTTTTGTAATTCAGTCATTATTTCACTACTGGCGCTTAGAATAGTTGGTCGCACAAATAAACGTATTTATGAATGAGTAGCCCTTTCTATGTTTATTATTACTCTAAGGTTTCTTCTATGGTTTTTATAGGTAGATCGTTATGTAGTGTGTTACTGGACATACGCCAAGGAGAATCTACTATTTGTCTCAGTATTTTTGATTGGCATCTTGGTATAATTGCTCAATTGGATTTACTCCTACATCCCAACAGTTCTACTCCATATGGATCTAATAACTGTTTTGTATATAAGTACTTTATTCTCCATGGATACTTTTGGTTTTTTTCCAAATATACATAATAATTCTTTAATTTTTATGTTGATTTGCTTTTTATTCTTAATGACATGTTGTTTCCAGTTTAATTTACAGTACTGGGTACAGACGGTCGAGTGATTCATTTATATCTTTAATTCGTTCCTCCTTATTGCAAAACCATCATAGTTTATGGCCTATTAACATACTCCATATAACTAACTTCATCTCCATTATCTCCCGTATGCCTTTCACTTTACTTTGAATTATTTGAATGAAAAACTTTGGAAGTGTGTTATTAATACTGCCGTCGAATTTTACTCCTATACCAATATTATACCTCCTCCATTTCTTCTCATATTACCCTCTATTTTTTTCTACTTCTACTTTTCTATTAAATTGTTTATCCATAGTTTCACTCCTGTTTTCACATGTACCTATTTTTTATCCTACTCGTCCATCTAAATCTTCAAATTATTTGTTTACATTCACGTGATAATTTTTCATCACTTCTTCTATCGTTTGTTCTTTGAATTTAATATAATTTCACTTCCTTAGTTAAATGTTCTTTTTATCTCAATAATTTTTCTTGAATATATCTTCCCAATTCTTGTACTTCTTCCACAACCTGATTTTCTATTTCCTCACTAATTTTGATTATGTTTTCTTGAACTCCTATTCTCAAATTTTTATTCTGATCTTCCATATCTTCTTCGACATTGCCTATCTGCTTCGTGAATTCCTCATTCTCTCTTTGATGACTACATATAGCTAGAAGAGTTTATACAACAAAGTATAATACACCCTTGGAGTAATAATAGACATAGAGAGGACTATTCATTCATAAACACGTTTATTTTAGCGGCCAACAATTCTAAACGCCAGAAGTGAAATAATGAATGAATTACGAAAAGTGGGGATGGTATTGTAGATACATGACCTTGCTAATTTCGGCTGGTTTTCTGACAAACAACTTTGCACCGATGAACCACGATAATCCAAAAACATTGAATTCATTAACTTAAAAGTTTATTTTGTAACTTAAAGTCTTGAAAAACACATTGAAACGAAAGAACTAAATGTTCATTTACTCTCTAGTCGTAATGGCGCTCGTATAAACAAACCACGTTTGACATTATTTACCACAATACTACGGCTTATTCAAAATGATCGTCGATTACAGATCTAAAAAAAAATCATCAAAGAGTTCAAGGGGACCAATGTCAAAATTGCTCAAAGAACAGCCAAACCTTTACAGTCTCTTTTTACTAAGTTGAAACAACCGGAGGATTTCATGATGAAAACTAACGTAATATATAGTATCTCTTGTAAAAATTGTAACAAAAAGTATGTAGGAATGACATCTCAGAATTTGAAATCACGTTGTGCTCAACATAAAAGCGATGCTAGGTTAAAAAAGCGAAAATGTGCATTATCAGAACATGTTATAGATGAGTTCCACCATATAGATTTTGATAAAGTAAAGATTCTTGATGTAGAAAGAAACTATAACAAAAGAAAATTTTTAGAAATGTATCATATTAATAACATTGAGGAAGCAATGAATAGAAGGTCTGACATTGAGTCACTTAGTAAGATTTATACATATTTGTTGCACTTTAATAATGTCCACTCCGGTAGCGAGGAGATTGATTCTCAAATTAGTGTTTTGAGTTAATGGTTGGCTGAAGTGACAGGTCAGTCGAGTGTTGACAATACAAACATTATTTAATATTTCATTTAAAAACAAAACAATTTTTATACATTATGGCTATCACAGCTCAGTTGCGAATGCAAATGATTTCCAAACAGTCGGGCCTTAACGTGAGAGGTTAGGTCCTTTCCATGTGTTAAAAGTTACAGATCTTACATCACTTTTCCTAACTGACATTATTATTGTTATGAGTATTTTAAATTATCAATACTGATTTTCATGGAAATTAACATCAGACGAAAGTGGAGATCGTTAGTATTTGCGGGTGGGTTTTGTTTGGCTTTTTTATTTAATAATAGTAATGCTGGAATGGGTTGACAGTTGGGGAATACCGAATGTGAGAGGTTTGAGTGTTCACTGACTGTTTGCTTATTTCGTCATCCCAATTTTTTACATTTTACAAAAGACAGGTGGCAGCTGTCAGACAATAGTCTGGTTAAATTTAAAGGTATAATTTTTCAATCTTGACGTGATCCTAGGTGTGGACATTAATCTATTATTGTTTTTCTTTGAAGTTTTCACCAAAGCAACCAAAAAAAAAAACACAACAGTATTGCTGAGAAATTTAGATTTTTATTAAATGTTTTTCCTTCAACCTTGTAATTGCCCCCCGTATCTCTACCTTTCGACAGCAGTCGATTTCATGTCGAAATAGATATTCAACAATATCAGTTCGCTTCTTGTGTACGTCTTTTGGTTTTTAAAAAACAGGAAAAAAATCCTGGCTCTCATTACTTTATGTAGGAGAGAAATTATATTTAGTCGACATTTTAATCTTTAGTGGATGAAGGTTTTCCTGCAATTTGTGAAATGTGAGTTTAATTTTAAATCAACACTACAAGTAAGTCGTAATGATTTCAGAAGTTGTTTTCTTTATTAAGTTAACCGATTTTTTCTTTCTGGTTTATTATAGCCTTTGAGAATGAAGACAATGCTCTTCGAAAGCTTAGGTAATGTACTATTTGATTCACTTTATCTCTAACCTGTAAAGTTTTTTTGGCTGCTATCCCCACGATTTTGAGGGTTTTTTAACAAAGACCATTCTTTGAAGTTTTATTTTCTAACTAGTCAGCCGTGACTAACTGCCAACTTTTGGTTTTTGGTTTTATATATATATATATATATATATATATATATATATATATATATATATATATAATATATATATATATATATATATATATATATATATATATATATATATATATATATATATATATAGAAAGTGGGAAGTAGTCTTTTGCTGACTAGTTAGAAACCAAATCGAAAAACCAATTTATTCGGAGGAAGCAGCAGAACTTACATCTTATACAGGGGTAATTCCAAAATTCTATGCATTACCTAAAATTCACAAACCTGTTTTATCAATGACACCGATAATTGCTTCTGATGACAATCCTTTACAGTTTTTAGCTGCTTTCTTGACTGACATACTGACGAGGGCTTATGATTGTGAAAATCAGTACTATATTAAAGACTCTTTTGGCCTCTCTCTTAAATATAATAATTTTCAACTTCCTGAAGACTATGTTTTGGCCAGTTTCGATGTAGTGTCACTTTTCAGTAATGTTTATCTTAATGCTTGTATTAGAGCTATCCATAATAATTGGTTCAATATTAGTAATTTTTGCAGTATTAGTCAGAGTAACTCTATCAACTTGTTGACTTTTCTTTTTGAGAATACATATTTCTCTTTCAACAACCAAATTTATAGACAAACTTTTGGCACCCCTATGGGAGCAAAAATAAGCCCAATTTTGGCATGTTACGTGATGGATGATGTGCTGGACAGTGTCTTGAATGTCCTTCCTTCGAACGTTCCCTTAATTAAAAAATATTTTGACGACATCATTCTTTCCCTTCCTCGTTCACAGTTAACAGAAACTTTGATTGTTTTCAACAGTTACGACCGATACATACAGTTTACTATTGAAAAAGAGGACGATAATTCTAGTGTTCCGTTTTTAGACACGAGATTTTATCGTACTTCTAGTAATACCATTATCATCGATTGATATAGGAAACCCATGAGTTCGGGTAGATATATAAGCTATTTGTCCTGTCACAGGCAGTCTACGAAAATTAACTTAGTTAAGCAAATGAAACATCGAGTTCTTCAAATCTCCGATCCTTCCTTCCACAATAAGAACCTCCATGACATTTTTTGTCAAAACTCTTATCCTGTTCCCTTATTGAACAAGATTTTGTATGGCACACCAACTGTCAGTCTTTCTCAGGACAATAATTCTGTCCAAAACCATATTGTGGATTATATTTCTAATAATAACTTAAATAATAATAATGATTTTGATAATAATAATAATGTTGAGAATTTGGATGTTGGTTTCAACAATAATAATAATAATAATGATAACTTGGTTGATGTGGCTCCCACTGATCACTTGTTTTTCTCGTTACCTTATATTGCTGAGGTTACTCCCAAACTCACTCGTATCTTCAGCAAGGTTGGTAATGTTAGGATTGCTCATAGAACAGTTCTGACTATTATATCTTTGTTCACTAAAGTCAAAGACAAAACTCCACTTCTACATCTTTCCAAATTAGTTTACTGCATTCCTTGTGCTAACTGTAATCTTGAATATATTGGCCAGACTGGTAGGCTTCTTAAGGACCGTATCTCCTCACATAAGAGTGACAGTAGATTGCATCCAGCGAGGTGTGCACTGGGTGAACATGTTTTAAGGGAAAGTCATAACATGAATAACGAGGCAGTGAGAGTATTGGCTAAGGAGGGTAAGCTATATAAGCGTACATTCTTGGAAATGGCATTCATATTTCAATCTAATATTTGTATACATAAGAAAACTGACCTTAATCATCTTAGTGAAATCTATTCATATTTACTTATGCTAGATAAGAATTACACATCTGTACAGGAATGTTCATCCGATTCCGTTTAGATAGCATTCATTTGATAATTTTCTGAATTATAGCTGTTATTTACCAACTGATAAGCTTTTTATGGATTTGTGAGGTTGTTAGTCATCAACCTCTTGATCTGTTGATTGTCTTTGTATAATTGCTGTTAATTTTTGAATTATGATAATATTGATGTTAAAATGATTACAATGATGATTTTCAAATAATAATTTTTCATCTTAAATAATTAACATAATAGTAAAATATAAAAAAATAATTTTTTCGCTCACCCTATATAATGAGCAAATAATATGTTTATTTGTTGGAGTGGTAGGAATACAAACGTTTCTCACAACTTTTCAGTTGGTAGTCATGATCGATCTTTTGACATGACAGTTCAGTTAACTTCCTTTTGTTAATGTGTAATATTGCTATGAAGCACATGGTCGACCTTCAATTTGTCGGCATTTACATTTTCAAAAGTTTTAAATGATTTATATGTTTGTGGTTTTCATTTACGTATTTTTGTGCTGTTATGGTTGATGAATATGCTTGAAGTTTTGAGTATTTTTCATCAATACGTACAACCTCGCTAACATTGTAAGTAAGGTTAGGTTTTTTCATTTATTCAAAACTTTTAAGTATTTAATTATATTGTAGCTCCCTGATGATGACAATATTCATTGTCGAAATATTGGAAATATAATGTAATAAGAGTACACGTTCGTTTTGCTGCTTCTTCCAAATAAATTGGTTTTTCGATTTTGTTTATATATATATATATATATATATATATATATATATATATATATATATATATATATATATAGGAGATAGTCTTTGCCGACTAATTAGGTATAAAACCACGAATATTGGGGTAACGGCAAGTTAATTTAAAGAAAACTCTTGTTACTGTTTTTCTTCCAAGCTTTCGGAAAAGTTTATTTCCATTATCAAGGATAAGTAAATTGAGATTGTTATAAATTGGTAAATATACTAATATTTGAATTAAAAAAAAAAAAAAAATATTATTATATTTACCAATTTATAACAATCTCAATTCACTTATCCTTGATAATGGAAATAAACGTTTCCGAAAGCTTGGAAGAAAAACAGTAACAAGAGTTTTCTTTAAATTAACTTGCCGTTACCCCAATATTGGTGGTTTTTTATATATATATATATATATATATATATATATATATATATATATATATATATATATATATATATGTATATATATAAGAACTACGAATAGTGCGTGACATATGAACAATAAGTAACGAAGAGATTAGTGGGTATTGCACGCAAATAGACGAAGGGACTACTGAAAATAGTGGTAACCGCAGACATGAGCCAGAAACATGCATATATATATAAATATATATTTATATATTTATATATGTATATATATATATATATATATATATATATATATATATATATGTATATATATATATATATATATATATTTAATCACAGGGTGCAGTATGAAAATGCTGTTATCTTTGACTCAGAAAATAATCTATTTCACAGAAAGATATTAGAGATGTACTACATTAGTGAATGCAGAGATACTCTCAACCACAAGAAAGACGTAGATGGCTTGAGTTTAATGTATACATACTTACTACAGCAACAACTTACTAAGAGAAATAAGTGGCCAGAAATACTTAACCATTGAATCCAATTTAAATGTATATAGTGTAGAAGAAAGACTGAGAGTTGGCAGAACTACACCAAAACTACTTCAATTAAAAAAAAGTGACATCAATCAATCTTTGACATGTGTAGTTCTGCTTTCTCCAGTTCCTTGTCAGTGGTAGTCACAGAGAAACAGTTTAATGTTAATCTTCATCCATTCTCTTCGATGAGGTAGATTTTTAATATTGTTGGCAATTAGTTACTTGTATTTTTGATTTTAAACATATCCATATACATATTTTAATATGTTCATATTAGTTTTTAAAAGTCATTTTCAATACTTCCAAATGTGAGGTAATGTCTCCATACACCTCTTTTAGTAATGTGGTCGCTAGATTTTTAGAGCTTTAATGCCGATTCTGGTGAGAGTAATAATAATTTACTCATACGTATCTGTAATGGAGTGTTCTCCATATATTTTTCAGTTTACCCTGATGAAGTTTGTAATCACAAACGAAAGCTTGAACTTGGAATAAAGGGATTTACTCAAGAAGCGAACTCAGAACTTTTATTGCTTCCTCCTTGGTTCTTTGGGGGTTTCCCACCGTTATATTGTGTTATATAGTTACCAGTACCCAGTTACAGTCCTCCTGTTTCTATATATATATATATATATATATATATATATTTACATCTCTTCGATAACCGTGCGTCCGTACATTGTGGTTTTTGCATTAATACCTGCGTCCTGCGACTTTCTGCGTCCGTATATGGACGCCGAAAAGTTTTTTGCGCCATCAAATGCAGAATGGTCGAAAATGTGAAAGAACAAAGTTTCAGCCGGACGTCCATTTGTGAGAATGGTCGACAGTTTACGTATATCGTAGTTCAGCCAAACTCCCGCTAGGTGAGCTCTTCGCGCTCTGCGTATATCGGGATGGCGTATATTTTTATCACCATTTCGATATTTCTGCGTCCACTAGATTTGGCAATGTTGTAGTGCTTGATATTCCGTACTTTTATTTATAATTGATATTGTGGTGGGACAAGAGGACCTTGAAAAGTGGATATGCCATTCAATGGCTCTTTTAGAATACATCACGTATTTATCATGTTGGATTTCGCTTTCTTTCGACGGGTTCGGATTGGCTTATTTATAGTGCAGTTTCTCAGTAATAGATTTCCTCCAACTATTTAGTTGATACGTTGACAATAAATTTGACGGACGAGTTTTGTAGTTACTGACTCCATTCTATGGAAAATTGGTACAGATATAAAAGCTTCTTGTTTGGCATTATCTTGAATTTGTTATTATGTATGAAAATAACCTATTTCACACATGCGAAGGAGTTATATTCCCGTTTCAGGGCATTCGAAAAAAATTTGTTTCGAAAAGGTTTAATTAAATGTTAATGATCCGACTCTCTCGGAAATTTGAATTCTGGGAGTTCTTAGGGTCGGGGTTCATGAATAACATGATGAAATGAATTAATAATAAAAAAATAAATACATATAATTTTACATTACAATACAATATGAATAATCTAATGATGTAGATCTGATATAATTATCCTATTCAGAGAATAACAGATTTAAAAGCTTGTCAAGAAAGACTTTCTGATAGAACACTACGACATATGGGTACTACTCAAAATTATTGGTATCTGAGGATTATTGTAAACAGATTTTTTTGACGAAGTTCAATGATTCGAGAAGACGTCCTCAAGATGGCCTACAAGTTTTGTGTTTTAAGGTACTATTCTATTCAATATTTGTGAATGAATATAAATCATTCATTCAAGTGTGTGACATTTTGTTTAGTTCACAAGTTTACATCGGTGTCAGTTCTTGATAAAGCTCCTAAAAATGCGAGCGATATCTCATTTCATTGGAAATTATGTCTAGAAACGTGGACATACAAAATTTAGTTTTATGCTAATAATTTATTCAGATACTATCAATTGTTAAAAAAATTACAAAAAATATTCTTGAAGATGGGGAAATTTTCAATTGATTAGTCCCGTCTCCTGGAACTCTCTCTCCATTATTTATAATATAAATTTAGCTGAAAATACAGCTCCGCGCTACGGCGAATAATTAGCTTTTTTCAAAAAAGTTTACAAAAAATTTAGGAGAAGATTTAGAATTTTTTCACGACATATGTTTATGTAGGCAAATGAACATTTTTTTTTCATTCAACATATTATTGTCCTATGAATATGATGATTTGAAGAAACGATTCTTCTTTTTTCATTATTTCTTATGAATTTTTTATATTCACATCATTTAAACGATTAGGTAAGACTGTTTTCTACTCAAAAATCAGAATTGGCATTTCCCAATAGAAGTACAAAAAAATATCAATAATTTCATTCTTTATCAAGTTATAAACAAATTATGACTATTATTACATTATTTTCTGAAACAAAAAAATTACAAATACAGCCATATGTTACCAATGCTTTTTTTATTTTTTTATAACACATTTTCAAACAAAAAATATGGGTATAGAGTGGACACAGAATTGGATGCTCTTCACGAGTTTTTCTCTTAGAGTATTCATTTCCAAGCTGCAGACTTATATATTATAGTACAACAAATCAAAAAAGAAGGTGCTGAAATTTCGGCCACGAGATCTGGCAATGGTGTAGTATTTTAATTTCCGTATTATTATATAGGATTATCATTGCATTGTGACAGGAGAACGTTCAAACGTGGGTATGCAGTTCACATAATGGAAACGATGAAAGTCTATAAAATCCCAAATCACGAATAATTTTCAGTTATATGGCGTTTGGTCAGATAATTCTTCCAGTCAGACACATTGAAAAATAATCAGTAACAACGGTAAAAAATTTCATTAATTCAACATATTTTGCCCAACTAAGATCCCTTTTCGATGGGAATCACACAACTTATCCCACCCTTCAATTGAAATTACTAGTTGATAGTGTATGACGAGAAAAATTATTCTGAATTCAAAATGGTGGGTTACTCTGTAAAGGAGTTAATGAGAATCTGTTGAAAACGGCTCATGATTACATGATTTGGTGAGATGGGCGTCGTTAGCAGATAGCTCAGAACTTACAGGGAAAAGAACTTGTAATAGCGATACTCTATTAAAAATTACCATATTAACGGGCAATAATCAAAAAGCATAAAATAAATAGTAAAAAGCCTTTTAAAAGACAAGCTTATATTTGAGCTGTACTAAAACGAATAAAATAAGTTCAATTCATCGCTGACAATGATATACTTATTTTTTGTTTAATTATTTGGTTTCATATAGCTTATTGTACGAATTGGTGAACAATAAATACCTCATCTACTTCTTACTAATGAACCAATCACTGTCCCATGAAATCAATAATTGGTGCCTATTTTTATGAACATTTCGGGCGACAAGCTTTTTTAAACCAAATAATTCAACCAAAAAAGAAATATTATATCATTGTGAGCTATAACATGAACTTATTTTATTCGTTTTAGTACAGCTCTAATAAAAGCTTGTCTATAAAATGGTATTTTATTATTTGTTTTTCCAAAACTTTTAATTTATAAACAGTATGTAACTGAAGTAAAGGACTGGTTTCCTCATTCCTATGGGAGAACATCCCATAGCCTAGATTAATGAGAATTCATTGCTTGATTAGACGAAAATTAATTCCAAAAATATATATTCACAGAAATTGATGATTTATCAAAGGAGTGAACACTCATATTGGAATCGTTTATTTCTTTATGTTATTTTCCTGGGATAGTCATTTGGTATGTGATCCGTGGGAAAATAATATTTACTTCCTTTTCACATCGGAATTTTTAAAACATGTACCACTAACTTTGGATACCAAACTTACGGTTTTCACAATGCAATGTTTCTCTAGTGTCGTGTATTCAATAGTTTGAATGGATGTAATTGAAAACTAATTTCAGACAAATGCACTAACGAAGAAAATAGGTACTTATAAAAACAAGTGTTTCAACAAATTCCCTAGAAAGTAAAAATTATTTTCTTTATAAATCTTGATTATTGGTTAACAGATTCAACAATACCTATTTTGTATTCGCGGCAAGCTTTTGAATTTTTGCCCACCTAGGTCAAAAAATCAAATAAATTATTATTTTTTAGCCTACTTTCAAATACTGTCTGTTTAAAAATATTTTTCATTTATTTATTTTTAGTGTATTTGTAAACAAAATTTCTCATGAGTTTTTTTACTTTCAATTTTGAATAGAGTAGAGCCATAATAAAAAAACTTGTCGTCATCCGGGAGTCGCCATATCGAATTTATGAATTTTGACCGTGAAATAATGGTCTCCTACACAAAAATAGTATTTTGTATAATTAGTGGGAAAAGCATAATATTCCCAAACGACTGTCATAATTACCAGACGAGGAGGGTAGCGACGAGTCTGGTCACACAGGAGTTTGGGAATATGCTTTTCCCATGAATTATACATACTATTTTTTCTTCGATCGTTGATTTACATTTAAAAAGTTAATTAAAAAATATTTAATTCAAGATGTAATCAAGTAAGTTTAGATAGGTTTCTCTATGTTCATATTGAAATGTAGAAGTGGTTACCATGTAAATTACTTCGTTATGACAAAAGTAAAATAATTTTTAAGCCGGTTTTGTTTGACTCGTATTTTATAAGGAATTAAAAAAGAATTTAATTTGTGTTCAAAAATATCGTTATAAATTAGATGTTTCTTTTAATTCTTTTATAACAACTTTATCGATACCTATAAAAATTAAAACCATACTTAGTTTCATTTTATTGTAAAAATCCATTTGTAACATTACCGCACGCTACAGCAGTGCGGTAAGAATATTACCGCACGGTTATTTTCTAATTGCTTAGCAACTGCCCACTATTATGGAATGTTGAGCTTTGCTCATAGAAAACAGGTCAAAATAGTGTCACTTTTCCCACGATCGAAGAAAAAAGTTATTATATCATGGATAAATATTTCACAGTTACAGATATAGACGAAAAATATTCTTCGCAATTTTAACTTTCATGTCAATTTGGATAACTTTGGAGGTGACCCTATAGCGAAACACACTATATACTTATACTGATTCACGATTATCACCAATTTCTCTCGCAGAGTTAATGAATACGAATCAATTTCGGGGCGCTCATACATCTGGCACCACTGCTTGATGCAGAAAGGTGGATGCCATGAACATAATACCCGAAATCGGACGCAGAGTTGCATATGTGGTGAATGAGAATATTTGCGGATGCAGAAAAACCGGTAATATGCACGGATGCAGAAATGTCTGCAAGATGTATGGTAAATTTTGGAAAAAAAACTTTTTTGTTTTAAGAGTATATTGAAGTTTCAAAATATCTACGTGTTTGTCTCAATAAGGACATTGGAAGTAAATCATTGGAATATAATATACTCTTTGATTTAAGGGAGACGCCGAAACGTCGGAAGGATGAAAAGACGCAGGAAATATAGTACTATATATAGTACTATAGTATAGTATACTATAGTACTATAGTATATAGTATATAGTACTTATATATATATATATAAATATATATATATATATATAAATATATATATATATATATATATATATATATATATTTTTGTGGTTTATTTTATATGAATTTAATTTGCCCGGTATATTTAAGAAAATTATCTAGGTTCAATAATTCCACACAATGCACTTACCTTTACCTCTTCTTATCATTAAATTCTTCAATGAGCACTCAGCTTCTCAGAATCTTGGGCTCTTAAGGTTAAATATTTATATTATTTTTCTTTTAGTAATATGCGCCAAATCTCAATATTGAATTTTGATAAAAAAAAATGTATGATCTATATATTTATATTGTATAAATTTTCACAAACCGGCCCTGCAAATTCTGTTCCAAACCCCCTCTCGAGTTACAATACGGTCCATCAATACTGCCAACTGATAAATCAAACACTAAGAAATACAGTCTACATACAATATAATTTGTTCTTCCAAATGGGAAGACTTGTTAATTTATATATTAAAAATACATTATTCTTTTTTATCATCAATTAAAAAAAATGAACTTATCTACAATGATCTTTCACACGATACACATTCGCACAAATGAATTTAGTCTAAATACTTGCAAGTATGCAACTTATTATACGTTATATACAAAAGAACACATTTTTATATTATACGTTATATACAAAAGAACAAAACTTTATATTCATAAAAGAAAATGGTGGAAAGTTATACAACACACGTTGTCAGTACAGTTTCAATATCTAATGTTCAATATACACACGGTAAGTTTTATTTAAAATGAAACAGGTTTTAAATACCTTTTATCATCCGCTGATTATCAATAGATTTGTCAATTTATTCTACTCTCTCTTCTTTGCAGGCTGCTTCGAAAATGTCCGGATTGATTCAAAAATCTATTCGAATCAATTCAATTTCGAAGGCTTTCCATGCATAGATTCTCTTCAAAGATCGTGGAAATTATTGTTCCCACGATACGGGATATATAGACTTTTTAGGATAGTTAAAGCCAATATTCTCTGCATAGGGTATTACTTCTCTTCAGGAATGCTTTTTGGAGGTTAGTATCACTGCTTTCAATCTTATTTTACCTTAATTTTAACAATCCTTATATTATCAAGAACAATGTACTTCTTTTTGATTTTTCAATAATACTCGTTAACACTTTTTCTTTTTCTCCCTAAGCAACCACTTTTTTCTAAACAAGAAACCTCATTTTTCATTAGCCCTCTGTTTATTAAATCATAAAAATATTTGTAACCAATCAAAATAACTCATAGTAGTTCAGTCATTTTATTATTTAAGATATTAACTTTTTTAATTATAAAACATACTTTTTAACAATTCTAAACTAACAATTCATTTATTTATCATTTGCATTTTATTCATTCTTAAAATTTTTTTAGCTGTCATGGATTTTGCTCTACCCAGCTGACACATACTCCCAGAAGTCAAAGATTTTATAACCCTAATGTTTTTATTTGGAATTACACCTTTGGATATAATACAAGAAATATTTCTAGGGCTTCTGAATAGTTCAATGGTATCTAATGGGAATTTTAGATAATGCATAAACATTTAACGATTTCAATTGAAGAGTGGAATCATTCACTTCATAACAGGTGATGTTTTTTTTAAATTTTCCTCTTAAATAGTTCGGAAAGGTTACCGCGGTTAGAATTATGAACAAACGAACTAGGTTCACGTGTTGAACCGCGTTGGGAATTTGAAATTTCTCGACATTTCGGCTTCCACTTTGAAGCCATTATCAAGAGGGGGGGTAGGTTATTCGTTCATTAATCTAGTAAGTGATCCGATTCCGTAGTCTCAATCTGCCTACTATACGCAACTAATCACCCCCTTCGGCTAATTCCAAGGCCTCAATCTGCCTACTCCTCGGAATTTCACCGAAAAAGGACATAACAATAAAATAAATAAATAAAAAGAATAATAAAAAATTGTTTACCAGTTAAATCACCGTAGAACACCAACACTACACTCACTACTGGCTTGAAGCCGACTGACCAATAGGTTGTCGGGACCGTGTATCTATGGGGGACCTATTAGCGGGTATGGTCTTTTAGGCGCGCGCGGTGCGTGTGACACTGGCGGGAGTAGTAATAGATATGGAACGTTCGATGTTCTGCGATATTTTAGGAGGGTAATTGTTATTCTTGGCGCAGGCCATGGTGGAAGGGGGAGAGGGGGTATCGGAATGGGGCGGGTGGAGAAGATGTTCCCAGGTTGATGGCAATCTCTGGCTGTCGTCCCTGGTATTTAAACAATTCGGACGTTTTTATATTTCGATGGCTCCTCGAATTATTCGGGACTTGAAGGAGCGAGTTGGGGCGATTTTTATAGTTTTATCGGAAGTGATTGTGTACCCTGTTTGGACACGATGTTGGGCCAAGGTGGAAGAAGGATCGGGATTTCTGACAGACAATAGGTGTTCTTTTGCTCTAACCGAGATACGTCGGTTGGTCTGACCTATGTAGGTGCGAGGACAATTTAAGCAAGGGATTTCATAAACTTCATGCTGTTCATTGGGAATTTTATCCTTGAAACATCTGATTAGGTGGGAGATTTTTTGTTAGGGTTTGAAGATTGTTCGAAAGCCGTGGGGTTTGAAGATTTCACAGATTCTGCCTGTCACGCCTTTTATGTAAAGAAGGGATACTTTCAACTGACTGTCTAAGTCGATGGTGGAAGGTGATGGAGTGGGAGTTGGAAATTTCTGAATGCTCCTGTGAATTTGGAATTCTTTGTAACCATTTTGAATAAGTATTTGTTTCGGGCAATTGATTTCTGATGGTCGATTGGATTCGTCAGATAGAGATATGGATCTGGATACAGCATGGAGTTTATGAAATCCCTTGCTTAAATTGTCCTCGCACCTACATAGGTCAGACCAACCGACGTATCTCGGTTAGAGCAAAAGAACACTCATTTTCTATCAGAAATTCCAATCCTTCTTCCACCTTGGCCCAACATCGTGTCCAAACAGGGCACAAAATCAATTTCGATAAAACCATAACAATCGCCCCAACTCGCTCCTTTAAGTCCCGAATAATTCGAGAAGCCATCGAAATAGAAAAACGTCCAAACTGTTTAAATACCAGGGACGACAGCCAGAGATTGCCATCAACCTGGAAATATCTTCTCCACCCGCCCCATTCCGATACCCCCTTCCCCCCTCCCACCATGGCCTATGCCAAGAATAACAATTACCCTCCTAAAATATCGCAGAATATCGAACGTCTCATATCTATTACTACTCCCGCCAGTGGCACACGCACCGCGCGCGCCAAAAAGACCATACCCGCCAATAGGTCCCCCATAGATACACGGTCCCGACAACTTATGGGTCAGTCGGCTTCAAGCCAGTAGTGAGTGTAGTGTTAGTGTTCTACTGTGATTTAACTGGTAAGCAAATTCTTATTACTATTTTTATTTCATTTATTTATTTTATTTATGTCCTTTTTCGGTGAAATTTCAAGGAGTAGGCAGATTGAGGTCTTGGAATTAGCCGAAGGGGGTGATTCGTTGCGTAGAGTAGGCAGATTGAGACTTCGGAATCGGATCACTTCCTAGATTAATGAACGAATAACCTACCCCGCCCCTCTTGATAATGGCTTCAAAGTGGAAGCTGAAACGTCGAGAAATCTCAAAATTCCAAAGCGAGTTGAATTTATTAAATGAAAAATATACTTTTTAAACAGATTTAATCAAACTTAGTGATCAGTTACGTTTGAAGTTACAATTATGACTATTTTCTTTTTTGGTTTGCAAAAATGAGGAAATGTATTATAGTGCTGAATACAGAGAAAAATATATTATAACGAAATTATACAATTGTGTAAACAGGATGTGTCCACCTGTTTGCTGATTAAGATTAAATTATGAATCCAATAATGTGGGAAACGTCCTGTCAGCATTTTAACAATAATAATAACAGGATGTCTCCATATGACTTCTCCCCTCTTTGTTAAAGGCACGACCTCGTGGCTTTGGCTCCAATAGGGATTGGGGTAGCTCCATTGGTTCACCTTGGGATTGTTCTGGATTTTTGATTTTCCTAAAATATTTTCTATACAGATACAAAAATAGTGAAATAATAAAATGAAAATTATTATTGTTGTTATTCCTAAATAGCTTTGATGAAGTTCTAAAGGTAGCAAATTTGGTTCTTGAAACTGTGGTAGTAGCTTGGTTGGATCGTCCAGATGTAAATTGTTGATGCTAATTTTTTGATGAATTTCTGTGGGTTCTTTGAGGCTGGGCCATTCTTGAGTAAATGTTTTATTGGATCCCATCCAAGTATGTTTTTGAAAAGAATGAATACAATCATTGTTTCCTAGTTCGATGTTACATTTTGATATTTTCAATGATTTGAAATTTTGTTTAAAGTCTTCATTGATGGTAGTTATCTTCTTTGAGCAAATTATTGTATTTCCATTAGTTAATTGTGTGAAAAGTGAGAAGTCGTTTTTTACTTGAACGTAGTTGCAGAGTGAAAGGTCTTCCAAGTTACAAGGGTCTTCGTGTGGTTCGTTTTCGCGATACCAGAACGAAAAAGTCTTGCATTCTTCGTTTGTCCATTTTGTTGATCCTTTGGAATTTATTGTGTATGCGTATGGGGGTAGAAGGATATTATTTTTTACTGGGAATAGGGATAATTTTGGAAATATAAAGTAATTCATCGGCTAA
This sequence comes from Galeruca laticollis, assembly GCA_963921935.1. Classification (NCBI taxonomy): domain Eukaryota; kingdom Metazoa; phylum Arthropoda; class Insecta; order Coleoptera; family Chrysomelidae; genus Galeruca; species Galeruca laticollis. The sequence continues at coordinate 187,204,416 of OY998176.1, read as the reverse complement.
TATGGGTATTTTAAGAGTAATATATGAAGTTTTTGAAGTAAACATAAGATTGACTTTGATTATTTCTAATAAAGTAGGAATATCGGAAGCGATTTCATTGTGAGAATGAATAGTATGTAAATAATTAAGAATTTCTTCTACTTCCTTTTGTTTGATTAATTCTACATTCAAAATTTCTTGGTAACTAAATGATATTGTTCTTAGTAAAATTTGAATATAATTTTGTTATTCAATCTATCATTCAAGGTATTTAATTCTCTTAGAACGTTTTCAGCATAATTTTGTATTTTACGTAGGTCTGTTTTGCGAGCGTTGAGTAATCTGTCCTGCAAATGAATGCAACTTCGAAATTTCAGTCATTAGTTTCTTTTCATTTAAATTTATTTTTTCAAATGTATTTTGAATTTCGATTAGGTCGTCTTGATCAAGATTTCCTGAAATATATTTTACTACTGTGCCTAGGCCGTCTATTAGACCTCTTTTAATTACTTTATTCATACATTCTAAGTTTATTTATATCTTCTGAGAGTAAGTCGATCTCTTTGTTATACATTTTTGGTAAAATTATTGTTGAATTTTCAAGTCTACTAGTTAAATGAACTTGATTTAGTACTCATTTACTATATGAGTTTTCAATTTCTTCAATACTTATACTGAAATAAATCTTATGATAATTGGTCTTATATTTAGCTAATCCTAAACTATTTAATATGTAACCTGGAGGTTCAATTGTTTTGACTTGAAGTGCCTGGGTGGCTATCTTCATGGTTAACCTGGAAAGATTTAGTAGTTTTAATCATGTGTTTGTTAACCTTCTTAGATTTTTGAGAAACTAACTCATCGTTGGATTGATTTGTGTCTACTAATATTTCCTTATATTTAGGTTTGATTTTATTTCGTGGTTCCATATCAAAATATACGACATCTGTTTTTGGGATATCGTCTGTTCGTTTACTATTAAATTTATTCAATTGATTGGTTCTTTTTGATAAAGATCGTCGAAAAATGGCATAATTTCTGTTTTTCGATATTCGTTGTAATTTTGGAATACTTGTTTATGGGGATCTATTTCATGAAGATTTAGATTTTCGTATGGTCCATAAAGAAGTGGAAATCGGGTAAAATTTGTTACTGAATGGATTGATTGATTATATATAATAATAGCAGTTGTAACTAAGTCGGTAATATTTTCTTTTGATTTTTGTCTTAGGATTCTTAATTTTTCGATTAAAGTTGAATGTGTTTTTTCTATCGGAGAATTGTCGGTATGAGATTTGGTTGTTGTGTAATGAATTTTTATATGGAAGAGAGACATGAATTCTTCAAAGGTTTCGCTAGTGAATTCTCTGGCATTGTCGCAAGTTTGCGAAGGGTAATTATGATGAGAGAAATAATGACGGAGTTTACTAAGTATAGTGATAGAATTTGAGTCACTAATTTCGTAAGATTGAAGGTACCTAGAGAATAAATCGAGTATTGTAAGAAATTTTTTATTTTCTATAGAGAATACGTCTATGGGAATATTCTCGAAAGGTCTTTTAGAAATGAGTGGGCCGGAAAATGGAATTTTTCGAGGGTTTCTATCATATTTTGAGGTGAGACATAATTCGCAATTATTAACGTGATTCGTTACTAATTCTTGTATTTCCGGAAAATAATACAGGGACATTATATGTTTCGTAGTTTCTGTGATACCGTTATGAGTTTCTTAATGATAGTCTGAAATTAATCGGACTTGTTCTTCCTTATTATTAATGTCTTTCAGAAAAGTATTTGTTTTAATGATTTCTACGTTCGGTTTTTAGATTTTTGAACATTCTGTAGAAGCAATATTAAGTAATCAATCATTGGGGCAGTATATATAGAATGTTTTTGTTGGATCAACTATTTCTAAAAACATATTACTTATAACATTATGGTCGGATCCTTTTCTAAAAGTAAGAATATAGCGATTTTTGCGAAATGGCTTAGAGTAATCCATGTCGTTTTTGTCTCCGTATTTTAGGATTATTTGAAAATGGGCGGAATTTAAGGTTTTTTCTGAAATTGGGAAACCAAAAATTGGATTTTCTTGTGCGGAATGTCTAGTGTCGCCTGAAGGGGTACTTTTGTTATCGTCGGATATTTTACTTAAAATTTCGTTAGCATCACTTAATGCTAGATTTGGATCGGAATTTGCTCTTACCATAGTTGAAATGGCATCGATATAATTTTCTTTGTTTGAATTCTTTAGTATTTGTTTTTGAGTTTGGGGGAGTAATAACTATATCACTAATTATATTAATTTTTAGATCACGTTTAGGAAGTTTTTTATCGATTGCATTGAGTTCAATTCTCGATAATGCATCAGCGACGTAATTTTCTTTGCCTTTTTTGTAATCAATTTCAAAATCGAATTCTTCCAACTTTAGTTTCCATTTTATTAGAGGTTGATTGGGGTCTTTAAGAGAATGTAGCCAGACGAGTGGCTTATGATCAGTTTCAATAATAAATTTTTTGGAATATAAATATGGTCGGAAATGCTTACAGCTATCGATTATAGCTAAGAGTTCTTTTTCGATAGTGCCATAATTGCTTTAAGCTGAATTAAGTGTTCGAGAGTAAAAAGTTATTGGATGGGAATCTTGGGAAAGTACGCTTTCTATAGCGATATTTGAAGCGTCGGTCGTTAAAGTAAATGTTTTTGAGAAATCGGGGTATGCTAAAATAGGAGAATTACAAAGAAGTTGTTTGCATTTTTGGAAAGCATTGAGGTATTCTGGGTCGTTTAAATCTAATTTAGTTCCTTTTTTAAGATATTTATTTATTGGATAGGTTATTTTGGAGAAATTTTGAATGAATTTACGATAATAGGAGAACATGCCGAGAAATTATTTGATTGGTTTTTCATTTTTGGGCAATGGAAAGTTTTGAATGGACTTGATTTTATCTGGATTTGGTTCAATACCCTCAGGGGTTATGACATGGACTAAGAAGGCAACTTCTTTTCTGAGGAATTCTGATTTGTCTATTTGGACTTTCGAATTATATTCTTCTAATTCACTGAAAACTTGTTTTATATGAAGAATATGGTCTTGGAGGGACTTTGAAAATATTACTATGTCATCCATGTATACGACACATTGTTTATAGATAAAAGGGCGGATAATTGTGTTCATGATACGTTGAGAAGTGGCAGGAGCCTTTTTTAGGCCAAATGGCATACGAGTATATTCGTAGTGGCCATTATCTACTGTAAATGCAGTTTTTTCTGCCGAATCTAGGTGTATTTCAATTTGGTGAAAACCTTGAGCCAAATCTAAAGTGGAAAAGTAAGTGCTTCGACCAAGATTGTCGAGAATTTCATCGATACGAGGAAGGGGATATTTATCTTCGATAGTTTTTTCATTTAGGTTTCGGTAATCGATCACTAATCGGAACTTTTTCTTTCCACTGGCGTCCATTCGTTTGGGGACGAGAAAGGTAGGGAAACTGTACGGAGATATACTTGGTTTAATTATTTTATTGTCTAGGAGCTTTTGTATCTGATTTTGAATTACTTGTTTTAAATGGTAAGGGTATCTATATGCTTTTTGATACATCGGTACATCGTCGACTGTTCTAATGTGCTGTTTAACTACATGAATAAAAGTTAAGTCGGAGTTTTCGTTATAAAATATATTTTCGAACTTTTCACAAAGAGAAATTATTGCATCTTTTTCTTCGGGATTCAGATGATCTGTCCGAAGGAGTTGGGTGATATCAATATTATTATTATAAGATGATAAAGGGATTGTTTCATCAAATTTCGATAAGGGTTGGTTTGGGAGAGGTTCATGAAAATTTATAGAAATATTATTTAAAGAGATTTCTTGTTCTATAGGTATTTTACAGTAACCGTCTTTCGCTAGAGCTATACATTCAGGTATTATTATGTCGTTTAATTTTAATTCTGGAAGAACTACCTGTCCATTATCAATATTCACAGGGATATTTAAAATTCTTTTATCTAGATATTCAGAATAAGGAGTTAATAAGTTGGGATTGACTTCCAAATAGAATGGTATTTTAATAGAATTAATTTGTAATAAATGTTTTTGGAAATTAATAAGTGCCTTTAATTTATCAGTACTGACTATAGTCTATTTGAAAATCAAGAGAGAGTAAATTCCCAGAATAAAAACTAATTCGGTATGCAAAACTATAGTACAGTACGTGCGGTAAAACTTCAATATTTGTAATGCATTCTAAATGGTTTTTGTTAATTTCAATACAAAATTTATTACATTTCTTGGACTATCACATTATTTTATGATCTTTCATTGTTACTACAGTAGGCCTAAGAGGATTAACGTGCGTCATAGGCGTAACCAGAATAGAAAGGGATAATTGTTATTTAACGACCTCCGAATGGCAAGAATGGCAACCGCTTCGGGCGGATGTAATTTCGGCCGGAAAAAGGGCAGGTACTAAAAGCCGGTAGGTAAATTCGGCCGGAGGTTTTAAGTTGCTTCCTTATCTCATAGGTATTTTCGGCCGCAAATCAAATAAAATAACAGAATGCTTTATATTAAAATATTTCTTTATTTCAATAAAATTATTACATCAACTTATTTCTATAACTTAGGTAAACTATAAATTTTTAAAAAACGTTTTGATGTGATACAGATTTAACGAAATTAATTCTAGAAATATTGTCAGATCGAAGCATATTTACCATGTTTTTGATAAATTTTAGTTTGTTTTTTACTTGTTTGTCTTTAATTTTTGCTGGAATATTTAAATTTTTTATTTTTAAATATGCATCGATCTGACAATCTTTTAATTTTTCTATAAAAATAAATATAGAAGGGTGACTTGAATAAATACTAGAATTAAAGTGCGAATGGAATGATTCGCAGGCATTTGTGGTTGTTTTAATTGATGGGTTTTCATATGCCCATATATTTGGTGGAAAATGAGATTCTGGCGCTATGTAGTTTTCTAATAAATAGTCTGCGTATTTATCTATAAGTTTATGGTCCGGTTTGTATGACATGAGATCAAATATGAAACAATCTTCAACTTCAGAGGGGTCTAAATAAGTTAGCCCAAAAGTATGAGTAAGCCATTTGCTTTCCTCGCAGTTTTTATCTTTATACATTTGGGTTAACCCTAATGATTGTATTTTCCTATACCACGCCTGGTGCAAGTGGAATCTACAACCATTTAGTTTGGTTTTGGGAAAGACAACTTTTAATGCGTTATGAATTGCGATTTCAAAATCCACAAATACCTCCTTCGGTTCAAAAACAATATTATAAAGTTCAAAAATTTTAGATTTTACCAACAGAATAATCTTAAGTAGGTACAACATAGTTATTAGAATAAAGAGATAAGTAAATTAAAGGTATTTCCGACAGGTACACAGGATTAGGTATTTCCAAATAAATACACAACTAATATTTTACAGAAACTATTAAGCGTAATTACCAATATTTTAATCTCATCGTAAACATCAACCCCTCGGCCGAAATTACCCCTGTCATAAATGGTACCCTTTGATTTATGCAGGTAGGCCAAGGGATTACCGGCCGAAATTACGCCCGCCGACCGCTTCTAATGACAGATATTTTGACTTAAATAGTGCTTAAGTTTCTAGAAATGCAGTTATTTGATTTTCGATAAACGTGACAAATAGTAGTGACTAAAAATGGAAGCAGTTTGTGAGTATACGCCAGTGAAAAAATTAAAACTAAACCATTTATCGCTCAATGAAAAGAGTGCTGTAGTGAATGTGTACCACTATTTTAAACATCAAAATCCCTCAAACACTATTTACAGTGTAGTTGAAACAACATCTAAGGCAATGGGATATGGAAAATCTACAATATATAGAGTTCTAAAGGAGGAAAAATCAGGTGGAGTAACCTCACCAAAGCCGAAACCAGGTAGACCAAAACTATTAAAAGTCAACGTGGACGAGTTTTTTAAAAATGCTATTCGTAAGCTTGTTCACTCATTTTTTATAAACAAGCAAATACCAACTTTAGATAAAGTTTTGCCAGCCATTACGAATGATGTTGATTTACCCACAATAAGCCGGGATAAACTATGGAAAGTGTTACATGAGTTAAACTTTAAATTTGAAAAAATGGGCAGACACTCAATGATAATTGATTCTGAAGAAATTGTATGTTGGAGAAGACAGTACCTCAGAAGAATACAACAAGTTAACGCTCAAAATAAAAACATTCATTATTTAGATGAAACATGGGTTAATGAAGGACATTGTGTAGGAAGAGTTTGGAAAGACAAAAATATAAAATCATCCCATCAAGCTTTTCTAGAAGGATATACTACTGGTTTTAAGGAACCTATAGGAAAAGGTAAAAGATTAATTATTTGTCATATAGGCAGTACAAACGGTTTTCTTGAGAATGGTTTACTCTTATTTGAATAAAAAAAACCGTTGATTATCACGAAGAAATGAATGGAGACGTGTTTGAGGAATATTTTGAACAGATGATTCAATTCATACCAAAAGGATCGGTTATTATAATGGACAATGCAAGTTACCACTCCAGATTACTTCAACCTTTACCAACCACTAAATGGAAAAAGGATGAAATTGCAAAATGGTTATCTTCTAAAAATTTAGCCTTTGAAAATACAATGCTGAGGGCAGAATTGTTAACTATTGCTAAAAAACATAAGCAAAATTATAAAAAATATAATATTGAGGAGATAGCCAAAAAACGAGAAATTGAAATCCTTCGTTTACCACCCTACCATTGTGAGATGAATACGATAGAATTAATATGGGCTCAAGTTAAAGGTTATGTTGCCAGAAATAACACGACTTTTAAATTATCAGATGTTAAAAATCTCTTCAATAAGGCAATATCTGAAGTAACAAGTGAAAATTGGCAAAAATGTATTAGACACGTTACAGAAATAGAAAAAAAAATGTGGGAGCTAGATAACATAATTGATATTACTATAGAGCCCATTGTAATTTCTCTAGAATCAGATGGTGAATCTTCTGACACAGAGTGCGAGGAACCATAACTTTAAAATTATTAATTTATGTACTTTAATTTTATTTTTAGATTTTAATTTTTTAAGATCTAATATTGTCGTATTTTTTGCATGTTGCTCGTCAAATTTTATCCTTGCGGTTGGTTTTGTTTTTCTCATATACCTACTTAATTGTTTTTTTAGCTCCTCATATTAATTTATAAATAATTGTAATTATCTGTACATATTATATACATATTTTATAAATAAACATATGCCTAAAACAAAATGCCTAAAATAATATTGACTTTTTCTTCATTTTACCCAAATTAAATTACTACTTACGAATTATGTTTATCTATCTAAAATTGGTAATCTAGGTATAAATAACTAAAACAAATTAAATATTTCTATTTCCATATTAATTTAATTTTGAAAACGCACGTCTATGGTTTACTGCCTTTAACACTGATAACTGCAAAACATTTCTGGGAATTTACTCTCTCTTGATTTTCAAATAGACTATACCTATTAATGCATCGAATCTATCGTGCCAAGGTACGATAAACATATGTAACATGTATTTATTACCGAATTCTTTCAAAAGAGGGTATTTGCAGCTAAAATTGCCATTGTAAGTTGTTTTAATTGATTTAACGGAAAATTTTGATTCATCATTGGAATCTGAAAATAATCTATAGGCTGGTTCTGGGTTTATAATGGAATTGCTTGCACCAGGGTCAATCAATATTTTTAAGTCTAGATTTGAGAGGTGTATAAATGGAAGTTTAGGGGCTGAATTTATATTATTTATATCAATTCCGAGGCTCGTCATTAAAAATTTTGAGTTTCATCGTATTGATCGTTTTGGGGGTGAGCATATGATAATTCATCAGAATTTTCGTCAGTATCTTCAATATTGAACAATTCTTCGACAACTACGTTCGGAGGTCCTGTTTGTCTAGAAGAATTTTGTTGTGGAGGTCTATAAGTATTTGCTGTAGATATACTCATTAGGGTTGGTTTGTAATTACTTGTGGAAGGTTGAGAGGGATGACTAAAATTTTGATTATTAGGAGATTGTGTTTGTCTATTATTTGATTGATAGTTATTTTGGTAATGGAATCTGCGATTGTTATCATTATATCTATTAAATGGCATATAATTAGGGTTTTGAGGAACTTGTGGTCTTTGAGACGAATTATAATTATTAAATGAAGGTTGGTTTCTTAGTGATTGATTATATGAAGTATTATGTTTTGGAGGTGGGCGATTTCTTTGACCTTTTTGAGATCTAAGAAAGATAGCAAATTCAATTTGATATCTTTCGTTGTCTAATCTTCTACATTCATACAATGCTTGTTCTAGAGATGAAATTGATATATGGAGTGAATGATCTCTGTAGGGATTTAAGAGACCTGCTTTAAATACCATAAGGGCTTGGTCAGTATACATAGTTTCCTTAGAAATCCTAACTCCCCTGTTATCAGAATTTATAGCTAGGTGTTCGTTATATATATATATATATATATATATATATATATATATATATATATATATATATATATATATATATATATATAAGAAACGAATAATTAGTGGGTATTGCACGCAAATAGAAGAAGGGGCTACTGAAAAGCGTGGTAACCGTAGACATGCATGTTTCTAGCTCATTAGCCGTCATCGGTACGGTACAACCAATCAAAGATGTGAAATATGGGAGCAAAGGTGTTGAATGAGACATGAGACAATATAACAGAATGCAGCAGGATAGTCAAACACAACATTTGTGTCAGTAATATTAGAAGATCTCGAATTTTCGAGACAACAACCAACATAGACACGGAGGTGTATATAACACTCCCGCTTCGGACCCAGATCAATGAAATAACAACAAGATGTACGAATAGTGCGTGTCATGAACAATAAGAAACGAATAATTAGTGGGTATTGCACGCAAATAGAAGAAGGGGCTACTGAAAAGCGTGGTAACCGTAGACATGCATGTTTCTAGCTCATTAGCCGTCATCGGTACGGTACAACCAATCAAAGATGTGAAATATGGGAGCAAAGGTGTTGAATGAAACATGAGACAATATAACAGAATGCAGCAAGATAGTCAAACACAACATTTGTGTCAGTAATATTAGAAGATCTCGAAATGGTTGTACCGTACCGATGACGGCTAATGAGCTAGAAACATGCATGTCTACGGTTACCACGCTTTTCAGTAGCCCCTTCTTCTATTTGCGTGCAATACCCACTAATTATTCGTTTCTTATTGTTCATGACACGCACTATTCGTACATCTTGTTGTTATTTCATTGATCTGGGTCCGAAGCGGGAGTGTTATATGCACCTCCGTGTCTATGTTGGTTGTTGTCTCGAAAATTCGAGATCTTCTAATATTACTGACACAAATGTTGTGTTTGACTATCCTGCTGCATTCTGTTATATTGTCTCATGTTTCATTCAACACCTTTGCTCCCATATTTCACATCTTTGATTGGTTGTACCGTACCGATGACGGCTAATGTGCTAGAAACATGCATGTCTACGTTTACCACGCTTTTCAGTAGCCCCTTCTTCTATTTGCGTGCAATACCCACTAATTATTCGTTTCTTATTGTTCATGACACGCACTATTCGTACATCTTATATATATATATATATATATATATATATATATATATATATATATAAAGATGTACGAATAGTGCGTGACATATGAACCATAACAAAGAACAGATTAGTGGGTATTGCAAAGAGAAGAAGGGGCTACTGAAAAGAATGGTAACCGCAGACATGCATGTTTCTTGCTCATTAGCCTTCATCGGTACGGCATAACCAAGAAAAGGTGTACAACTTGGGAGCAAGGACGTTAATTGAAACATGAGAAAACACAAACAACGGATTGCAACAAGATAACCAAACGCACATTTGTGCCTTCAAATGGAGAGCTATAGACGCCTCCGTGTCTCTGTTGGTTGTTGTCCTGAAAACTCGGGATCTTCCATTTGAATGCACAAATGTGCGTTCAGTTATCTTGTTGAAATCCGTTGTTTGTGTTTTCTCATGTTTCAATTAACATCGTTGCTCCCAAGTTGTACACCTTTTATTGGTTATGCCGTACCGATGAAGGCTAATGAGCCAGAAACATGTATGTCTGCGGTTACCACTCTTTTCAGTAGCCCCTTCTTCTATTTGCGTGCAATACCCACTAATCTGTTCTTTGTTATTGTTTATGTCACCCACTATTCGTACATCTTTATATATATATATATATATATATATATATTTCCAGGGTCGGAAGGTTCAGACGGGAGAGCTATAGACGCCTCCGTGTCTCTGTTGGTTGTTGTCCTGAAAACTCGGTATCTTCCATTTGAAGGCACAAATGTGCGTTTGGTTATCTTGTTCAAATCCGTTGTTTGTGTTTTCTCATGTTTCAATTAACATCCTTGCTCCCAAGTTGTATAGCTTTTCTCGGTTATGCCGTACCGATGAAGGCTAATGAGCCAGAAACATGTATGTCCGCGGTTACCACTCTTTTCAGTAGCCCCTTCTTCTATTTGCGTGCAATATCCACTCATCTGTTCTTTGTTATATATATATATATATATATATATATATATATATATATATATTTATATATATATATATATATATACATACATATACATATATATATTACATATATTTATTTTTGTAGGAAAATAAATGCTCACAGCGCGTTTGCTTCAATATTGGTATCTAAATCAATTTGGCTTGAATGAAGGTTTTTATTTACATATGCTGCAACTTCTCTTCCACTGTTTATACCAATTCTGTTCTTGTAATATACAATAAAAAATTTTAGTTTTTGTGTATTCTGATTATTAAAGTGTGTGTTTTGTGAACAGATAACGTTCGGGTTGTATTTAGATCTCATAGTTTTTAACATTTCCAGATGGAGGTTATATCCATTTAGATTCCACTGTAGAATACCCATTGATTTATTTTAAATTTATTGAAGTCGAATTTATGTCGTTGCTGTCTGATGAGTCACTGATTGGCTCTTGTTTTGTGGGTCCTTCAGCAATATATCTTCCAAGTCTCTTCCTAATTTTTGTGAAGCGCGTCTTCGGTGCTTTGTTCTGTAGTGAGGGGTGAATTTAGTATCTATTAAGTCCTCAAATTACGAAGTGTAGTTTCTAATTACGCTAATTGGGTTCCTTCTATATTTGACAGTGAGTCGGTCAATTGTTCGAAAGTAAGAGCATAGTTTTTAGGATCTTTTTCCATTATCTGTTTCACAGGTTGCATTTGTTTGGATGTACATTCATCACTTTCATATTTTTTCAATGTATTAGATATTGTGAATGTCAAGTCTGATTCTTCTATGGGACTAGACGTTTCGGATAAAGCTCGTTTATTACAGTTTTCTGTATAATCCATTCGCTTTTCTAAGTCATCTTGAGTTGATCTTATGGGATTTTTTAACAAAGATAGGGGGATGTTAGCTGTTTTACTTGTGGATTCTGTTGGGTTTACTTGGGATGGGTTTACTCGTGGATTTTTCTCTCCATCAAATATATTTTACCCCGTTTGGAGACTTTGATGCAATGTCACCAATTCGTTCACATTTGTGACAATTCTGATTATCAAATGTGAGGTAGATCCGATAGGAAGTGTTGTCATCTTGGATGATAATACTATCTGGAATATTTAAGTTGGTGGAGGGGGTTACATATACTTGGCGTCGGAAACTGAGGATATGGTTGTATTCTAGTTTTGTCGTTCCAACTCTTAGGAGCATTATTGGGGATATGATGTTTATGCCTAGACCTCGCAATTCTGATAGTAGTACATCATTGGGAATCTAGGGTCAGACGTTTGATAGTACCAGCCGTTCAGAAGTTGTTTGTAATCTACGGGTTTCAATGGAGTTTCCAGATATAGAGAATTCTCCTCCATGTTCACTGAAAAATACGTCTACTGCTTGTTCGGATGATAGATATATACATATTCTGTTGTTTGACATTAGAGAGGAGTAAAGGATATTTTGAGGGCCTACAATCTCTCTGATTCTATATAGATAATCTTCAAGCTAAGGACCATTTAATGAGGTGAAAATAATAGCCTTGATCTTTGGAAGGGATTGTGGGTTGAGACTGTTTTGATTAGGCAGTTTAATAAGACATTGTGCTAGCTTGAGAGTGGTTCATTTTTCTATTTAGTAGGTGTTCTGGATGCGGTCCTGTCTCTCGAGGTAAGGTGCTGTAAGGAACTGGTTCCCTTATCGCTTGCCTCGTTTGTGATATATGTTTCGATTTGTTTTCAGACGATATTTTATCAGTTGATTATTATTCACTTGTAAACATTTTACTCACAGTTATTGGCGTGAAGCACTTTGTATTAATATAAACGATGTAATTCAGTATTGAAATTATCATTCACTCTTTCCACTAAATTTGTTATTTATTCGGGACCGATCACACAAAGGTGTTTAACTTCAAAAGTTTAAGGTGGTGATTACTTACGCCCCATGGTTAACTTCTTGGAAATGTGATAATATTCTCTAGAGGCTTCTATCGGCTACTCAAGTAATAGAATTTTATAGTGCCAGTCTCTACGACGAAGAGTTTATAAGAAAAAGCACTTTGCACTTTTATCTGGTCACCCGGTACTATTCATCTGTTACTACGTACTTTTTACTCCAATCAGCATATATTTATTTGATTTAAATACTAAAAATGCTTCCCTATATGAGTGATGAGATAAATCCATGAAATATAAATAGCGTTGATGTTAAACACATTTCGTCAATTTTTCTCAATTTTGTTGTGATTGATTGAACGAGTTTCAGCTTTATTGTGCTCGTTCATTTGAACATACACGTATTGAGAGGCGTTCAAGCGAAAGACTTTTATATGGATTCTATCTTCAGGATCGTATATTCTCAAGGCTGGTTATGATTGATTGATATTCAGGATATATGAACAATTTTTATAATACTCTGGTTTTGCATTGCTCCATTAGTAGTAAGATATGTAACTACTTAGCTGATACTATACCTATAGAATTGAAACATAAGGGCGGTTTTAACAGAATTATATTTGCATGTTTTTGGAAATGACATCTTTTTGTTTTATAATTATAACATTGGAAGAAAAAGGCAGTGATTGTATCAAGAAAACATTTGATAATGTGATAACGGTAATATATAATTTTTAGCTGCGGAAACATATTAATCATATCATTTCAAAATTCATTTTCAAAGACAACATTATAAGAGATATTTTGAACATACGAATGGCCATGATTGTTAGCATCTACAGGTTTCACATACAGCCAGTCTTGAATATGAATATTTTTATACTAAATCGTTTCCAAAATAATTTATTCCATATCGCGAATCGAATAATTACAAATTGCAAAACAGAATGTGGACGAATATGGATCTTCGAGGAAAGAATAAATAAAGATTCACACTTTATGCCAAGGAAAACGACAGGATTACACTTTTTGTAATATAACACCATAATTTCTTAAGGCTCTGTGAATACAACAAAACAAGGAAAAGTGATAAATCAAAGCCATTATTAATTTTTCACAATTCCCATCTACAGACGTATTTCAGCATGAAGTTCTCTTAAGAATAATTGATAATGTAATGGACAAGACACTTGAAATGTTTGATCAGCAAACCTTTGTATTAAAAGTAATTCAGATCTTTCTTTCTGATCATATGGTTTTCTGTTAATATTAAGTTCATAAGACGCGAGATGAGTAGATAATGGGTCACTTTACCCACGTTTTAGGAGGGGGTGTGACGTCATAGGTCACGCCCTATGACGTAGCTGTCATCTGTCATCTGTCACACGTGTTATCTGTCACGCGTATCATCTGTCACACGTGTCATCTGTCATCTGTCAAATGTGTTATCTGTCAAATGTGTCATCTGTCAAATGTGTCATCTGTCAAATGTGTCAACAGTCATGTGTTCTGTACCATATGTCATAAGTGTCGTGTCATCTGTCAACAGTCATATCCATCTTATGTTCTGTGTCGACTTTCATGTGTTCCGTGTGTCATCTGTCAACCCCCGTCACATGTACCAACTGTCAAATGTGTCGTATGCCCCATCTGTTCTGTGATTTCATATTCTCTATGATTTGTCTATGTACCGTATCTGCGTTCCGTCGTAAGTGTCATCCGTTTGTCTATGTGCCGTATGTACGTTCCGTCGTATGTGTCATCCGTCAAATGTCTCATCTGTCATATGTGACGTACGTGCCGTATGGCCATCCGTCAAATGTCTCATCTGTCATATGTGACGTATGTGCTGCCATCTATCGTCGTCGTCGTCAACCTACATTATCCAACAGGTGTCGGTAATACAGTTACCTTGTCTTACCATCTATCGTCGTCGTCGTCAACCTACACTATCCATCAAGTGTCGGTAATACAGTTACCTTGTCTTGTCATATATCGTCGTCGTCGTCAACCTACACTATCCAACAGGGGTCGGTAATACAGTTACCTTATTCTGCCATCTGTCGTCGTCGTCTTCCACCTACACTATCCAACAGGTGTCGGTAATACAGTTACCTTGTCTTGCCATCTGTTGTCGTCGTCGTCAACCTACATTATCCAACAGGTGTCGGTAATACAGTTACCTTGTTTGGCCATCTATCGTCGTCGTCGTCATCGCCATAACGGCACTAACATATATCTATTTGTTATTCACCAGAGTGCCAAAACGGCCGTGGGTAGCTGGGGTAGCGAAGCTACTTTTTCCGTATAGGCCTAAAAAGACACATTTCAACGTTCTGCGCACGTACTAACGGCATTTCCCTATATCTCTGTTATTATTTGTCGGATTGGAGTCTAATAAACGGCAATATGAATGTTAGAATATTATCGTATACAAGATGTACAAAAAAAGATGCCATTAGGGCACTAACGCATATCTCTGCTATTATTGGTCGGATTGAAGTCAAATAAACGCTAACCAAAGACAATACACTCAAAGTCTTCGGCAACAAAAAGGTTCTTAATAATAAAAACAAGAAGCAGGTATCATCAGTATAGTATTGAGTGTGGGTAACATCCAGCAATGTCTGCAGAATGTTCTTTAATTGAACTGAGTTATGAATTTATAAAGAAATTTGAGGTGTTTATGGCTACTTGTCAATTAAAATTTGTAAAATTTGATAATAAATATGGAGGAGGAGGATCTTTTGAAATGGACAGAGACTCGTTACGAACACTACTAGAAAAAACATTAACAACGGTAAAAGAACAAGCAAATTACTTAAAAGGTGATAAAATTAGAATTGTTGCTCTGAACCCTAAGTTCAATAACCCTATTTCTACGAAAACAGCTACTAATATTAATTTTGAAAATATACTGGACCATATTGAAGACGTTGTTTCCTCAGATCAAAACGTGGACATACACGGTACAACTTTTGACATACAAATATTTAAAATGCACTAAGTATATAAGAAGCTATTTGCGGAAGGCTACCCTGTATAAATTCAATCGAAGTGAACGAAAGTAATAAAAAAGATTCATCATCCTGTTATAAAAAACAAGTCCGGTTGGTGCGAACAAAGTAAGAGTCTTACGTAATAGATAAAATTATGTATCTAGATAATTATTCAATGTATTTGCATTCTCTCAAAGGTTACACATTTTGAAAAATAAAAAAAATATTAGATTCGATTTGTATATATATATATATATATATATAAGATCAGTTTTGTCGTATGACATTCATTCTTCGTATCTATTTCTGAACTCAGCAGTTTCCAAAAAAAACAACAGGTGAGACATTTTCATTTTATATTACTTGGAATGATTTAATCATAATATTATCATTAATTTCAGTGTAATGGATTTCAAAACTATAAATTCTTCTTCGCTTCTAGAAAGAGATTCGAAGCCTATAACAAAAATTCACGATTTAATATTGGGCGAAGATTATATCAGCGAAATTAGTACGAAGTAAATTTGGAGAAACAGTATTGTTAGAGCTGGAAAAAGAAATAATATTCCTTCCGCAGAGGGTAACAAAGACGTACAAACCCTATATCAACTATTTTGAAGACGGAAAATACGCGTTTATTGGTAAACCTCATCCAGCAACATCATTCGAAATTATAGAAACTTAGTTGGTGAGTTATATAATATTATGGGCAAATACCGCAGTACATTATCTAAAATTGATGACGAAGAATCATTCTGGAGGTGACTAAAACCAATGACAAAATGTGCATGTGAACATTTGTGAAAAAATCGATAAATTATACATTTTGAAATATATTTTATCAGTATAATTATTATTGTACCTAGTTTACAAATTGAATAATCTAATTGATCCACCTATGTGTAAAATTTTTGAAACATAGTTTGTTTAGTTTGTAGAAAAGTGATACTTAAAACTTTTAAACTTGAGAAAACTTGGAATTGTAAACAAAAATCAATAATTGGTTTGTGTACAGCTGAATGTAATCAAACAAGACCACTGAGAAAATTTTCAGAATATATAGATATTTGGTTACAAGAATTAGACCTGTTAGATGAAAGAGACTTATACAAATATTTATCACCTCGACGACGTGATCAGATCTAATATTAGAATAAAATAATTATGACCGCCAGATCATGTAATATGAAATGTATATATATATATATATATATATATATATATATATATATATATATAAGGTAAAAACATTTTGGTTTCAAGGCTGCTAATTGTGGATTTTTATCGAATTCATATACAGGTGTGGTGGAATATTTGTCAGTAATGTTTATAATTAACATTCCAATGAATATTATGATGATAATTTTCCATATTTTATATCATTCAATTTAGAGTACTCAATACTTAGTTGCAGTATGTCTCTCCCAGAATATAGACATCGAATTGAGAAATATTTGATAAAAATAAATCAATTGAATAAGGACGTTACTTTTTATGAAGATAAAAGAAAGGTTATGAAGCAAATTGAAAAACTATGTTTAGCTGACTCAAGTCAAAGAATATGGGATAAGCTTACGATAAATTGGATACCTGAAGAATTGAAAACAACAACAGGAGATTGCAAGTGCCTTAGATCACATCTTTTGGCGTCAGACACCACAAACGACAACATATCCATTGAACCGAATAAAGCCTACAAGTGTTTAATATGACCAACATGAAAGATGACATGTATAACATTAATAGCAATGTTTGTTATTTTAAATTGTTAAAGTTAAACAAGGAAATGTATTGTAATTTATAATCCATAAATAGATATTAGGTAAATACAAGGTGTTTTAATAGAAACAAATGTCATTCATTTCAAAAATCAATTTATTATTATTAATATATAATATTTACAAAGGTAATACACTATTGAAAATGCAGTGTCGGAGATGTTCTACGTTTCTTTGTGTGCAAGAGTACAGCCCAGTGGCGTGACAGGGATTTGGATCACGTTTAAAGTTTCCACTATCACATGATGTAGCGTCAAACTTGCAAACATCAATAATATGTGGAAACACATTGAACATATGGCATTTCTTTAGTAGAAATTCTGCTTTTTGTTGTCCGCGTACGTATATGAAATCTGCAGCATACTATAGCTTATTTTCCAATATATCATCTAATTTGGAGTACTCGATGTCACCCGAAGAGTATCGAATACCATGCACATTCTTCTCCAAGTATGACACAGTCTTCTTATCTCTGTTTCTCAACGTAGCAATTGATTGGGGTGGTAAAAATATGTAATGACTCTGTTTAAATCCAATTTCGATGGTAAGTTCTTTAGCAACAAACAGACCATTAATAACGAATCCCTGAATGTCGACAATTGCTATTCTCATGATGATGACTGTTTGAATACTGACTTGCAGCAGCCAAACACACTTCAATTTAAAGTCTTGACTATTTCGGTGAGGGGTAAGTACTCCATTACGCAGTCGTGAATTATGATACAATATACTCTAGTGTTTTCGGGAAAACCAATGTTTGCTTCAATGTCAAGTTTTACATCGACAGTAGATGTCTTCATGCTTTCTTCTTGTTTCGAGCAATCGATAACAAACAAGGCGCGTTTCTTAAAAGAGGAATAATCCAAGAGAGGCCGCTTCTGTGTCGAATTCATATAGCTGGGATAAAATTCAGTATAGTTGAAATAGGCTTCATTGTATTCGTTCCTACTAAAGTTCAACTGCATCCTTTCATTGGGAAAATATTCGCCATTTAACGATAAACGTATACTTTGAATGTCTGCATTATCGAGCAGAGTGGGATTGACTTTGCTGTTGTCACGTTTGTTGGTTTGAAAGAAAACAATACCATAACGAGGTCGGTCGACTGAGGTTGTAGTTTTAACAGCCCAAACTTCACGTTTAGCATTTCTGGTAATTGCAGGCAGTTCGTGTATCTCCCACTTTCTAAACGGAATAACTATAGGCAGATCCTTTTGAATGGCCTTCATAAGTTCCAACTTAATATCGTCATTAGGATAGATATGCCTGATTTTCAATTCAATGTCGGTGATTTTAATGTTAACAGTTGTATTAGAAGTCACTCCAGCAACAGTTTTTTCCGTGATATGAACACAGTCATTATCGTTTCGAGTTCGAACTAAACGTGTTGTTTGTCGTCCACACGTAATCATAGGATAGTCATTGGAAATGTTGAAAATATGTTTGAGAGGAGTTTGAAGGTTGAATGATTTGTCGATGGAATTTAGGATGGGTCTTTAGGATAATACCAATCTGCTATAGCCATATGATTGGAATCTTCTTGATTGTAGCGAGTCATGGCACGAACAGCGCTAACGATTCCAGGATCTCGAACCGTTTCCATTTCTCTTGCACTTTCACTGTATGGCCACGAATCGAAAAGGAAAGCACCAACATTATTAGCCAGTTTTACATCACCGGCTCCTTGTACATCGAGTGTTCCTTTAATACACAACAAAGTTTCGTTCATGGCAAAAAACGAATCAACTTGATTTATGCTAAATTCTACAATATCACTGCAACTGAACGATTTGATGAACGGTGCATATGTTCTGTATTCAGCTTTACGGATTGACTCATCAAATTGCGGGTTACGGTAAATATCAAACATTGGTGGCATATCGTTTATACGAGAACGTTTTCCATACATTGTCGTCATTGTTGTTGTTTCTATTTCAACAAAAAGCCTAAAGACTGCAGGAACAATTTGTTAGCAAAGGTAAGCTGCTGTTGCTTTAAAGGTTGTCGCGTAACTAATGACTTTGAATGTACGCCGGAACGTCTTTTATGATTCATTATCAATCCCATCTGTTGCTTCTCGCTCTTAGCTCCAACACCAAGTTACTCTTATCACCACGAAAATTTATGGGACGTCCGCCTTGGTCTACAGCCAACACTGTAACGTTGGTTATTTCACGTTGTGGTATAACAGGTAAATAAAGTAAATTATGTGGTGTTTCGTCAATGGCGTACCCAGGATCTACTTTTATGACCAATTCGTAAATAGTATGAGCAGGTCTGTTTGCGTCGAAGGCTCCAGTGGTAATGTTACATTCGAAACGTATGCTAGATACTTTTATAATTTTGACGGGTAGATCAGAAGAGTGCCATCGTTTGTGTTCGAGTATTTTTGCAGAAAATCTTGATATGTTACCCAGACTGTTGGGTTGTTCAAACGAAATTCTATATTTACTGAAAATCATACATTATAACGTATTGTTATTAGGTTTCAGTGCAAATATTGATTCAGGTCTCAGTGAATTGCCGCCATCTAACTTGTCCAGTATAAACGATTCAATGTCAGCAATTTCGTAACATCCTGTGGGAAAATCAAAACTTTGCAGCTTGTTATTATTGTCATAATAGTAGAACTTGCAATTATCAATGTTTGGTATTATATGGTATGAATGAAAAGAACGCAGCGCTAATTCGTAGTGTTTCTCTGGATGTATTACAATAGGTGTAGGAGGTTGGAGGGTAAATACGTGATTTGTGCTATTAACTCTCAACAACTGCGACATGATGACTGATGCATGTCAAGGGATGAAGGTACTTTGAATAATAATACACAGAACTATGTTCAAGATTTATTTAATACACTTTGACATAGAAAACAAGATGCTTGAGAACTTGCAGGACCATCGCAATGCGTTGTCCAATCAGGGCGGTTATAGTGAACGAAGCACGGCAGACGAATTTGTAGCTCAAATTTGCTTTATAATCATTAGGAAGTTTATGGCAAATATCTAACAATTCAGATGGACCAACACACTGTATCAAATATCGAATGGGGATTTGTTTCATTTCTTCAGCAGTAAAACTGTTAAGAGGTTTTCGGTGATACATTAATAATTTGATATCCATATCTTCCATTGTTCGATGAATGTTGAACTAGAAATTTCACACACAAATGACCACAATTGATCTGATCGTAGTTTTGTTACTGATTATTGTTATAAAAAATTTCAACTTTTTTCCCACCCAGATGCTTTACAAGTTCTTTGGGCGGTTTCAAATTACCAAATGAATCGAAATACTCAACGACATTGTTTTTCTTTATATATGCTACCCAATGTGTTCCGGTATTTTTGGACGAGTCCAAGTTAACCCTTGCACACTCTTGTTGTCGAGGAGGGGATTTAGGTAGAGAGTCTCGCATGAAAACACCTCGAAAATGTTTAATTTTATATAATTTTGCATAACGTGCAATATCATTGTCGTACAGTGGCGATTGGGTAGCTTTATCGAGAGTTTTTTGACTTTTTTACATACAATCCAAATCCCTTGCCTCCGCCATACTTTTTCAGATATAAACCATTTCCGACATGTTCCATAGCCTTATTATGACGTAAATCTTCTTCCAATTTCTTTCGAGAAATATTGGCATCAATGACGGTCTTTGCCACCCCTGCAGCCCCACCCGATAACGCTCCAAGTGCTGAGAGTCCAGCAAACAGAGGTATAAGTGGTAGAAAACCTCCAGATTTCACTACAGGTATAACGCGAGGAACATCAATTTTCTTTGATCCTCCAAACTGTCGAATAAGTGATTTGGCTGCTCGTAAAGCAAACAGGGCACTTTCTTTCAAAGATGCTCCTCTCTTCATGGATTTCCCTACCTTTAGCACGACATCTCGATGGAAGGAACGACGTTTTCCCATTCCCATTCCCAACTTTCGTTCAACCTCCATGCCGCCCGTAACAAGTAATGCAGTACTCTTTTCACCAAAAGATGCGTCTTTTGATTTGACTCGATCCCAAGCTTCATTTTCCAACTGCTTATCTGCTTTGTGGCGTTCTTCAAGTGTTTTATTCTGTGAATAAGCGATATCGTGTTGTTAACAGGCGTCGTCTAAAGGATTAATACCGACGTCACTACGTATAAGTCGTTTTTGTAACTTTGTTCCTGCTGTAACAGGAGAGAGAGAGAGTAAGTCTTCATATAGGTAAGAAAACCACATTACTTTACTTTCGGCGAAGCAGTTTCGGCGACCCCCACCCCTTCTTGCACGCGTTTCAGCGAAAATCGAATACTGAGCGTTAAAAAATGTTACTTCCCGTAGTTATGCAATCGCAGAAACGCGTGCGAGAAGGGGTGAGGGTCGCCGAAACTGCTTCGCCGAAAGTAAAGTAATGTGTCTTTCTTACCTATATGATAGGATTGTTGTTTGCTCCTGAAACCCTATCATAAAAGAAAAAAGTAAGTTTTTTAGAATTCCCGCACTATTCGACAACTAATATTTGATGATGTTAAATGGTTGGAAGTAACTAAACACTGCATCAGTTTCCTTCTACGAATACAAGATGTTCTTCAAATTATACAAGTTGATAATTGTCTCATTTCCCATCGTCTCACTCATTTAGAATCACTTAATTTTCATGAACTCTATAGAAATGTGATTGAAATTATCAGGAATTTTACTCAAAATAATGGATATTTGAGTAAATTTGAACTATTGTACACAATTTGTGATTGTAGTGATAGTATAATGGCAGTGGCCCTTAGAGAATTTATATACTTCTATAAACCCCTAAAGTTGTGAACGATTTAGATTAATAAATTGATTGATTGAAATTATTTTGTTTTATTTACACTTCTGAATTTAAACAGGGTAGCCATACCAAAATATGGGGATTTATTATATACTGAATACATTGTGAGCATATGAACATAGCAGAGATATACGTTAGTGCCCTAGTGGCATCTTTTCTTTGCACATCCTATATACAATAATAATGTAACAAATATAATAACGTTTATTTGACTTCAATCCGTCCAATAATAGCAGAGATATACGTTAGTGCCCCAATGGCTTTTTTTTTGTACACCCTGTATACGATAATATTCTAACATTCATATTGCCGTTTATTAGACTCCAATCCGACAAATAATAACAGAGATATGGGGGAATACCTTTAGTACGTGCGCAGAAGGTTTAAATGTGTCTTTTTCGGCTTATGTGTAACGGAAAACATGCGCAGTATACGGAAAAAGTAGCTTCGCTACCCCAGCTACCCACGGCCGATTTGGCACTCTGGTGAATAACAAATAGATATACGTTAGTCCCGTTATGGCGATGACGACGACGACGACAGATGGCAAAACAAGGTAACTGTATTACCGACACCTGTTGGATAGTGTAGGTTGACGACGACGACGACAGATGGCAGGATTAGGTAACTGTATTACCGACACCTGTGGGATAGTGTAGGTTGACGACGACGACGACAGACGGCAAGGATTTGACGGATGACACATACGACGGAACGCACATAAGGTACACACGTCACATAGGACAGATGAGACATTTGACGGATGACACATACGACGGAACGCACATACGACATATACGTCACATATGACGGAATGCATATACGGCACGCACTTCACATATGACAGATGAGACATTTGACGGATGGCTATACGGCACGTACGTCACATATGACAGATGAGACATTTGACGGATGACACATACGACGGAACATACATACGGTACATAGACAAACGGATGACACATACGACGGGACGCACATACGGCACAGACAAACCGTAGAGAATATGAAATCATAGAACAGATGGGGCATGCGACACATTTGACAGCTGGCACACGGAACACATGAGAGTCGACACAGAACATAAGATGGATATGACTGTTGACGACACGACACTTATTGCATATGGTACAGAACACATGACTGTTGACACATTTGACAGATGACACATGTGACAGATGACAGATGACACATGTGACACATGACACGTGTGACAGATGACAGCTACGTCATAGGGCGTGGTCATGTGACGTCACACCATGACCTTGGTCTAAAGCGGCCCATACTCTACTGAGATGTTGAGAATAGCAGGTATGCCCGCATCTCCATATAATTGTAGTTGTAGTGAACCATTGAGATGTGAGCAAATTCGTATGTCAATGTTGCTTTGATTAACTCTATGTCAAGTGAGATTAGTGGGACAATGCTTTATAGAATATTGATACAGTATGTCACCAAGTTTTGAAAAATATTTTCAAGAAAATTAAAAAATTTATTGACAAAATATTATTTTTAATGGTGTGTCTTCAATTATGTTAAATTTGTAGAGATGACGCAACGGAAATATTACAGCCGAATGAATCGAACAGATAATTGATATATAATGTATTGTGTGACCCGTAAGTAAAGCCATTTTGGGGAAGAACAGAAAAGATAGTATTGTATACGTATTTTTTCTCTACATTTTGAATACGAGAATACGTTATTCACTTTAGAAAACAATATTATGGTAAAAAACGTATCAAAAAGAAAAAAATTAACAAATCTGTTATAAAAATGAAATTACTTCGAATATCATACAAAACGCATATATAAGAAATTGACTGTCTCGACACTTACTTCGTGGAATATGCTCATATTAGTGTTTTTAAATGAAACTCAACGTCTCTAGTTAATTCCACAATATAATACAAGTTATTGAAAATTCTAAAAAATTGACAATTGTTTCGATAAATCAATATCATCGTCAGAATGACAGAAGTTACATTTCATTTTATGCCTACCTGATGTTCAGTAGTTATTTTTGGCTAGACCAAGTAGTAACCTAACTTGTGATTGGCTTAATATATGTTTATAGAAAAAAGAAGAAGATGTGATATTACAAATACTGAAGCTTAGATATTATAAGCCCTATGGTGATATCCTGGATATCATTTTTCCAATTAAGATCAGTATAACTGTGCAATGATATAGAAAACCAGGAAAACTATATCTGCTGATCTTTACAATTATCACTTAAGAAGACAGTTTATTAGTGGAGAATTCCCTAGATTTAACTGTTCATTGACAACTTCATATTGTGGGTTTCTTAAATGTCTTCTTATTTCCAGTTCTTCAAGGAAATCCAGTTCTTGTTTCTTTTCACAAATATGCAGTACTTCTAGTTCTTTGTTAGGTGTCAATAAATGATTAATGTCAAGTAGATGATGCAATAACATTAGAGACTACAGGTCTAATTGGTTTCGTTATTTTATGTAATTTAACTGTTCCATATAATTGTGGACAATGAGGATTCTTATGTATGATAGACCTCTTTTCGTGATCATTTAAAAGATGATTTGAATTATTAACAATATCCCTGACATTATAAGAAAACTTCTTTGTTGGGTCTGCTTTAAGAACTTTTACATCGCTGGATTCTATAAAGTTATATACTTTGGAATTGTAATTTTCAGTCGTCAAAATGACAGTAGCGTTCCCCTTATCAGATTTTGTAACTGTTAGGTTATTATTCTCAATCTTCTTTTTTATTGCGTTTAAAACTGAAATGTCATTTTTTGTTTGACGTTTAACTTTTGAAGGTTCAATATTTTTGATTAAATTGGCAATTTTTAATTTCTCATAAAGAAAATTATTTGAATAAGATTTTAAAGCTATTTCTGACTATGTAGCTATAATTTGTTTAATATTATTCGTAAATTTAGGTGGTATGCTGTACTTTAAACCTTTATTTAGAAATTTTATTTCACTATTTGTAAAATTAGTGTCTGAAAGGTTTTCAAATCGTGGTGCAAAGTGTGTTGGTATGTAGGTACTTACAGTTTCATGATGTTTTGAGTATTGAATTTTATGTTGTGTGTGTTCAAGATTCTGTAGCTTCTTTTCTTGTTTCTTAAATTTCATATGCTTCATCGTGCTGACATTTTCTCTAATTTTGTCATCCGAACAGTCAAATTCTACTGGATGTAATTGGAATGTGAGTTCTGAATGTACAACTTTTATGTAGTTGTCTAAGGAGTCTCTAACTTTGAACCATTTCTTACATTCTGATTTTATCCAAACTCGTTGAGCACATTTTATAGCTTTTTGTGCTTGTGGTGTTTTAGTGTGACATTTTATATTCACATAATTTGGTATTACCTTTTTTCTAAGGCATTCTTGGTTAAACCAAATGTTTTGACCCGACTGTACCAGAAGTTACTACAAAAACGTTACAAAGCATCACAAAACATTTGGTTTAACCAAGAATGCCTTAGAAAAAAAGGTAATAACAAATTATGTGAATATAAAATGTCACACTAAAACACCACAAGCACAAAAAGCTATAAAATGTGCTCAACGAGTTTGGATAAAATGAGAATGTAAGAAATGGTTCAAAGTTAGAGACTCCTTAGACAGCTACATAAAAGTTGTACATTCAGAACTCACATTCCAATTACATCCAGTAGAATTTGACTGTTTGGATGACAAAATTAGAGAAAATGTCAGCACGATGAAACATATGGAATTTAAGAAACAAGAAAAGAAGCTACAGAATCTTGAACACACACAACATAAAATTCAATACTCAAAACATCATGAAACTGTAAGTACCTACATACCAACACACTTTGCACCACGATTTAAAAACCTTTCAGACACTAATTTCACAAATAGTGAAATAGAATTTCTAAATAAATGTTTAAAGTACAGCATACCACCTAAATGTACGAATAATATTTAACAAATTATAGCTACAGAGTCAGAAATAGCTTTAAAATCTAATTCAAATAATTTTCTTCATGAGAAATTAAAAATTGCCAATTCAATCAAAAATATTGAACCTTCAAAAGTTAAACGTCAAACAAAAAATGACATTTCAGTTTTAAACGCAATAAAAAAGAAGATTGAGAATAATAACCTAACAGTTACAAAATCTGATAAGGGGAACGCTACTGTCATTTTGACGACTGAAAATTACAATTCCAAAGTATATAACTTTATAGAATCCAGCGATGTGAAAGTTCTTAAAGCAGACCCAACAAAGAAGTTTTCTTATAATGTCAGGGATATTGTTAATAATTCAAAGCATCTTTTAAATTATCACGAAAAGAGGTCTATCATACATAAGAATCCTCATTGTCCACAATTATATGGAACAGTTAAATTACATAAAATAACGAAACCAATTAGACCTGTAGTCTCTAATGTTATTGATCCTAATAATATATTGGCAAAGAAGCTCAACAATATACTCAATACTTACGGATATGAATCTCAGAACTCAATTAGAAATTCAATAGAACTAATCAAAAAGTTGAAAGCAATCCACTTACAAGATAACTATAAACTCATATCGTTCGATGTAACTAACATGTTTACTAAAATTCCTTCTAAAGAATGTCTAATACTTGTAATAAAATTACTAGAAGATAAAAATATTAATCCAGGAATAATATCAGATATACTCAATTTATTTGATGTATGCATTATTCAGAATTATTTCACTTTTGACAATAAGATATATATTCAAAATGAAGGTTTACCAATGGGAAGCCCTATATCACCTATTTTAGCAAACATTTTTATGGACAATTTAGAAAGAAAGATCTTTGGAAGTAATATTTCCAAAAATATTTTATTTTGGTATAGATATGTAGATGACATATTAGCTTGTTTTATGGGTAGTGAACGACAATTAGATGTATTTTTCAACCACATCAATAATTTACACCCGAAAATTAAATTTACATTAGAAATTGAAGAAAATAGCTCAATCAATTTTCTTGATTCAAAAATTCAAAGAGTTAATAATGTACTTGATTATTCAATTTACCGAAAACCAACACAAACTGATGTACAAATTCCATTAAATTCTAACCACCCTGTGTCTCACAGACTAGCAGCATATAATTCAATGATACATAGAGCTTTTTCAGTTCCTATGAACAAATGTAATTTTGATAGAGAGATTAATACAATTAGACAAATAGCAACATCTAACGGTTATCCATTAGATATGATAAATAAGCTAATTAGTAAAAAAGAGGAAAAAGTGGCATTACAACTAACATATCCTGTACAAGCTGATGAAATTAAAACTTATGAAACCATCACATATGCAGGAAATATTTCTAAAAATATTTCAAAGATAATATCTCTAGCAACGAATACAACAATTTCTTTCAAAACAGAAAGTACCGTTAGTACAAAATTGTTAAATGTAAAAACAAAAATACCACTATCAAAGAAGTCAGGTATATATAAACTCAAATGTCCAGAATGTAATGCTGTCTATTTGTGTCAGACCCTTAGGAATTTTGAAATACGATACAGTGAGCACTTACGAGCATACAGATTAAAACAACCAGATAAATCCCACTACGCAAAACATCTACTTGACACCAATCATTCATTGACACCTAACACAGAACTAGAAGTACTGCATATTTGTGAAAAGAAACAAGAACTGGATTTCCTTGAAGAACTGGAAATAAGAAGACATTTAAGAAACCCACAATATGAAGTTGTCAATGAAAAGTTAAATCTAGGGAATTCTCCACTAATAAACTGTCTTCTTAAGTGATAATTGTAAAGATCAGCAGATATAGTTTTCCTGGTTTTCTATATCATTGCACAGTTATACTGATCTTGATTGGAAGAATGATATCCAGGATATCACCATAGGGCTAATAATATCTAAGCTTCAATATTTGTAATATCACAACTTCTTCTTTTTTCTATAAACATATATTAAGCCAATCACAAGTTAGCCAAAAATAACTACTGAACATTAGGTAGGCATAAAATGAAATGTAATTTCTGTCATTCTGACTATGATATTGATTTATCGAAACAATTGTCAATTTTTTAGAATTTTCAATAACTTGTATTATATTGTGGAATTAATTAGAGACCTTGAGTTTCATTTGAAAACACATATATAAGAGATCGAGTGCGGATTTTTATGTTGTTATGAGTTTTTCAATGAAAGTATAATGTCATCTCTAATCACAATTTACATGGTTACGGAACCGTTTGGAGCGAATTGGGGTGCTGGGAGATTAACAACAGCAAAAAATTGCACTTCTGTTATGCTAAAAAGTAGGATAGAATGTACTTAAAATGCGAGAAATATGAAGAATTTTTATAAGAAACATGTGAAATCATAAAAATCATCAGATCCTATTCTCGACCTTTGACACAGATCAATAAATAACATTTTTATAATTCGCGTATAAAAGAGAATTCATTGTTTACAGTGTCACAATGAAGCTCTTTGAACACTGTTATAGTAATTTTAAGTGTACAGTTGGTTATTGAATTTAGTTATATTTTTATTTGACATTTGACTTTAACCTTGACACAAATTATAAATAAAATGGTCTAGCGTTGTTCTAACTACCAAATTATTATACTAAAGGTAAATTAGAATGATTTATATATTAAAAATATTAATGAATAAAGTACGTTAACGTTTATTTATCAATGATTGGTCAATTGTTTATTTTTATATTGTATAGGGTCAATATATAGGTATACAAAACGTTCGATTTTTGAGATGAATTACCAGATATCTATGTGAAGGTGTATTACAGAAATAATTCTGTTCATGATATAATATAAATAGATCGCAAGAGCATATACGAAGAAGCTCTTTTTCAAACAAATAATTATCCTCTTTTTGCTTAAATGAAAGTTTGTTTACAATTTACACAATTATTCGGTTATAATATGTCAAGTCAGAAGTGCTGAATAAATCCATCTGTGATGACTTTCTTTAGTACTCGTGATTTGCACAACTCACCGCTTCACGGTTCGTTGTGCAAACTTCACTCGTACTATAAAACGAGTCATTGTGACACTTGTTTTACAAATAACTATTTTGCTTATCAGCTTAATATCACCATCGCTACAACAAAATATATTACAAAATATACTCCACAATATTGGTAAAGGCGTCTGCATTATTTCCATATATTTTGTTCCGTATGAAACGGTCTGGAGCAATGTAGAAATCATCACCCACAGCCGTCTGCTTCATGTTCGCCCAGTATCCTTTGACGAAATTATTATTTGCCCCAGTGTTTGGATTCACAAAGTTCTCCGTATGGTTAACTGCCTTGTGAGTGTAAGGCGATGCACCATCCAGTGTACTAATGTACTCATATGCTTTCTACCTATCAGTCCAAATCCCGGTTACTATCAAAACATACTTCCTGATTTCAGGAATAGTAGCATCTATTGACCGTTTCTTAATGTAGAAAATCACTCCAATTTTTGTCGTCATATCCACAAGTCCTAGCACTCCTTTCTGTGCCACAATTCTCCTAGCATTGTATTTACATTTCGTGATAACTGGTAACTGATAACTGGAATAACTAACAGTGGGCACCCTTATGTTCACCAATCTGGTTGCACCAAAGCTTCCTCATCGGGATTCTCATATTTGCGAAGAAAGTGTCTTTCAGAATTGAGTCCGTCCCCTTCCTACAATGTCGGTAATGGAATACATGCAGAAATACATCATATCGTAGTCTCATACCTCCTTCTGTTTCTAGTCAGTTATTGTGTACATATATTGCACAATAGTGGAACACTATTTTATCAACCTTTCTGCAGTATCAGCAGTTTATAAAAAGACTTTAAAAGCAAAATGTTAACAATAATAAATGCATTATATTATTTGTCACACAGTTGTAAAGATACATATTATAATTTGAATAAAGTTTTTAACAACCTTCCGTACGTATCCGAAACGTTAATTGGCGCAGTCATCAGTAGGATAGTTTCGAGTCATTTTTCGTGTGTATAACGGTAGAAAGTCGTGAGTTTTAATTCTTAGTGGAACAAAACTTGCATTTTTAAAGAAATGACTGAAAACTTGTGAAAAAAACTTGAATAATTTCATGTTAGGTGTCCAGACGAAGCATACGTCCCAGCACTGCTCAAGAAGAAATCAAAAAATCGGTGGGCCAACCTTTTTTCTTTTCTTCATTGTCAATGTATTAGAATTTACTTGTGACATATTTTTCAATTCGTTACGAATGAATAGAGCATATAGGAATTCATAATTTTCATCTTGAAATATTAAGGAATATAATCTTTCTAAGTTAGTGTTAAGTATATTGTAGTAAAAGTTAAGAAATTACAAAATTGACGAATTAATAAGTATAATATTTAATTCATCTCCAAATCTCAACACAATGCCAAACAACGATACTCCTGTAAACTACCAATTGATGAAATTATATATTGACACAACTCCTAATTTTAGTGGTGATAGTGACAAATATTTTTGAAACATTGTGATAGTCTTATAAATCAACATAAATATTTACAGAACCTTAATAATGATCCTATCAATAGTTTTCTATTGAGAGATGTGATAGGTAAGCTATCTGGCAATCCTTTGTTGTTAGTAGGCTCTAGACCAGAAATCAGAATTTGGAACGATTCAAATAATGCACCTAGACTTGGTTCTGGAGATGAGAGAAACTTAGACTGTCTTCCCACTAAGCAATAAATGTCTTTGAGACGTTGAGTTACGTTATTTTCAAGTAACTTACATGATGTTCTCCTTTAAATATCTAATTGACGCAACAGGTACGATCTTGTGTGACGTTGGAATTGATTATGTTTTTAGAAATTCAAGTGTAAGCATATGATTCTAACGTTTTCAACAAAACGTATTAGAAACGTAGGATTCACGTTCGTTTAAAAAATGTTTAAGTTTACATTGACAATATATTTTTGCGTCAACTTCTTTGTTAAATATAAATGAAATGTGATAGAAACATAACATTCCTGTTAATCTAAAAAACTTTTATTTCAAATATATTAGTTCCGTTCATTTATAAACTTGTTTGAATCACAAATATAATAAATACACCAAAATTCTCAAGTAAAGTATAATGTCTTGTCTAATCTTTTTTAAAATATATTGTACAAGTTTTTCAACCTCATAAAACAACAATGTATTTCACTTTCATCACTAGAGCACACCCGGAACGCGCCCTTAAAACCGTATCATTTCGAATACGTGACAGGTGACGTCGACGATCAAGTGCCGCCACCGCCAACCATAACCTATGATACCGAAGTGTTCCCCCGCGACCCTTCTCATTCACTTTATATCATTCGTTCGTTTTAAAAAGGGTGTGTTTCAGGAAGATTAATTGTAAAGTAAGTACTAAATTCACTAGTTTACCCAATTATAGCATCTGCTGCTTTTACCTCTAGTTATAATAAGGCTGCGATTATAAATAATAAATAGGTCGGTGATCTAATAGTATACTATATACTATATATTACCAGTGGAATTTGAAAATCTCATGTTGACAGAAACTAGGAGCTAACCTTGACCCACATAATATCGATTACCGGTGCTTTAAGCTCTATAAACAAGAACATGTATACATTGTACATATTATACGAATTACGCATATCAGGGTGATAGGTTCCCCGATAGCAAGCGGGGAACTAGGAGTGCACTCTCGTCGATTCTTGTGAACTTTGTGGTGTAGAGTGTGAAGTACATAGACAAATAATATATTACTTTCTCTATGGTGAAGTCTATGTTGGATGTTTTATGAACGCTCACTTTGTACCCAAGTGTTGTGAACGCACTATCGCTGTATTTGTCCGAAGTTCAAAGTAAAAGATGAACTACATTTTGTGAAATTCTTGGTTGTGATCGTATAATTGGTTTCGTTAATTCGTTGCACTTAGCATTGGTGATTATAAACTATACAAATAATGGTATTCTATTGCTAAGTGATTAAATTGTACATGATTTTTATAAGAAATTTTTTTATTTTCGATTTTTGTCTTAAATTTGGCTAGTAGTGGAAAAAAATGTTTATACACGGTGGTGAAGACATTTATAAACCTTGCACCTTATTCCGCTTGGGCTAAAGCCCCTCGCGAAATAATTATGGTGCTCGGTCGATAATAATAGTCTCCACCACCTTGGTGTATAATATACTATTATGTTATATAGTCCTTTTCAAACAATTTTTCGGCGCATATAATACAAAATAAATACTCGCCTTCAAAATTTTGGAATAAATATCGGACTATTAGACTTTGACAACCTTGTGAATAGCTGTAATGTCACAGCTAAACAGATAGTAAGTAAATATTCTCGGAGATATAATAACAGTAACATATATGTTTCAATGAGATTAGTGAATATTTTCTTTTAGATGTTATCGATCTTTCAACAACATGTAAAATTCGAGATTCATATTCAGTAGACTCTTGTTACCAACATATATTTCTTGAAATTTCTTCCATGTAACAAAAGTGCAGGATACTAAAGCAGAACTTTTTTTAAATTTCACCTTAAGTGTAGTTCTGTACACTGGAAAATTATGTAACAGGACTCAATGGTCTAATGTATTGTTTTTGTTTCTAAAACAAAATTCGTTTTTCAGTACAATAAATATCTACAAGTTGCCAGGCGAAATGGAGCGGAGTTCATAATGAGGGGCTTGGCTGCAACTTTTCATGTACGGGCCGAAAATATGATTTTAAAATAAAAGACTGCAAGATAATCAAATTAAAAGGTTTTATATTGGACAATTTTCATTAAATATATATACTTAATCATTGATATTTATCTTTGGATGCAACACAACACTGCCACACTGTAACTTATAATGAATTCGACATCATATATATGGATTGGTTTCAACAAGCTAAACAACGACTCAAGAGAGGAGAGCTGGAGCAGAGGAATTGGTGAATATAAATAACGAAAATGATACTTTAGTCACATAATCGTAACGTTAAAATAACGAGGTAACTGGAACATTCCAAGAACGGGAATAATATAGTTTTGTAACAAAAACGTATTTGTAAACGTGACTGGGACTTTGTCATATTTGCGGACATTTTACGAAACTATGAACAAGAAAAGGTTGTAGCAAATCCTTTTTTAATAACGTAACAATGTAACTGTCAACGTATCAGTAACGAAAGTGCGATTTTTTTGCTTATTGGGTTGCTCAAAATATAATAATTATGAAACCATATAAGAATGGATCGTATATTAAATTCGGACAAAGGATACAAAAAGCTAGAAGATCAATTGCATCAAAGGTAATGTCAATGAATTTAAGTGCGGGAGAACGAACATTTCCAATGAAAAATTATGATTAATGATCATTAAAAACTTATATTCGCGGATTAGTAGGCCATATACAATATTTATTTAGATTAAGAAATCCAGACTCGCTCGAATTAGCTATGTCATACGTGGTAGAGGAAGGAAGTTTTGTACTTAGTCAAAAATATCACGGTTATATTCAAAACATAAATTCAAGACCAACTCCTGTCAACAGAAATACATTTTATAATCGAAACCACTAATAATGCAGACCTACTCAATATCCGAGTAATAACTTCCAAAATCATAATAATAATTTTTATGGTCAAAATAACCAACATAGAAATTTTCCCTCGCAACCCATTAATATTAATCAAAGGCAGAATGCACTTTCATCCAGATATTTAACAAATCGACAAGTTTTGGACCTCAGAACGATGTGTTCAAACCTCAGATTAATAAATAAAATAGATATGTTTGTTTTGACTTTTTCCTGCCCCAAACATTGAGTCACATTCTAAGCTCACTTCCACTGCTTTGCCATATTCAGAAATCCTCTTTAGATGCAGGAAAAATGAAATTAGAAGTTTAATTGAAAACGTGTTAAAAAGTTATGCAAATAGTGCAAAAGTCGTAATAATTTATGCATTTGAGTCGCTGCTTTTAAAATTAATTGATAATACTTGAATTTTATATGATGAAGGCATATTCTTATATAAATTTTGAACAAGTATTTGTTTTAACTAAACGTGGCAACATTGCTGAAAATTTCAGTACCTGCTTTGTTTGTCTAGTAGGAACTATTTAGTAGTTTGGTCTTTGTTCAGTTATGATATAAAGAGAGATGCAAATATCGTCAGAGCGTTCTCGAGTAACATTTCTATTGGATTGTAGTATTATAGTAAATACTGTCTAACTTGGTTTGTTTATTACAAGCGCCATTAGGACTAGCAAGTGAAAATTGAGTTCTTTCGATGTTATGTGTGTTTTTCAAGACTTTTAGTGACAAAATTTGGTTTTAAGTTAATCAATTTAGTGTTTTTTATTATCATGGTTCGTCAGTGCCAAGTCTGTCGGAAAACCGGCCGAAATTATCCCGAACTCTCATTTCACAGGTATGTAAATATTTGAACGGCTATCCAGTGGCGGCGACTTTTATGATTCATTTCAATAATATTTAAAATGCTTAGAAGTTTTTTAATTATAAAAAAAACCAAATTTCTATTTGACGTTGTTTTATTCTAGTTTTCCCACCAATTTGGAAACAAGAAGAATTTGGTTTGCTTTACTGGATCTTAGCGAGACTCATGATCTACCAAAACGACCTGAAATTTGTTCGGAGCATTTTAAACAATCTGATTTTATATATAAGAGTAGTGGCCGTTAGTTTCTAAACAAAGATGCTCTTCCCATGTCAGTTTTTGAATTTAATCCACCAGATGTAATGTAAGTACCTACACATTTTCTTGGTACAATGGGCCCTTAAAGTAATGCCCAAAATAAAAAAGTCACTGTCCTAATAAACAAAATTTCCTTTCAACATAATAAGTTCTTTTTATTACAGCTGATAAAGCGGCCATAAGAGACAATTTTTAAACAATTTATTAGTTATAAGTCATTACTTTATTGGGCGACTGGTGACACTCTGGGCTGTCTAGATAACTATAGTTCAATTCCAATATAGTAGGCACTAAACTAAACTGAACTACAATTGTTCTTGGTTTAATGCAATATTTCTGAGAATTTAGTGCCTACTATTTTGGATAAACTGTATTTAAAAATTAAATTATTATTTTAATTTTTTCAAGAGGTCATTTTGCCACATATGATTCATTTTATTCAGTTAGCAATGATGACTGAGTTAGTTGACTTACATTAATTTGTTAAAAGAATATGTCTATTTTAGGTCTTCAACAAATAACTCAGATTGCCATCAAAAAGATTTATCAGCACATAATGTGTCTGAGCAAGCTTCTAGTGCTACTCTAAGTGATGTCGAAAGGTAAATATTTAAGTAATTTATGTTGAAATTAGGGATTATATTTTTTTAAACTGCTTTTTAATAAAATTTACTGTTTCGACCTTTACTCTGTGGAATCAACTCATATTACACTTCTAAATGAAAGTAACTGTTTCTCGATAATTCCACAATATATTGAAAATATGTTAAAAATTCTAAGAAATTGACAATTAGTTTCATTAAAAAATGTAATGCTTTTTGAAAGTTTATTATTAAAACAAAAAAATGTTAATTGTGTTTTATTTTCTAGTTTACCAGTAGAAGAAGTTGTTGATGACCTAGTGACAGTAACTGAGAATCATTCATTTATGAGAGGTGTATCATTGCTTACTTCAGATTCTCGTATACCTGCATATAGGTTAGTTTTTTAGTTAGGTTTATTGTAGTATATATTTTCTTCTAAATGTTTGAAGTTTTTTGTAATAGGCAATAAAACTTATTTACAGTTTGTTCCAGTGACCAGAAATAACAACCTATTCTGATTTATGTGTTTTAGGTTTACGGAACCTGGCCCTTCAGGACTTTTTAAATATAATACGCCAGCTTAGTCCTTATCTCCTACTACCAGCACAGCTTCTTCAACTGGAAAACAACTTTTAGGAATACTAATAGAAAACCCAAGTAAGCTGTCCGAAGATGCTGTAGGCCCTTTATCTGATTTTAGTGGTGCATTAGAAATGGTGAAAATAACAAAAAGGTAAAATTAACCCGGGAACAGTCACGTTGTTAGATTTTGATTTTAGGTTTTCTCTTATAATAACTCACTAAGTAACTAGAATTCTATCGCCATGTAGGAATGCCTCCAGGAATGACACATACCATCGCTGGCAACAATGGAAGGCGTACAGATAACTGTTACGAGAAATAAAGGCACTTGTTACTGTAAATCTATCACGCAATCGTTCATTTATTCCAAATTTCACGTTTGTGTATATGGGATGAAAGTTGGTCCAGTGTGTATATAATCACAAGGTATTCAATCTAAAATGATATGCAGATACTGTCTTGACAGAAAAACAGATATACGATACAACAATGTTGAACATATGCCTCCTCTATATGTAAAGAACATAAGTACCGTAACCACATTAGCTACATGTACCAACTGTGCAGCCCATGGTGAGAATTCTGACGGATAATTGAATGGATACTGTAGGCAATATATGCCTTTACTATTTTCTATTTAAATCAAAAATATATAGATTTTTTTCAGATGAGAATATGTCTGATCAAATCTAACACGCGACCGTTCCCGGGTTAAGTTTGTTAAGTAAATATATATTAAATTTCCCATAATTTTTCATTGAAACAAAGTTACATTTATGAAATTAATTATTCCAATATAATCTGTACTGTAGTTTCTGGATCAGTATATCCTTGTAATTAGTTTTGTATTTTTTTAAGAAAAAGGGGATATCCTGGTGACGATTTTGATTCTCCCAGAAAAAGGAGAAGGAATGTTAGTATTTTGAAGGAAACTGTAAAGACCCAACGTAAAAAAATTCTGTCCTTACAGGGAAGTGTAAGGCGTTTGAGGTCAAAAATTACCAATTAAAGGAGCCTGCTTAAGTACTTTAGGCAAAAATCTATGATTTCAGAAACTTCTGAGCCTATAATAAAGGTAAAGTAAAAATTGACACTTTGTAACGATCCAAATTTCACATAAGGTTTTTATCGTTTTATTGAGTACTAACAGGTATATTCGCCACAATTTGTTTTGAGGATCAGATCATTCATATTTAGATGGCTGGTGTGTTCCTGAATACATATCATCTCCTGTCTTTAGTTTGATATTTTCCCTATACTTCAATGGGATTTAATGAATTCAAAGTTGTTTATAATAAATAGGTTTTGTTTACTTTTAAGTTGGACAATCGGAGTTATGCTTCTTCTTCTCTGATGGCCTTGTTATTTTCATCAGAATAATTGTTCATAGACATCGGAGCGACTGATTCACAGCAGCGTGTTTGCTTGTCATGTTCGAGTGCGGTAATCGTGTATACCTTTGTTACTGGTTGCCTACATCGTTACGTTCGTGTAATTTGAGGGTTGAATATAGACTTTTGGGGTTTAAACTTATCTTTGTTAACTTGACTCAGACTTATTTACCGGACTTGACTGAAGATTACTTACCTAATCTCGATTGGATTAATTGGGACGTTTTGGACGCACCAATACCCTGTCAAATATTTTTCAACCCTGTCTGCTTAAAATTGATATCTTGTTGTTTTTGATTAGTATTTTTGTTGTGTACAAAGGTATTGTAGTTAAAATTTCATAACAGAGATAATAAAACATGTGTAAGTTCGAAGTGGGTATTTTTATTTTACTTTCTCTTACTAGATTAGGGTTTGTGTACTTATAGGCCTGGCATAGAATTGAAATGTAGCTTGCGTCCATTTGACATCTTTATTATATTGTGGATTCTCATGAACTTTTGACTCGATTCAGGACCGTCTCCACATGAGCGAGGCCTAAGGCCATAAATGTTGAAGACCTGAAACAACCGAAGAATCTCACCAACTATCTTTTTTTTTTAAGTAAATTGGTAGGTTACAATTTGAAACAAACAAAAAAATGTCTCGTTTAATTGTTTCTTTGGTTGTTGTTCCTTTCTGATACAATAAAAATAAACAGTTTTAGTAAATACATAAAAAAACATGTTTTATTTTGTTTAGGCATCACTTGATGGTCCAGTAGCTGATTTGTTCGAGAGAATGCGAAAGGGTCAAAGAGCGCAAAATTATGATCCCGGACTCCGTTCTTTTGCACTGACCTAAGCATTTTATTCACCTCGAGCTTATACTTTCATTAGGTCAACATTTAATAGATCTTTGCCACACCTAAGGACGATTTCCAAGTAGTACACATCTGTTGATGGAACGCCTGGTTTTGGTAAAGAAGCCTTGGTTGCCTTAAATCTTAAAAGCAAGGAATCGGACAAAAAGTTATTATGCAATCTGATGATGGATGAGATGGCAATAAGGAAAAGAATAGAATGGAATGGTAGCCGATTCACGGGGTATGTGGATATAGGAGGTCAAATAGATTCTGATGAACTACCTGAGGCAAGAGAAGCCTTAGAAGCTTATTGGCCTCAATGGACATTGGAAGCTTCCCGTAGGTTACTTCCTTACCAATGGAAGAACAGCAACCGAAAAGACTTCTTTAGTGGAAAACTGCTTGGAATTTGTACACGAATCAGGCGTTATCGTTACTTCGCTAATATTTGACGGAGCATCATCCAATGTTAGCATGGCTGAGAAACTTGGAGCAGATTTTAGCGAAATTTCCAATTTAAAATCGAGCTTCAATCACCCTATCACTGGAAATGGAGTTTATATATTTTATGATCCATGTCATATGATAAAGTTGGTCAGAAACTGTTTTGCTTCCATGAAAATCTTGAACAACTCCAAAAATGAAGAAATAAAATGGGATTATGTATTAAAACAAAATTTTGAGGGGCTACATACTGCAACAAAAATTAGATTAAGGCACTTGCAATGGACTCGGGAAAAGATGCGAGTAAGACTTGCCACACAGACTTTAAGCAGAAGTGTTGCAGATGCCTCAAATTTTTTTTCTGAAGACTTAAAGTGTTTGGAATTTAGAGATGCTAAGGCTACTGCTGAATTTGTTTTAAATTTTAATAATCTATTCGATATTTCCAATTCTAGAACCAGAATGGCAAAATACTTTTATGAAAAGCTATTTTCAACAGCAACAGAAATCGATTTTTTAAATTTTTTGGGTAAAATTGAAGAATATATATTGGGGCTTAGATTACAAAACCAAAATATTTTAAAATCAGCCAGGAAAACAGGATTTCTAGGATTTTTGATTTGTATTCAAAGT
Source organism: Galeruca laticollis (assembly GCA_963921935.1). Classification (NCBI taxonomy): domain Eukaryota; kingdom Metazoa; phylum Arthropoda; class Insecta; order Coleoptera; family Chrysomelidae; genus Galeruca; species Galeruca laticollis. The sequence continues at coordinate 187,165,182 of OY998176.1, read as the reverse complement.
TTAAAAAATCTATATAAAATGTATGTTACTGAAAAACGACTAATTAAATATATAACAATCTATAGGCTGTCACAAGATCACCTGGAGCTATTCTTTGGAGCAATTGAAGCAAAGGTGGATTTAATAACAACCCTACTGCACTCCCTTGATCTGCCTCACTTGCCTTACGGCTCGTGGCACAAACATTTGTGCTCCTGGAAAAAGTAAACGATATCGAAGTTGATATGCTGCAACGCCCCCTGGTGGGAAGTTACAACAAAAAGGATAGGAAATACAAATTCTGCATAGAAAAATACATATATATGCCCATTTTGAGGGTGATCGGTTGAACGGTGTAGAATTTGATATGATGCAGCACTACCTGAGGAGAAATTACAACATTGAGAATAGTGTAGAAACCTTCTCCGTGAAAAAATACATATACATACCAATTTTCATGATGATCGGTTGAACGGTGTTGTTATATATATATATATATATATATATATATATATATATATATAACAAAAACAGAATTAGCGGGCATATCACGCAAAAGAGGTTACAGAGAATGAGTGGTAACCGTAGACATGCATGTTTCTGGCTCATTAGCCTTCATCGGTACGGCATAACCAAGAAAAGGTGTACAACTTGGGAGCAAGGATGTTAATTGAAACATGAGAAAACACAAACAACGGATTTCAACAGGATAACCAAACGCACATTTGCACCTATATATATATATATATATATATATATATATATATATATATATATATATATATATATATATATATATATATATATATATATATATATATATATATATATATATATATATATATATATATATATATTATTACGTATATTTATTACGTATATATTTTAGTTTTACTGGAATAAATTTGTCTATAACATATATGTTTTTATCTATGATTTGAATCCTAAATTTTTAATGATATAACTGGATATTAATTGTCCAATTGCCCATGTTTTGGATGCCATTTATGACTTCATTATAATGATATATAATTAATTAAGTGTTATAACAATATAATTGATTGAACATTTGAAATAAATGTATGTGTAGAGCATGAGATTCCTTTTGTTATTTGGGTTCTTAAGGTTGTGAATAAATTCAGTTGATAAATAAATAAAGAAACATTTTACTTGGAAACAATATTTAATTTCATTTATTAATATTTTATGCGCCGCCCATGTATGGGTCAAATGAAATTATTGATTTATTCTTTCGTGTGGCGTTCTGTACGCATGCTTGAAAATATAAGGTGACGATGCGCTAGAGTAAACATTTGCTATACGCGTCGGTCTGTTCAGTTTCACAGCGAGCTTATATGCTGTGTGATAGAACGTACTTCAAATTATATACAAGTTAAAAGAATTTATGTTGGAAATTTATACATACAGAAACACAAATAATATGGTACAAGAAATAGTTATGAAATTTATATACATAGAGTCTAAATATTACATAAAAGAATTGGATGCATCTTTCTTAAGCTTCTTATTTGAAAAATGCGTAAGTATTAAATTTTATTTATTTAAATTGGCCATTAATCATTGAGAAATTATTTAAGAATATAGCTATATTGAGTCTCTAATTTGAATTCTTTTTCAGATCGATCATTATTTAAAAGTCCATTTTACTCATGAGATTTCAAAGAAAACATTTGATTGAAGTTATTGAGTTTTATATAACTCTTGTTGTACAACAATACACTGACCTTGTGTTCAGGAACCAGGATCTGCCTCTCGGGATTCGGGAAAAACAGCTTCCGAAGTTTTAAAGTTGAATAGTTATGTGAAATTATGATTTTCAATCTGGAAAATCAGCTACAATCATTGGGTAAGTACATGTGAATGTTTTATCAATGGTTTGTTATGTTTTTATCCTCATTTGAGGATAATTTCTTAAAATTTCTGGAGCACTTCCAAAACCCAACCTTCCAGAAACGAAGCCAAGCCACCGACCTTTTTTCTTCAACTTTTTTCAACAATCAACAATTAGTCTTTTGTTTAAATTCAGCTCACTATCTCCATAAAAATGTTTGTTACACTTGTTGTTGTTTGAAAGTTCCTTCTGTCATGTCACATAAACCAATCACCGTTTTTCTTTTTTAACGCACTCAAAATTATGATTTCACTTAACATTCTAATATCTTTACCTACATACAAAAATTAATCTCACTAAAATTGTTTATTCAATATTGAAGTTCATCTTGTTAGTATGTGACGAATAGTTTTTCTCAAGTGATATACAATAGTCTTTAATATCAATGTTCAGTTTAATTTCTTATTATAATTATCAATTGTGTTTAGTCATCAACATAAATTCTTTTAAAACATTTATCAATATTCCTTAATCTAATTCTTAATGTTCATTATATTGGATTAAATACATTAATTAATTCCTATTCATGTCATCTATGGAATTACTCTACTTTCAACGTTTGTCGCTGATACATATTGACATCTATATTTTGTCGCTAGCGTGTGTCGCTAGCGTATGTCGCTAAGCGTATTGGTATTACATCGTTAAATATTCTAACCCATATGTTTTTAGTAAACAATGTGTTATAATATTGAACAATATCCTTTTTTATTTCGAATATTTATTAATTCATGTTTCTTTTCTAGATTATATGTTCATCATTATTTCTGACATGAGGTATTTAATACGATGGACGATATTTACTCTATGACTTTTGTTATATGATCAAGGTAATGTTTCTTTTGTCAATTCTATGTGATTCTTCTCAAATTATTAATTATATACATAAGTTGTATTACTTTATTTAGTTAATATGAGCACTTTTAATGTCTCATATTTATGATTCTAACAAAATATAGTCTAATGTTTTAATTTCTAATCAGTTTCCAACTAATCTGTTTATGCCAGTGTTTCTATCTTTATTTATACGTTATAATATATATATATATATATATATATATATATATAAATATTTATATATATAGATTAGATATGTAGATTAATTATATTAAATTAATTAAAATCAACAAACTTTAATTTCATCAAATGAAATATTTATAAACACCAAAATTCCAATAATATAATTTTATTTTTGTTGTTTTTAAATAGATTTGGTACGCCTATGCTTTGACGATTACGCCAAAGCGATGTATCCACAATACAATCCCCACTTTTTGTAATTCATTCATGATTTTACAACTGGCGTTTAGAATTGTTGGCCGCAAAAATAAACGTGTTTATTAATGAATAGCCCTCTCTATGTATATTATTACTCTAAGGTTTAAACCTACGGGTCAACTCCGAGGAAAGTCCTGAACCCATGTCTACTTCTACTATAAATCCCACTGTTCAAAGACAGAATTTCAATAGAAATTATTTCCAAAGCACTGGTCCCAAAAGTTTTACACACCAAGAACTATATAATATAGAAACTGATCACAATAACGTAGATTCTAATTTTGAAATCCCACTTGATTATACCAAAAATACAGTCCAAGATACATCTTGCAATTATCCAGTTCATAATCAAGAATCCGATTGCATCGCATATAATCATATGAATGAATCTGTTAACCCTTACAACAAAAATCTAACAGATGTCAATTTTCACAAGGTGGCACCATTAAACCAAAAAACTTGATTAAAATTAATAATTCATTTGAAACTGAATTACCCTATATTTATATATACCAACTAGACTCTAAATTTTTAATAGACACAGGTAGTTCCTAAAGCTTAATTAATCCTGAGATACTTCAACATTTGTATCCAAATTTAACAAAACGTGAACATTTCCAAATACAAACGTCTCTTAATATAACGTTTCATGATAAAGTATTAATAATACGGATGTTTGAAAATTTCAAAATTAAGGGAAACCATAAATTTTATACACTAATTTCAATGACAATTATCAAGGTCTTATAGGTATGGATCTTTTGGAAAAATTGCAAGCTGATATATTAATATCATTACGAAATTGTTGATCAGACCCCGTATTAAAATGCCTTTAATTATTAACAATTATTTTAAAACAAAGAACATTGCAATAACAGAAAATTATGCAATAAAAATTCCTGGAAATACAGAGCGAGTCGTCAGACTTCCCGTAAATCAAGAAAATGGAATTGGATTACTCGAAGAGATAGACTTCGCTGATAATCTTGTAAGTCGCACATGTATTGTAAACATAAAAACTTCTTTGCGATAACCACCATATCAAATTTTATGGAGAACCAACAAAAAATTACAATTTCAGCTTCTTTCAACGTGGGGATATTAAATGTAAGCTCATTAAATTATATGCCGAATAACAAACCATCATACAGTGTGAATCAGAACGTTGAAAAAATTTTGAAAGAAAATTTATCCAAATTAAATTTGAATCATTGTTAGTCTGAAGAAAGAGAGGCAATATCTGAATTATGTTTAGAGTAGAGAGATACTTTTTATTCAGGGGAAATACATTTAAGTTTTTCAAATGAAATTGAAAATTCAATTAAATTAACAGTTGATAAACCGATATATTGTAAATCATATCGTTTTCCCGAAATACTCAAACAAGAGGTATGTAATCAAATAAACAAAATGTTAGATCAAGGTATAATTAGACATTTTATTGGTCTATATAGATCGAACATTTGCGTTGTTCCCAAAAAATATAATTCTAAGACTGGAGAACAAAATTACAGATCAGTAATAGATTATAGGAAATTGAATGGATAAAACAGTATCTGATAAATATCCCATTCCGAATATCGTTAATTTATTAGGTAAGTTAGGTATGGCGAATTATTTTACATTCTATTCAGTATCCGGCTACCATCAGAAACAGATTGAAGAAGAAAACATACCAAAGACAGCATTTACAGCATTGAATGGAAGATAGGAATTTACCCGTAAGGGTTTCGGTCTTGAAAACGCTTCCTCCACATTTCAGAGAGTTATGGATAATGTACTTACAAGGTTAAATAATGATATTTGTGCTATATATCTAGATGACGTACTTATTTTTAGCAGATCCCTACAAGAACACATTTCGAGATTGAAAAATGTTTTTGATCGCCTAAGAAAAGCTAATTTCAAGGTACAACTCTGACTTCTTACAAAAATCAGTCTCTTATTTGGGACACGTAGTTTCAACCGAAGGAGTCAAACCAAATCCAGACGAAATTCTTGCCGGTCAAAATTTTCTTATTCCCAAGACGCAAAAAGGAATTAAGTCATTCTTAGGTTTAATCGGTTATTACCGAAAATTCATAAAAGACTTCGCCAAAATCACAAAGCCAATGTCACTCTGTCTTAAGACAGACAGACACTTTTAGAAATATTTTATGTAATAGACCCATTTTACAGTATCCTGATTTTGCCAAACCGATCATACTGACAACGGACGCATCGAATGTTGCAATTGGAGCAGTCTGATCCCAAGGCACTGTTGGACAAGATAAACTTGTGGCCTATGCGTCACGCACACTTCACAAATCTGAACAAAATTACAGTACAATAGGAAGGGAATTTCTTGTCATTACATGGGCCTGTAAATATTTCACGCCGTATCTTTTCGGCAGACAGTTCACCCTTGTTACAGATCATCGACCTTGGTTATTTAAAATAAAATGAAATAAAATTCTTTATTTTTTGAATGACAAACAAAGTTTGTATAAAATTTGTCAACACTTTTCTTAAAAACCAATCTAACTACCTAACTAACTAACTAGTACAGCCTAAAAGTAAAGTGAAAATGACGCATAGTGAAAAATATACGATAATATACACAAAGTTGTTACAAATTTAAAAACGCATCGACTGAATAAAAACACATATCTACTAAAAACGATTTGAGTAAAATTTTGAATGATTTTATTGTTTTACTTGATTTATTATATAATGATAATTTAATAAAAAGTCGTAGTCCCATTATAGGAGGGGATTTGTAAGTAATCTTACTTTTAGGGAATGTCAAAGACATATTATTACAGCGTCTTATATTGATATTATGCTTCTGGTAGTTAGTTTTGAAATCACATATGTTGTTATATATGAAAACACAAACATCTAAAATATACAAACAGGGCAACGTTAATATTTTCAATTTTTAAAGTGTTCTCTTCAACCAGTTAGACGAGAGACACCAGCAATACAACGAATTATTCTTTTCTGTGACACAAATACAACTTTAGAATTGGTAGATATTCCCCAGAAAGATATGCCATACCTCAGACGGGATTCCACTTGTGCGTGATACAGCATAATCATTTGTTTTTGTGTAGGAACAGATCTCAGATTTTTGAATAAGTGATTACTGGAATTTAACTTCGAAATAATTGCCTCGCATTGCTTATTCCAATTAAGACATTCGTCGATCAGCAAGCCCAGAAATTTGACACAAGAGACACACTTTATCGATTGATTATCAATTTTTAGATCTACAAACTGCAGTTGTTTCTGTCTATGATGGAATTGTATCGCTTGCGTCTTTTCTGCATTAAGATGGAGTGAATTCATGCAAAACCATTTATAAAGATTCGCCAAGAGACTATTACAATTATCTTCAACTACTGATTGACACTTATCAGAAACCAACAACGAGGTGTCATCAGCATATAATGTAAAGTGAGTTGATAAGTAAACTGACACAATGTCATTTATATAAATTGAAAACAGAATTGGACCCATAATTGATTTAATCTTACGGAGCTTAACTCTAAATCAATAAGGTGGTGTTCTAAATTAGAAGAATTCCATTACAAAATACCATACAAATCAAGTAAATTAAATAACAACGTCGACGCCTCAAGCCGAGCGCAAATAAACATTTTAGAAACACAATTATTAATTAATAATTCAGTCGATATAAATGAAGAGCGAAAAATAATTGACGATCCGCGAAATTATATTTCTGGTGAAGATTTAGAAGAAAGCGGCCCTAGCAATACACCTCCACATATTTTAAAAGTAAATATCCTATCAGATGTCAGAATTGCTCCTTCAAGTCATACGGAATTAATTAATAAATATAGTAACCAATCAGAGTCCGGTGAGACTCGTTCAAAGGAAATTGCAAACGAAGGCATACCAGTATTAGACGAAACAATAAAAACATACAAATTATAGTTTACGAAAACAATAGCGAAAAGCTAACCGTTAAATCAGATAAATATTACAAACAAATTGTAATAACAGTAACATTACCGTCAGAGAATAATACAGAATTAATAATTGATTTTCTAAAAAACTACCTAAAACCCAATTCAACTTATTGTGATGTTTTTCTCATTTATTTAAACAGTGAATGGGTGGGACAAATTTTAAACACACGGTAGGTTCACTCACTTAATTTATTTATTCACTACTCTATTCACTAATTATATACACAGTATATTCACTCAAACTATTTTATATAAACACTTAATTTATTTATTCACTACTCTATTCACTAATTATATACACAGTATATTCACTTAAACTATTTTATATAAACAGTTCACTAATTTATATTCACTTATTTCCTTGTTTATATCACGATGTCAAATTATCAAGTAAACTCAACTCTTTCTGGTCGGTCCCTTATATAATAATGCCTTTTTCACTAGATAATTCTAGATTGCGGCTTACTCAGAAACAATTGGCTTCCTGACATTTTCTAGATAAGACTAGTCACAAAAACAACGATAAGATAGTCACAATCTTAAACAATTTTAACTTTAATACCTGGCTTAGACAGAGTCGAATTTAGGGACTATACCAGTGTGCTGTTTAATAACATTACCCCCTCCCTAAACGGAAGTTCCTCCCGGAACTTTTGTGTAGCCGAGACTAGATGTTTGAAACGGCAACTGGCCCCATTCCTACACTTTCCGATCTTATGGAAATAGCAGGGCACCGTCTTCATCGGATACTGATAACGGGGTTGTAGCTGCAAATTAATATCTGGTCACCGGTATCTCGAAAGATAACCTCTACCATGTTCCTGATAACTCGCCAATCCAACTGGTTACTCGCTATCTTAGGCATAGCCAGTTTCTTCACGCTGGATTCTAACACACGGTCTCGGAGGTTACGAAGTGCTTCCCACACATCGCGGTAGGCACATCGATCTTGAAATTCATTTTTAGTTACCACGTGGAAGACGTACCGCGAATTATGTTTCAGGTTCAGTGTCTTGCCAGGGGCTGGAATCTTGTCTTCAAGTTTTTCTAATTGCCTCTTCTTTCGAAAGAGAGATGCCAACCTTCGTGCGTTCTTGAGACGGGCGGGGGTGTTGTATGCCAGTGAATAATCTTCCGGGAGAGTGAACAAACCTTGTCGTTGTTCTGAATTACTCCATATATAGATTTCCCGGTCCCTCCATACGCGCCCATAAATTCATCGAAGGTAGGGTCAGATACATATCGAATATGGTTCACTCCTTTCTCTAGGTCATGGTCTCCTTCGAATGGCGCTAGTCGGTTTTGGTGAACTACTTTTGGTTTTCCGTTGAGGATTTTGCTTATGCGATATAACATCAGTGATCCTTTTCTTGATTAAGTAAGGACCTTCCCACGATTTTTGTAATTTTGGAGAAATTCTTTTTCTCCTCGTCGAGTTGTGTTACCATACTTTGTCCCCTTCTTTAAAACCGCCTACTGTGGCCTGCGTGTCGTACCGACTTTTCATTCTGTCGCTGGCAACTTGGAGATCTGTTCGAACTATTTCTTGAATATCGTACAGCCTTCTTCTCAATTGGTTCACGTAGTCTTCTCCTGCTAGATCTTATCTAGGCCGACAGCCAAATTCCAGGTCACAAGGGAGCCTCGAACAGGATTCTCGCAGGTGTTCCACCCGTGGACTCATTGATGGCAGATAGATAAGCAAATGTGAATAGGGAAAGATACTGGTCCCAATCTCTCTGATGGCTGGAAGCCACTTTGGATAGGTATTTTCCAATAGCCCTTTTCATTCAGTCGACCATTCCGTCTGACTGTGGATGTAACGCTGTTGTCCTGGTCTTCTTTATCCCCATCTTGTCACAAATCTCCTGGAATAGATGGCTTTCAAAATTTCTTCCCTGGTCACTGTGGACTGCCAAGGGCAGTCAATATCAGCTGATAGATTCTTTCACCAATACATCCGCGACAGTTGTGGCCACTTGGTTCGGGATAGCGGAAATCGCCACCCACTTTGTGGAATAATCCATTACAACCATCATGTATTTGCCACCATTTTCTGTCGTCAGAAATGGTCCAGCGATATCTAAATCAATCTTTTCGAAAGGGCTTCCAACATTGTACTGTTTCAAAGGTACCTTTCCCTTGCGATGTGGTCCATTACTCGTAGCACAGATCGTACATTTCTCACACATCGTCGGAGGTGTTCATCCAATGAAACCTTTCACGGACTCGCTGAAGGGTTTTCTTCACTCCCAGATGACCTCCCGATGGACTGTCGTGTAACTTCTTCAGTACCTCCGCTACTCTCGTTCTAGGGATAACCAGCTGTCTCCTCGTCACGGAACCATCATCATTTTCAAGGACTCTCTTCATTAGCTCTTCATCCAGAACAAGGGACTCCCACTGAGCCCAATACGCCTTGAGTTTCGGGGAAAATCTTGACCCTTCGTGCCATGTAGGTCACCGATTATTTCCCTCCCATTGCCGGATCATATTTAGGCAATGATCATTCTCCTGATCTTCTCTGATCCTGGTGGGTGACCATTCTTCATTGACTACTGTAATTCTTGGAACTGCAACTTCCTTATCTTTCGACTTGTTGCATTGTGAATAGTCTACAGGACATGACCATCTAGGCAGAGAGTTGGCTTTTCGGTGATTCACATCAGCTGGATGTTCACTCCGGTCTGATTTCCCCTGTGACTCGAGTTCTTGGGTTACAAGAATCTTGAGGCGCTTAGACGGACTGCCTACGTGCTCTAGCTCGCCGCACTCCCGGCATTTGATCTTCATCGGCATCTTGTCTGCCATACCTTTCAACAAGTTGACGATATGGTCAAGTTTGTCATCGTCATCATCTTCTTACATGGTCCTACCTTTGTTGTATCGCAAGCTTTTCTTGGATGCTTCGCATTTAAGAGGTTCTGGGTTTGCAGGAGTCGTAGGACGCTTACACGAACTGCGTGCATGGTCTAGCTCGCCACAATTACAGCACCCGATTTTCTTCGGCTTCTTAGCTACCATACCTTTCAACAAGTTGACGATCTGGTCAAGTCTGTCATCGTCACCTTCTTCCTGTATGGTCCTACCTTTATTGTATCCCGAAGCCATCGTGGCCGCTGCATATCCAAGAGCAGCTGTGAATGCGTCGACTAATGTTTTCGGATGGGCTAAACGAAGCGTCCTCTGCATATCGGGGTCACGTGAGCCATCAATAAAGGCCTGGATGCCCAGACATTCCATCGTGTTCTCTGGTGCTGACGGATCAGCAAATCGAACGAGTCGGGCAATATCCATTTCCTACTCTTGAAGAGTTCCGTCACGTTTCCACCTTCGGTTCGTGACCAAATCGCATGTCCAACCTCTTCTCCAGCTGCTCTAAATCATCCAGAGGTATCGTCTGAAGTACATCTAAGTCATCTCCCCGAATCGCGAAGGTTAACTTCACTGCTTTCTCCTTGTCGGACCAATTATTCACTCTAGCGGCTGCTTCAAACTGTTCTACGTAATTGGTCAACGAAATCTTTCCATCGAACGTTCGGGCCTTGACTCGGGTAAAACGACCAATAACATCTGTCTTGGATTGTGTTTCTGGCTTGCAGATCTCGATCTTCTTTTATTCTGCTGAAGTGTCTTGTGTTCTTAAATCGGCAATCTTTGTCTCTAACTCCTTGATTTTCTCGTCCATCTGATTTTCCATCGTTGTCATCTTATTCTCGATTTCAGATTTTAGAGACAAAATTTCTGTTATCCACATTTACAGAAATTAAATTTTGAAATGACTAATAATATAAAGGTTACGACCCTTTGTCTTATTTTAACAGATAAATAAAACAGAAAAACAATTGGTACGCGCCACTGAGTGCAAAATATACCATAGTTATAGTTAACATTATAAAGAAATTGACTGTCTCGACCCTTACTTCGTGGAATATGCTCATATCAGTGTTTTTAAATGAAACTCAAGCTCTCTAGTGGAATTAACTAGAGACCTTGAGTTTCATTTAAAAACACTAACATTATAAAGGATTTTAGTTTCGCTACTGCGTGACACCAAAATGAATATTGAGAAATGGTTGGGAACACCAATGTGTATAACCGAACTGAATTGTTGTTAAAATGATCACGAGACACTGATGTTGTGATTATGTTCAATTGAGTTTTAGTCTCGATCATATGGGAGAGGAGGAATTTTTATTATGAGTCGAATGTAGATACCATCTTTGGTTTTTATTTTTACCGATCTCACATTTTCGTCTTTTCCGACAAATGTTTGTATAACACGAGCTAGTGGCCAGCTCAGTGGTGGAGTTTCTTGGTCAAGTACTAGGATAAGATCACCATCCCTGATATTAGATTTTGTTTTTATCCATTTAGGACGATTCTGAAGACGATGTAGATAAGCTGTTTTCCATTGCTTCCAAAAACTTTGCTGGAACTTAGTACATTAATGCCAAAATGATAATCTGTTTGTGGAAATTTCTGATTCATTTGGCTCCGGATGAGCCGTTATTGGAGACCCGATTAGAAAATGACCAGGTCTTAGTGAATTTAGATCAGTTGGGTCATTAGACGAAGGATATAATGGACGGGAATTCCAGATTGCTTCAATTTAAGCGAGAATGATTGACATTTGCTCAAAAGTAAAAGTAGAATTGCCTACAAGGCGGATTAAATGGTATTTAGCATTTTTGATGGCGGATTCCCAAACGCCACCCCAGTGAGGAGCACGTGGTGGGATATTTTGCCATTGAGATTCGGTAGCCGAAAGATAATCTTTGATGGAGTTGAGATTTGTTTGGTTAGACAGGAAGTCATGAACTTCTTTGAGCTCATTTTTTGCTCCTAGGAAATTGGTTGCGTTATCGCTGTATATGACTGACGGACATCCAAGACGAGCTATAAAACGTTTTGGGGCTAATAAAAATGCTTCTGTGGATAAATCTGACACTAATTCGAGATGGACTGCTTTAGTTACCATGCATACAAACAAAGATAGATAACATTTTGTGATAGGTGCTTTTCGAAGAGTTGAAGACTTGATGAGAAATGGACCTCCAAAATCAATTCCGACTTTTTTAGAAATAATGAGTTTCACTTCACGGAAACCATTCAATAGCCAATAACGTAGCCTAAAATTTGATAATGTGGTTTGTAGCCCACAATGGCCTAACCGATGGTGCTCTAAATTCAACAGAAGGTTGACAATATAATACTTAGATGGTAGAAGCAATGGATGTTTTTGAGAATAAGGTATGGGTGCATGAGACAACCGACCACCCACCCTTAAAAGTCTATCTTGATCTAAGAATGGCTTAACCGATAGTAAATGTTTGTATTTTAACGTCTTTTGATTTTTCATAAGTTGAATTTCATTTGAGAAGTATTGCGATTGTATATTTTCTATGATTAAAATATGAGCGTTGCTCAATTCTTGAGTGGATAGATTTCCTGTGAATTCACTAAAACATATTTCTGAGGGTAGGTTGTTTTTATGACTCACTTTAAATCTGACATTGTTAATGAACCTCCAAATGTAAGCTACTACTCTTTGTAGCTTCAGAAAATATTAAAATTTGTTGAAGAAAATTTTCTTTTTGGAGAACGACAGATAAAGATGTTTTCTTAGATTCGGGTAACGAATTAACGAACGAAACGGTGTCAAGTAGATCAACATTTATAGTAGAATTAAAAAATATTTTTGGACCATGGAACCAAAAATCCTGATTTTGTTTATTTAAATTTCCTCGAGATAATATATCTGCGGGGTTATGTGCAGATCTAATGTGACGTCACTGGAAATTTTTTGTTTTCTCTTGGATTTGCGATACACGATTTGAGACAAAGACTGACCATTTGGAAGGATGGCATTTAATCCAAGATAAAGCGATTTGTGAATCAGACCAAGGATTAATAGATGAAAATTGGATTTTATTTTCAAATATTCCAAGTATTCGAGTAACCAAATTTGCTAATAAAACCATAGCACATAATTCCAATTTTGGGATTGTTAGAGTTCGATGGATGGGAGCTACTCGAGATTTTGCAGCTACTAAAGAGCAATGTACAGCATTGTCGGCATAGACCGATCTGAAATTAAGATTTGCACCATACGCTAATGAACTTGAATCAGCAAAGGCATGAAGCTCTATATTTTTTATTTCCTTGTTTAGAAATAGATATCTGGGAATTTTCAAATTTGTTAATTGTTGGATGTTGTAACAGAATTGATTCCATTCTTGTAACACAGGTTCATGGATAATTTCTTTGTCCCAAGAATTTTTGCTAAGAACCCAAAGCCATTGCCTAATTAACTTTCCTTGAACTATAATTGGATTGACTAAGCCTAGTGGATCATAACATGAAGAGATTCTAGATAAGATATTTCTTTTTGTGATTTTTGGCAAATTTAAATCTGATGGGGCTGTGATTTGAAAATGATCTGAAATAGGAGTCCAATTGAGTCCTAAAAGTGTGTAAGGAACGTCATCGAAATTCATATCTTTGATTTGAGATTGGGATGGTAAATTTGAATGAGGAGTATTTGAACCAAAATTTATGCAAATTGAACCCTTAATATTTTATTATTGAAGTGAGCTGTGTGTAGAGGAAGTCTAGATTCGAAATAGAATTTACACCTGATAACACCTCATCCACATATGTTTGATGGAGTAATGCATTTGACGCCAAGGTTTGATTACTGTTACGTTCTGCTATGTCCTTCAAGACACGACATACTAGGAAGGGAGAATTTTTCAATCCAAAAGAAACAAGTTAATTTGATGCATGACAAAGGTTCAGAAGGAGAATTTCTCCACAAGACATTTTGTAGGAAATTGTGAGTTGGGTTCATTTGAATTTGACGATACATTTTTTCAATGTCAGCCGTAAGAACATATTTAAAAGACCTGAACCGACACAAAATGTCTAATAAGTCTGGCTGCACCCTGCCACCAGTGAGAAGAATGTCATTTAAAGATACAGATGAAGTAGTTTCACATGAAAAATCAAAAAGAACTCTTAATTTGGTAGATAAGCTGCTTTCACGAATAACAGGTGAGTAAGGTACAAAATACTTATTTTGATTATTTTCATTGGTAAGAGACAAAGGTATTATGCGGCCATGATTAAGAGACAAATATTCATCTATGAATTTTTCATAATTTTCAAATAATGCTGGATCTCGTTGAAGTTCCTTTTCTAGAGAAAAAATCTATGTTTTGCTTTTAAAAATTAGTCACCTTATTTTTCATAGGCTAGAGGTTGGATTGAGGAAAGATCAACTTGATATCCACCCGATGGTAGGATTTTTGTGGTTGAAACAAATGTTTCTTCAGCTAGAATTTCATCTTCAGATGCGATATAATATGTCTGGAGCTCTTCATGAGTCCAGAATCGTTATAATAGATTATTTAGAGATATGGTTGAGCACAATGAAGGAAATGGATGAGAGTTTGAATTATAAAATTCTTGTACGTTTGAGATAGATTTAGATTGTGATATGTGATTTATATTTGATGAGATTTGATGCGAACCTTTTTCGTTTAATTCACCCAATTGAGATATATTGTCTTGATTGTGACTAGATAAAGTGAGATTACTAGATTCATCTCCTTTTAAATGATGAGATAGATAAAGACTACACAACTTTTGATCAGAACCTACTATTCTAGGTTCATTCATGATAGATTTATTAGATGGATTACTTTGAGTACTATTCGATGAAATATGATACGAGTCTGAGATTTCGAACTCTTTTTGTTGAAATTGAGGTTGACGGATTAGATGGAGGGCTTTTTGAGGAAATGAGCCAAACACAACCCAACCCAGAGATGTATTGACCAGAACGGGAAGACCATGTCCCAATTTTTTGATCCCTAGTTGCAATAGATCATAATATAGATCTGCGCCAACTAGCATATCGATATCTGTTGGTAAATTAAATGGTTCTATCCGCTAAACTTTGTTTATAACATTCGGGAATTCTTATTGATTCATTATTTATTTTTATTTGAGGTAATCTGCGTGTATTGGATTCCACTACTGCACAAGAAACTTGGAATTCTTTAGATTTTTCATATTGAGAGGTGAAAGTGATGTCTGCCATCTTATTAATAACATTGGGAGTGTTCAAAATACCCGATACTTGTACATTGTGATTGTAAGGTTGACATTTTAATTTTTGACCAAGGACGATGAAATGGAAGACATATTAGAGCCTTTGTCTAATAAAATTTTTATTACAATTGGCTTGCCCTCTTTATTTTTAACTATGACTTCGGCTGATGCTAGTAAAATAAAAGATTGTTTATTCGCAATTGTAGACAGTGACGTCTTTGATTGTCAAAATGAATATGATGGGTCATTTTCAGGTTGATGATTGAGAGAGTAAAAATTTTGAGACATTTGGTGTAATGAATTTTCACTCCAAGGGTTTTGGTTTTGATTTAATTAAATGAAGTTATCGTGTCATTATCGATTGGTTCATTTGACTCTGAGGCTCGAGATTGGTCGCAAAACGTAACATTTTTACTAGGGTGTGATTTAATTTGTGATTGTGCTTGAATATCAATATCGGAAGTTGACACTGATAACGATTGATTACCTCTATCAGGTGGAACTGATTGGTATCTGGCGTCGCATTTTTGTCGACCTGAACTGTCGAAATTTTGTCTGTTAGTGTGATCTTGATAGTAATTGTTTACAATTCCGGAATTTGAAGATTTTCCATTGTTTAAGATATTTGCATGATTTAAATGCAACAAGGTGTTGTGTTTTTTGAAACACAGGGAACATGTATTATTTGATTGACAATCATTGACAGAATGATTGGGATTTAGACAATTCCAACACGAATGACTATTTTTGGCATAAGTGTGGCGTTGTTCGACGGATAACATGGAAAATTCTTTACATGAATAAATTTTGTGACTGTTTTTGTTACAGTAAACACAATTTTGAGAATATTTCTTGGGTTTTGATTAATAATTACTTGTATTAAATTGTTGTGCAGTGTGAAATGAGACTTGCTGAGTTTTATAAGATTTATTAGGTGAATCTCATTTAGATGTGTGAGGTTCACGAGTAGATTTTTTCACATTTGACTCATTGTGTTTTGATATTGATATATTTTGTGACACCGTGCATTTTCGATTTAAAAATTCTAATAGTTCTTTTACGGTGGGTAATTCTTCCGTATCGCATTTTTCTTCAAAAGATCGGCGAGTGATAAAGTCAAGTTTTTGTTCTATCAGTTTTGTG
Source organism: Galeruca laticollis (assembly GCA_963921935.1). Classification (NCBI taxonomy): domain Eukaryota; kingdom Metazoa; phylum Arthropoda; class Insecta; order Coleoptera; family Chrysomelidae; genus Galeruca; species Galeruca laticollis. Next base: position 187,148,778 of record OY998176.1, on the reverse strand, counting down.
AGCATCGAATCTAAACGTTCTTCTTTTGTCACATTTACATTTTCTAGATTTTGCGTTATAAAAACAATTGCTACAATAAATGGTTTTAAATTCTGTATAGAACAATCAGATAATTCTGGTATTTCTAGGAGGCGATTAAATAGATGAATACCATTTTATCTTTTATTCAAATATTTTTGTTCAAGAAGTTTTAAAGCAGTCTTAAGACTATCTTCAGATACATTCAAAGACTTGACAAGTTGAAATGGTTCGCTCCGTGGATATGACAATAAATAATAAAACTTTTCAGAGTTCGATTTTAATTTTTCATTATTTACAATTAACGAAGTAAAGAGGTCAATGAACGTTGGATAGTTTTCTGGCTTACCATCGAATGGCGGAATTTGAATTGATGGTAAAATTATATTTGACGAGGTTATAGATGTTGCTGGAGGTGTATTATTTGATTTAGATAACTTTTCAAGCATTTGATTTATAAGAGATATGTCGTCTAGATAATTATTTTCAATAACTTCACGGGGTTCGCGTAGACCTTCCGTTTCGTCCAATAATTCAATTTCATCTTGGGCATCGCTTTATTTTGTGTAATGTGTTCCTAAGTATTTTAATCTGTCTTGTAATTTGAACTTGTCTTTGGACTCTTTATTAGCATCTATCCATTTCAGTATTTTTGTGATTTGAGCTTTGCTTGTAGCTCTAATTCTAGTAAGATTTTCCATTACTATTACGAGATTTATTCACAATAAAATAGAATTCTGATAAGATTATTTCTCAAGATAACCTATGAGAAAAATGAACATTTATTTAAATCTTTTCCAACGAGTTATATGTCGAATATATATAATTTGTTAAATTATTGACTATAAAATTGAGAGTTGTCTTATCTTTTTACTAAATTCTAGATCACTTTATTGTTAGACAAACTCTCTTTAACTAGAATAAATCTCAAGAAAAGTTTTTGTGAACTTTTGACAATGGTTAACTATTTAAAATTTAAAAAGTGTTTTTGACAGACACTTAGATATTTTTGATATATTTGTTTTTTATTTACTTAGACACAATAAGATGGTTTATCTGACCTTATTTGATGTGGAAATTGGACTTTAATACCTATTTCTTAGATACAACAGCAACAATTGAGACTTCGCATCTGTTTCCCTAGATACAGCAGGATCAGTTGAGACTGTGCTAATCCTTTTTTTTATACTTAGGTTTTCCTGCGAACTTTGCACAAATTCTCCAAATGACTTTGTTAACCGCACAAAGATTTATCAAACACTTTCAGACTGGAACCGTCTGGAACTGCAAGCTTGACAATTGGATATCTGAGACTTTTAGAAAAAATTCATATCCGGACTCGAAGTTCGACCATGGGCAAGGATTCGATGGTATAGGAAGGAATTATTTTGTTTACAGTGGACTGTAGAATTGTTATTTCCTTCCTTCACTCTCAGGTACCTCACAGAAGACCTTCGTTTTCTGGATTAGGAAGCTGAAGACATATATTCAATTGGCATTCAAACGCTTTACTGATAATCGGCACTTAATTTATTTTTTCCTATTTGTATAATGTTTATTAAATATTAACTTGAAGTTCTTCTCGAAGAACAAAAATATATAATGATTTATTTGACTTATTTCTCCATGAATATAATGACATAACTGCGTTATTCATTTTTCGATGACAGTTGTCAACACAATACCTACTTTTGTTTACAATTTTATGCGTCATGATGACTCATAACTATAACATTCAAAGAATATGAACCCTACACAGCAAGTGGTATATTTTATTTTTATGTATAGAGAAACTTCCAGATTTTACTGATTCTGATATAATATTTAGAGTTTAGATAGAATACGACAAGTAATTATTCGAATTTCAATAACTCACTGCAAAGAATTCTCATACATTTTGAACACGAGTAATGTAGGAAGTTATAGAGAAAAATCGAAACATGTATACACAAATGTCAGTAAACTATTAGAAACTGATAAACAAAAAGTAATAACGGAACATAAAACAGGTGGCGATGAAAACTTAGAATTTAAGGTTAGTCAAGTAGTTTACAAGAAAACCCCATATTATAGGAGTGTGAAAAATAATAAGTTTATTGTACTTCATACTATAACTAAGTTGTTGGATAATAGTAAGGTGGAAGTTGTTGATGCAAAACACAAAAAATCCGAAGTTCATATCAAAGAATTAAGAAGACCTCCTTTTTTTCAGAATCCGGAGAATGCAGAATTTCAAAATAATGTGGAAACTAATAGTAATGTTGACAACAGTTAGCGCCCAAGAAATCAAGGTTGCTGACATCAGTCACAATCCTGGCATACACCCCTTTCAACTTGACCTTGCATATATAATCACTAGTGAACATATTTTTTTGCAACATGTAGAACTAAAACCGCTTGAAAAAGCAATCGAATAATTAATTATAACATTTTATAATATAAATAATTGCATTCATCACGAAAAAGCTTCGCATATTTAAATTCACAACCAAAACTCGATCACTTGAGTTCTATAATTGATAGTTCGGTCCTGGCAAGATATGTATAATTTTCGTCTGTGGGTAAATGATTGAATTTCATTGTTTATCCATCGAATAATATAGTGGAAAGTGAGTGTTATCAAAGCATAACAGTAAGAAGAGGTATGTAAAATAAGATATCTTTGAAAACCCAGAAATTACCCAGTTTTTATTGAAATAGTGAAATAATTATCCACCAAGATATTAAAGAATAAACTTTAGTCATTAAATTTTCACAAAAACTTGTATTCGTCAACTGATAGATTTAGAACTTAGTATACATTTCATTTGATGCATCAAATGAAATGTATCTTCTGTCATTCTGACGATGATATTGATTTATCGAAACAATTGTCAATTTTTTTAAATTTTCAATAACTTTTCTAATATTGTGGAATTAACTAGAAACCGTGAGTTTCATTTAAAATACTATCAATTTGTCAATTCAGCACTTGCCGAATGTAGGTATGTTTGGGGATGTAGATATTTTATATAATAATCATTGTTCAAGTATTTGGGACGTAGCAAAAAATTTGAGTCTGTTCTCAACGAAAAAAAATAGTAATACAGAAAAACATCCTCGTAGCTCTTGGTTTGATGTTGAATGTGAAGAGCTAAAGACTAAAGTCAAAATTAAATTAAGAGTGCAAAAAGTATGGGTTTTCAGAACCATATAAATCGAAATACATTACTATAAAAAAGAATATAAGCAGCTAATTTTAAAGAAGAAACAAGTGTGTGAAAATAATGTAATGGTTGCCTCTCCAATACTAGAAATCAGTCAGAGTTTTGGAAAACTTCAAACTCATTTAGGCGCTGAAATTAATTCGGTTCGTGATCAATTGTGGAATGGGAGTCATTTTACGATCACTTAACTACAATTAAGGTTAAATTTGATATCAGTTTTTTTGACGTTGGAAATGAGTTTCTGGATTCACCTATAACACTCTCAGAACTTGATCAATCCCTGTTGGTGTGTAAAGATGGTAGGGATGGCATAACCTATGAGTTTCTGAAACACTTACCACAAAATTGGTGCTTGTACATGTGTCACTTATATAATAAAATATTAGAATCAGAAAAAATTCCACTTGGCTGGTGTAACACAATTCTAACAATGCTTCACAAGAAAGGACCCTTAGATGATCCAAACAACTATCGCGGTATATTGCTAATCAATTGCTGCGTTGAAGTATCAATACTTATTTCACCAAATCTTCTGTCCAGCTGGTGTGAAGATAATTCCATCCTTGCAGAAACACAATATGGCTTTCGAAAAAACAGAGGCTGTTTAGATAATATTTTCATTTCAACCCCGATATTGCAAATCACTCTTAGACTTCAGCGCAGAGAAGTGTTTGCTGTCTTTGTTGACCTGAAAAGAGCATTTGACAGTATAAATCATAAACTTTTTTGGTTTAAACTCTTCAAGACTTCCAGAAATTAGTTTCAATCGACTTGCTCAGTTAGCATCTGATAATAATTGGGTGACACAACTTAAAGAATGGTTTATTTATGCGCAATGTGAGTGTCTATGGGAAGATTATTTAAGTACAAATGTACGCAGTTTAGATAGACTTATTCTAGACAAATTTCGAAAACGACTGCTTGATACTGACATAAACAGAAAGGTTGCTTCTAGTTACTCTTTACTATACTCACCCTTACTTGTTGGTGAAAATAGCAGTTATTTGCAAATACCAGCACACATTTATATAACCAGAAAAATAGCGCAACTTAGAACCTGTAGTGAAAAAATGTCAAAATTGTCATTTAGGGGAAGTTTTTATATTATCAACTGTCATTAGCATCAGTCTCCATCCACATAGTACAATATGTGGTATTTGTGGTTGTACATCGTTAGTTTTTGTAAATAAAAATGATATCCAACAAATGATCTGGGACACCTTATCACATTTTCCAAATGAGAACTTAGTACCGGAATACCACTTTTCTTGTCATTACCTTTTTCGATTCTCATGGCATATCTAGCTGCTTTGTGTTGTTCCATTTGTTCACGATCAGTGTTGTCCAGTGTTTCTTATTTCTGTTTCAAATAATATCTCGCACCTTTTTCACATGTATCCTTTTCAGGTATATGAAATCCATAATTAAACTTAGTGTAAAATATATGCCTATACATAGACAATTTTACTGGATTCTCTTTGTCATTCTCTGTGCAATGGTACTCGTACAACTCGTATATTTTAGATAAATTGAGCGTTGACTCCAAATATTTTCTCCTGCTATTTTTCCTGCAATAATGTGATTCTACAGTTGCAAATCTCTTCACGTGGTCTACAACTGCTTGAATACGTTCATCACTGATTACGCCACTACTTACTTTTCCTCTTAAACTTATTTCAGGTTTATTAGAATTTTCGGCATGCACAGTATATATAGTCTCATAATCCAAAACATCAACAAATAAGTATTCGACAACTTTAGATTCTATTGTAAATAATCAAAAATTAGTAGTTGAGCGAATAATAGATTATTAGACTTATCTAGATAACCTCACAAATGAACTTTACAAATTCATGCATATTCCAGTATTCTTGATCAAATATTTCTAAATGCCAATAATATCAATACACTTATTGAAAATATTGAGAACGCTATTACGTTCGCAAAACTACATATTTTACATCCAGATATATTGACACATCAAAATTTAAAAGACATTTCATTACAATTGAAGGATAATTATGGAAACACCGAAATATTAGATTTAGATATTGATTTATGGTATTCAATAATACATGCAACCTGTTTCTTTACGACCGATCATATAATATTTGCTGCAAAATTTCCCCTTGTCTAACCTAATATATTCAAATACTTTCATCTTTATTCAATCCTATTGAAAAGTGATACAATTATCATACACCGCAAACCCTTCCTGGCTCTAAATGGAGAAATTCACCAGTACATAGATGATCCTTGCGTTCGTATCGGAAAATAATACATTTTTCCGCAAACTCAAATGAACGTAAAAACTAAAGACTGCATGAAAGACCTCATTCAAGACACTGAAACGACTTGTGTAAAGATACATATCAGTCACCCTTCACAAATGTTCCATAAAATTCATGATGAATATCTAATAATCATAACAAGTGAAGTATTAAAATTGAAACCCTTTCGTTTAGATGAGTATTGCATCACTATTAACGAAAACTCCGTTGTCCAGATTCCCAAGAATTGTAGCATCGAGTATCAGAAGTTCAAATTCGGAAATAAACAAACCACAAGATTTGGCCAACCTTTAATTCTTTCTGTCATCGAAAGAGACGAATTTAAGACAAATAAAAATGTAGCTCTGAAACCTAAAAATATACAAAACATTTCATTCGAAGTGATACACACACAGTTCAAAATGAGTTGACCGCAACTAAACCATTTTCAGTAGAAGATATTAACAACCTCAAATCAGTTAATTGGATCCAATAAACTTTTATAATCATTTTAGTTCTAACAGCAGCAGCGTATTCATTATGAACCGGCAAACTTAAAACATATTTCAACAAAAAGTCGAAATCACAAGTAGAAGAAAAACCTTTTCCCTTGGAACCCGAAGTCTTTCTCTAATGAGGGGAGGAGTTATGGTATACAATACAACCACCCTGTATTGCACAATAGTGGAACACTATTGCATCAACTTTTCTGCTGTGTCAGCAGTTTATAAAAAGACTACAAAAGCGAAATGTTAACAATACAAATTCATTCTAATAATTGTCACAGTTGTAAAGATACATGTTATAATATAGATAGAGTTTCTAAAGACGTTTCGTACGTATTTGGAACGTTAATTAGTTATACATGGGAAATTTTACCTCGGGAGACCCCATTGCCATGTACGGTTATTGGTAAATGAATGAAAATCAAAATCAACCATGGGTCAGAACAATCAAATTAGTTTATCACCTCACATCAGATCATTTCAAACTCGATATTTCAAATGGTACAAATTATCCATTCCATAGATAATGGCTGTATCGTCAGCGAATCCAATTGTATATCCAATAAAGCTCACTGAAAATAATTCATGTATATAAAGATTGAATAACATAGGATACAACATTTTTCCCTTGGGGCACTCTATAGGTTATAATTCTATCTTCACTCGTTAGCCCGTCAATCTTTACTACCTGTTGGCTATCCGAGAGATAGCTTTGAAATAATTGTAAACAATTGTTTTGTATGCCCATCTATTCTAACGTCTGTAAGAGATTGCCGTGTCTAACAGTGTCAAATACTTTTAATACTTTTTGGAAGATCCAGGTAGGTACAGGTTGGCAATTTTATTTTGGGAGTCGGAAGTTTGGCAATGTCTGATGCGCCGTAGCTAAGACGTATGCGGATTGCAAGAGCTCGCATCACTGGCAGAATTCGTAAGCTTCGTTTCGACAGCACCGTTCAGAGAAAAGTGTGATTACCGGAGTTGTGCAATAGATACTAACTTGTTATGGCGACTACAGAAAGTAAAGTTGTTCAAGAAAAGTTGGGTGAGCTCGTGAAATAATTATGAACGTTAATTATTCCATGACCGACGAGGCAATCAATGGCAAGTCATTAATTCCATTAACATAGGTAAGTTTATATTATTGCAATAAAATTTTTAAACCAAGGTAGTTATTTAACAAATTTACACTCGATATTAAATTTCTTAAATCGATTTTCGTACATAAAATATTTATTTGTTGAATGATTCCAAAAAGTGACATTAGGGTGAGACAAAATATTTCATGCACTCATGTGTCAATTTTATGCACCGTTATGTCATCATGACAAACAAATCGTCGCCATTTTCAGTCCATTTAGAGCAACCTAAATGAGACATTTTTTGCTTTTAGCATGTCTGCGGCTCATGCGTCAATTTTTCCATTTGTGAAAAAGCACCACTTTATGCACTCCTTGCATTAATAACTATTCTGTTTCTGTCTACAGAGTATATAAAAGGGCACATAATCGTTAGAAACCTATTTAAAGGTAATATGTTTCATAGCTTACAAGTATAATTATTATACTCATTTCTTACCTATCTCTATTACGTCCCGGTTTTTTATTTGTTTTGAGCCTTCTTCCGATTTCAGTGACAATTGCGGTTTGGTCATATTGGAATATGTTCAAACTCAAATCTGAAGATCATTTGAAACAACTGATGAACTGAAACGTAATATAGTATTTTTGAATTTATAACTTCTTTTAAATGGCCAAAAACCACGACAAAAAATTGTATTCAAAAGAACGTCACGAAATCAGACATTTACGTCTACTATATTTAAGATATATAAACAAGTGCAGAGAACAGAACAACCGTATCATTTATATGGATGAAACAAACATTCATTAATGTCACACGCACCTTAAAGGATGGAGCGACAAGGTAATGGAAGATTATAGAAACCCATTTCAAAAGGTTATAGGCTCATCATTGTGCATGCAGGAACTTGAAATTGATTTGTGCCCAATGCTGGTATTATGTGGAACTCCCAGTCAAAAAGAGTACATTATCATAATCAAATGGCGTACGAAAATTATGAGAAGTAAGTACAAGAAAAACTTATTCCAAACTACCAAAAAAACCTGTTGTGATAATCGATAAAGCCCCATATCACAATGTTCTAAACGAAAACATACCTACGACTGCTTAAACTAAACAACAATCAATAAACTGGCTTTTTGAAAGAGACATATATCACAGTGAACAAATTTTAAAACCGGATCTTCAAAATGTTTCAAGAATGTACAAATCGTAATATAAAACTATAAAATGGTTGAATTGTTTATTCGACATAGATTGCAAGGTTTAAGGCCACCCCCTCATCACACGAAATTGAATCCGATCGAAAGTGTTCAAGCGGCGATTAAATAATATGTGGCCAAACGAAAGTTACCTTCAATTACATAAAGGTTAAAGAATTCTGTAATGAATTTTTTGACACATTTTCTGCAATTTATTGGAAAGTTAGATGTGACCATGTTAAAACGATCGAAGATGAATTTATGAACAATGATCCACTTTTAGATACTCTTGTAGATAATATTATTATTATTTTGGCCGAAGACGGAGATACAGAGGATGATTGAGTTGATATAGAGAGTGATTTTGAAGAATCATTTATAGATGCACATCATTATTCTACGGTTGATGATCCTTGTACGTCTAAAACATATTTTCCATTATAGTGTTTGTTTGTAGGTGGTATGATTGTATACATTGAACACAACAAATGTAAAAATGTAAATAGGTGTTATAAAATTGTAGATATTAGAAACGAATTCCACTAGAGTGATATAATATTTGTAGAACATCTGTACATAGTTCTAAATAGACAATAACTGACGGCACCCATAACCAATTTTTGTTTTGTTTTGCCAGTCCAAATTCTTTAAAAATTGTGGAAGGATGTTGTAATTTCATACTAAATATTTGCAAAAAACGCAAAAATTTACATAAGAAAGTAGAAATATGTACCACAAAAAGCTTCAGTATTTTATTCATATTATTAGTATACTCATAAGACCATCTCTATAGGCGATTTCCCCAATTTGTTTTTCAAATTTTATGTATAAACCCGAATTTTTTACATTATTCACTACCACATATTATTAAGAATAACAATTATAAGAAGCTTAACAGGTAGGTATGTCATTAACTATTACCGCGAACAGATAGGAAAAATTGTTGGTTATTGTTAAATTAAGAAAGTCGTTTAACAATCCTTATCATATTGTACGCTTCATCTACAAAATCTACCTGACTTCCAAATTATATACAAATAAACCTCAATGAAGAATATTATGAAGGGACCACTTAATATACAATAATTTGAAGTAAAGGTGGACGTTTATATCTCTTGGAATCAATTTATTATTTATTATTTACATCACATAAAATAATAAAGGGTAATTATAGAATTCCCCGTATGGTTTCTGAAGCAATAAATAATTTTGTTTGTACAAAAAAAACCAATTTTCGTAGGAAAATCTAATAGTTATCATTTTCTTATTTATGTAATTAATAATAAAGAACATGTTAATGTTATTTTGTTTTGTGAACTAGATTCTATATAGCATCATACATGTGCCACAATTTATTATTTTTAAATCCAAAATATTGTGTTACCATCGTACGTATTAGCAGCTTCACAACTTTTGAAACTTTGCATGAGGAATGTACGCCGCCTGCTCTTCCCGGTAACTGCGTTTACGACGTAATGAAGAGTAATCTGTTATGTTAGTTTCTATGACTAGACTTACTGAATAATCTGAAATATTCGGTAATGTTTTTACAAAAAACTGTCTAAATATGTTTTTTGCCTAGTTTGTTTCTTAATTATGGAAATGAAGTTACATTCGCTAAAAGTGCTGATATACTCTACCCTATTGTTCAATGTTTCTTGTGTTATTGATGTTCACAATTATCTTTAACAAGTTTGTGAGGCCTAATTTTATAATTTCACATTCAAAAGATTACTTACAATTTATATAAATTATCACTCCGTCATTTTGGTTTAAATTACCCTCGTTGTATATACTGTTATTGTCTGGCATATTATGTGATTTTATATCAGAAATCTTTAAGGTTCCGGTCAAAACGAAACAATCGAAAGTCGTTATGTTGGACAAAGAGAGTTTCAGTTTAACTAAATTTTTGGCTACGCTTCTGATATTGTTGTCAAATATTGTCAAATTACTATTTTGCTGAATAATTTTCAAATATCTCATCAAGTTCTTCCAAACTTTCCATTCAATATGTATCAAATGAAGAAATATCGAAATCTCGCACATATTGGTTCATTCTAAAAGCCACAATGAAAAACACAAACATAGACAGGTTGACAAGTATTAACATTATATTTATTAAACATATGATAGAAAATTAACTAATTAATAGCATAGAACTTAACAAAAAGCTGACAGGGGATATCAATTAGGAAGTTTAGAAAGACTTTAGATGCATTAATGAATGTGTTCGAATTTCATTTCCTCACTTCTTTTTGGGTATTCTCCGTCTGTTTGATAGAGAGTTACCTGACTGAACAGAGAACTGAGTCAATTGTTTGATATTCTCTTGAGGATTGTGATGGTTTATTCGGGGCACTGCTATATTTGACTAATTCTTTGTCTTCTAATTCTAGTGAATTCTTAGGAGAATAAGTTTTATTCTCAATTATAAATTTTTTACCTTTTATATAACAACGTCTATCCTTTTCTGTTCGCCTTACTTGATGCAAATGGTGTTTTACGATTTTTATATCTTCTCTTTGATTCTTTTTCTCCAGTATGTGAAGAATTCTACTTCCAAATAAGATCATTAGGATCTTCCCAGCTTATGAAAATTATTTTTTTTCACTAACTTTCATATATATTTTAACCAATTCATCAAAAGTGACTGCTCGTCACTGGCGCCATGTCACATTACGACATTGCCCTCTTCTCCATTTCTATTTTTCCAATGAAGCGCAGGATGGCAGGCACTCTCATCCAAGAAATCACGTTTTTTTCCTGACCCCGTAATTCAATTATTTTATTTACTTGAAAATTATATCATCTATGAGAAAATTATGTATACATTTGCCTTATAATTTATATATGATCTTCCAATAGCAGCATCAATGATATGCATTTATTAAGATTCTGTTCTAAAAAATAAAAGTTGATACTTTTGTAAAATCATTTCTAAAGTTGAACGTTTGGTTCGAACCGAGACCCTACTCTTGACATCGTTCGCAACGTCACGTATACGCAAGCCTTCGATTGCTCTATTTGCAAACACTGCTTAAAAATTATATTCCTGAGCACTATTCCCAAAATTAAACGAGCGGTGCATTCTCATCCTTGAATGTACTTGGCAATAGCGCAATTTGACGTGAGTTGACGTTGCAACTGTCCTTTTTATCCTTTTTTATTTTGTTCGTAGATCATCTTTAATTTGTGACATTCACAGTAGTAGTAGAAACTGATCATCGACCATTGGCTTTGAAGCCACATGCTTACAAAGCATGTGGCTTTAAATACAAAAGTATGATTTTCAAGTGAAATATAGGATTGGTAGATATGTATTCTTATCAGATGCACTGTCTATAAATTTCAATTAAACTGATTTTTTCATAGACCAATTGGAGCTCATCTAGGTATTGTAGTATCTAGTTTCCCCACGATAAATATCAAGAAGGGGCATTCATTAAAGATGTTAAACAGATAACACCTATGTAACAAAAACTCCATTTATTCTTTTGGTTACTCCAATAATAAATAATATAATAGTAATCTTTATTTTAATTCATCCCGACAACGCGATAATAACAAAATGGGTACAGACTGTCAAGTTTTAACAGTAGATACATATTAACAGACATGTGGATAGCAAGAGCTCACTTCGCGGGCAGAATTATAAGCTTCGTTTCGACAGTACAGTTCAGAGAAACGTGTGATTACCGGGGTTATGCATTACTAAATTATGATGGCGACTCCAGAAAATAGAGTTGTTCATAAAAAGTTGAGTGGGCAGGGTCGTGAAATGATTATGAAAGTTTTAAATTTCATGACCGAATAGGCAAACAAATGGCATGTCGACAATTCCATTAACAAAGGTAAGTTTCAATTATTGCAATGAACTTTTTAAACCAAAGTAATTATTCAGCAAATTTACACTCGATAATAAAAATTTTGAATCGATTTTCGTACATAAAATATTTATTTGTTAAACGATTTGAGATAGTGATACAAAGTATTTTATGCACCCATATTTCAATTTTATTACACTCATGTGTCAATTTTAAGCACAATTATGTCATAATGACAAACAAATCGACGCCATTTCTAGTCCATTTAGAGCAACCTAAATGAGACATTTTTTTGGTTTTTGCATGCCTGCGGCTCATGCGTAAATTTTTCCATTCGTAAAAAAAGCACCACATTATGCACTTGTTGAATAAGTGAATATTCTCTTTCTGTCTACAGGAATATATAAAAGGGCACATGTTTATATTGTGTAAGATACCTATCCAAATGTAATAGGTTTTTTAGCTTATAATTATAATTATTATACTCATTTCATACCTATCTCTATTACGTGTCGATTTTATTATGTTATTATTATTATGTTATGAACCATCTTCCGATTTCAGTTACAGTTGCGGTTTGGTCATATTAAAATATGTATTAACTAAAATCTGAAGATCGTCTAAAACAATTAATGAACTGAGACGTAATATCGTATTTTTGAATTTAATACTTCTTTTAAATGGCCGAAAACCAAGAAAAAAAACTTTATTTAAAAGAACGGTCACTGAAAACAAATTTAACTACTTCCTCATTTTAATTGTATAAAAATACACATGAGTAAAACTTTTAAATACAACATTAATATCGACTCATTTTATTGTCAGGTCATTGAACGAGTTTCTGCAGCTACGTAAGTTAGCTTATGAACGCTTTCCCGTATTAAAAAAGGAGCTCCGACAGGAAGTAATTATGACACTGATGTACCTACTAAAAACAAAGAACGTCCAGTATCCGTATGTATCAATTCGACAAAACTGTGCTTAGAAGGTGCATATTAAATCATCACATATCCAAGAAAGAAGTACCCACGTTAAGAAATGTACACCAGACCTTTGCAAATAGTTATGGCTTCGCAGGAAGTCGCGAATCTCTGCAGAATCAAATACATTCTTTGGGTTTTAGTTGGACCAACATAAAAAACAACAGAAGTTTGTTGATGGAACGTCACGAAATCAGACATTCACGCTCACTATATTTAAGAAACATAAAAATGTGCAGAGAACAGAACAAATCTATCAGTTATATCGATTAAACATAGATTCATTTATGTCACACGCACCTAAAGGATGGAGCGACAAGAGTAACGAGGGATTAAGGAAACCCGTCTCAAAAGGTAATAGGCTCTTCATTGTGCATGCAGGAAGTGAAAATGGTTGTGTACCTAATGCTGGTATTATGTGGAACTCCCAGTCAAAAATAGGAGATTATCATAATGGAATGGCGTACGAAAATGATGAGAACTGGGTACAAGAAAAACTTATTCCAAACCTACCAAAGAACGCTATTGTGGTAATTGATAACGCCTGTTTTTCCCGGTAACTGCGTTTACAACGTTGTCAATTTGTATGCCTTTCTCGCGCATCGTCAACTGCCAAAATTAATTGGCCAACATGTATGAATATCCATTGAACGCAGATACCGGGAAGAGCAGGCGACGTACATTCCGCAAGCAAAGTTATAAAGGTTGTGAGACTGATAATCCGTACGAGGGTAACACAATATTTTGAATTTGGATTTAAAAATAATAAATTATGGTAGATGTATAATGCTATATAAAATCAAGTTTGCAAACGAATAACATTATTGTGTACTTTGTTATTACATAAATGAATAAGAAAGTGAAAACCATTAGATTTTTTCACGAAAATTGGGGTTTATTTGTACAGACATAATTATGTATTGCTTCAAAAACCATGCGGGGAATTCTATAATTACACTTCATTATTTTATGTGATGTAAATAATAAATAATAAATAGATTCCAAGAGACATAAACTTTCACCTCTACTTCAAATTAATGTCTTTTGAGTGGTCCGTTCATAATGTTCGTCATTGAGTTTTATTTGTATATAAATTGGAAGTCAGGTAGATTTTGTAGATAAAGGGTACATTATGATGAGGATTTTTAAGCGATTTTCTAAATTTAACAATGGCCAACAATTTTTCCTATTTGTTCGTAGTAATAGTTAATGACATACCTACCTATTAGGCTTCCCTAAACTGTTCTTCTTAATAATATGTAGTAGATAAAAATGTAGAAATTTGGGATTATACATACGCCTTCAAAAACAAATTCGGCAAATCGCCTATAGAGATGGTCTAGTAAATATACTAATAATATAAATAAAATATTAAAGCTTTGTAAATTTGAAATTTTTTGGATTTATTGCAAATATTTACTATGCAACTACATTATCCCTCCACACGTTTTGCAAAGTTCGGACTGGCAAAACAAAAAAAAAATTGTTCTGGGTGGCGTCATTTATTGTTTATTCTGTACTATGTACAGATGTGCTACGAATATTATATTACTCTAGTGAAACTCATTTCTAATATGTACAATTTCATAACACCTCTTCTGATTTTTACATTTGTTGCGTTTAATGAATTCAGTCATACCACCTACAAACAAACACTATAATGAAAAATATGTTTTAGACGTACAGGGATCATCATCAGTAATATAATGTTGTGCATCTACAGATGATTCATCAAAATAACTTCCTATATAAACTAAATCATCTACGCTATGTCCGTCTTCGGCCAAATGGATAATAATATTATCTACAACAATATCAAAAAGTGGTTCATTGTTCATAAATTCATATTCAATCTTCTTAACATGCTCACATCTAACTCTTCAATCATTTGCAGAAAATGTGTCAAGAAACTCATTACAGAATGCTTTAACCTTTGTTATATTGAAGTTAACATTTCGTTTGGCAACATATTTTTGCCGCTCAAACACTTTCGATCGGATTTAAGTCCGGGTGATAAGGGGTTAGCCTTGAAACTTGTAATCCATGTCGAATAAACAATTCATCAATTTTATAAATTTTATATTGCGGTTTGTACATTTTTGCAACATTATAAAGATCCGGTTTATAATTTGTTATACTGTAATATATGTTTCTTTCAGAAAGCCAGTTTTTCAATTGTTGGTTAGTCCAAGCAGTCGTAGGTATTTTTCTCATTTAGAACATTGTGATATGGGGCGTTATCAATTACCACAACAGCGTTTTTTGGTAGGTTTGAAATAATTTTTTCTTGTACCCCCTTCTCATAATTCCCGTACGCCATGTCATTGTGATAAATTCCTGTTTTTGACTAGGAGTTCCACATAATAACAGCATTAGTTACAAAACCATGTTCACTTCCTTCATGCACAATGATGAGCCTATTACCTTTTGAAACGGGTTTTATTAATCCTTCGCTCCATCCTTTAAGGTGCGTGTGACATGAATGAATGTTTATTTCATCCATATAAATGATATGTTTGTTCTGTTCTTTACACATTTTTATGTTGATTAAATATAATAGGCGTACATGTTTGATTTCGTGACGTTCCATTAACACACTTCTGTTGTTATACATGTTGGTCCTACGAAAACCCTATGAATGTATTTGTTTCCGCAGAGATTCGCGAAGCCATGACTATCTCCAAAGGTTTGGTGTACATTTCTCATCGTGCGTACTTTTTCTTCGGATATATGATAATTTATTATGCACCTTCTAAGTAGAGTTTTGTCGAATGGATCCATACGGATACTGGACGTCCTTTGTTTCTTAGTAGGCACATTAGTGTTAGCATTACTTCCTGCAAAAACCTCCTTTTTTAATACGGGTAGGCGTTCTTTAGCTACCTTTCGTGGCAGCAGAAACTCGTTCAATGACCATATAATGGAATAAGTCGATATAAATGATGTATTGAAAATTTTACTCATGTGTATTCTTATACAAATAAAATGGAGAACTAGATTAATTTCTTTTCAGTAACCAGTCTTTGATCTAAAAATTTTTGTCGTGGTTTTCGGCCATTTAAAAGAAGTATTAAATTCAAAAATACTATATTACGTTTCTGTTCATTAGTTGTTATAAACGATCTTGAGATTTTAGTCGAAACATATTCTAATATGACCAAACCGCAATTGTGACTGATATCGGGAGATGATTCAGAACAAATGATAAAACCGAAACGTAATAGAGATAGGTATGAAATGAGTATAATAATAAATAGTATATAAAAAATCTATGACATTTAAACAGGTATCTCACAAAGAATAAACATGTGCCCCTTCATATACTCCTGTAGACCAAAACAGAATAGTTATTGATTCAACAACTGCATAAAGTGGTGCTTTTTTCACGAATGGAAAATTGACGCATGAGCCACAGGCATGCAAAAACCAAAAATTATCCCATTAAAGTTGCTCTAAATGGACTAAAAATGGCGTCGATTTGCTTGTCATGATGACATACCGGTGCAAAAAATTGACAATTGAGTGCATAAAATACTTTTCATAATTCGAGTATGGAAGAGACTTCATTATATCATCGTTTACAGTGTCACAATGAAGCTTTTTGAACAGTGTTTTAGTAATTTTTAGTGTACAGTTGGTTATTGTATTTAGTTATATTTTTATTTGACATTTGACTCTAACCTTGACACAAGTTATAAATGAAATGGTCTAGCGTTGTTCTGGCTAGCAAATTATTATATTAAAAGTTCTTAAAGGTAAATTGGAATGATTTATATATTAGAAATATTAATGAATTAAGTACGCTAACGTTTATTTATCAACCATTTGTCAATTGTTAATTTTTATATTGTATAGGATGCATACATAGGTATACGTAACGTTCAATTTTTGAGATAAATTACCAGATATCTATGTGAAGATGTAATACAGAAATAATTATGTTCATAATATAATATAAATAGATCGCAAGAGTATATACGAAGAGGCTCTTTTTTAAACAAATAATCACCCTCTGTTTGCTTTAATGAAAGATTCTTCACAATTTACACAATTATTCGGTTATAATATATCAAAAGTCAGAAGTGCTGAATAAATCCATCTGTGATCTGACCAGTCAGGAATATACAGAATTGCCAACTTAAATTCAAACCACTCCCCCTAGTTTGAAAAAAGGGATTTTATGTAATTCTATTTTATTTAAAAATCATATAAATACGAATTATGAAATATATAGTTTAAAACTTGTGCCATAATGACTTTCTGTAGTACTCGTGATTTGCGCCACTCACCGCTTCGCGATTCATTGCGCAAGCTCCACTCGTACTACAAAACGAGTCATTGTGACACTTGTTTTACGAATAACTATTGTCTCACCCTAATGTCACTTTTTTAAATAGTTTAATAAATAAATATTTTATGTACGAAAATCGATTTAGAAAATGTACTATCGAGTGTAAATTTGTTAAATAATTACTTTGGTTTAAAAATTTTATTGCAATAATTAAAACTTACCTTTGATAATGGAATTGTTGACTTGCCATTGTTTGCCTCTTCGGTCATGAAATTCAAAACGTTTATAATTATTTCAAGACACTGCTCACTCAACTTTTTATGAGCAACTTCACTTTCTGGAGTCGCCATAACAAGTTAGTATCGCACAGCCCCGGTTATCACACTTTTCTCTGAACTGTACTGTCGAAACGAAGCTCACGAATTCTGCCCGCGAAGTGAGCTCTTGCAATCCGCATACGTCTTTGCTACGGCGCATCGGAAGTTGCCAAACTTCCGACTGCCGAAATTAATTTGCCAACATGTAGGTAGTCTCCTATTATAATCTAATGCGTGCCTTGCTAAAACATTTTACTCCCCAATAATTTGGATTCGCACAGTACTACGGGAATCCACGATTTTAAAGCTCTACTTCACAAATATTTTTAGGATGAGTTAGTGGCACATAACAATTTTTTCTGATCCATATGAAATAACGTTCGTTTTCCTTTCCATAATTCTTAACACTCAGTAGTAGGAAAGACCTATGTATGTTACATACAAGTAAAACTAATGAATAATACATATTCTCAGAACTACAGCATTATTGAGATCGTTTGACTGATTATTGTAATGATATTTAATCATACTACCAGATTTTCCGCACTTTTCATACTCTTCTTTTGCCATCTTTTACATAACGTAATTTTTGTTAATGCAAAATGATGTGCCGCCACCACAAAAGTCCTGAACGTTCAATGTGAATATGGAAACAAAGTTTTACGAAACAAAGTCAATTTTCTAGAGAAGTTGGAAACTTTCGAAGATGTATTGGATTTTATGAACTTATGATTGCTTTTTTTCATCAAAAGTATCCATTAAAAATTGAATTTACAATATTGTGTACACTTTTTCCAATTTCCTCTGTTTTCTATACATTTAAGTTACGTAGTTAACTTAGTTATTTAATATCGAACCCAACAGAAGGATAAAACCAATCTGAACTTTTTGTATTAATTACAAATGGGAGTTTACGGAGCATAACGAGATAATTACTGAATTAACTAATTCGCTCTTTAGTGATTCTACGGAGTACTGTGGAAACTTCAACACAAACCGGAACATTTCAAATAATTCCGTCTTATTCCACACAATTACGATAACTGAAGAGAAATGCAGTAGATTGAACATCCCACACTTTTTTCCATTACGCATCACCGGAAGAATATCAATGGGACTAGAGAGTGTGTTAAGAATTTTGAACATCAGCGTCATGTATAACGTACACGCGAATTAAGGGATACTGCCTTAAAAGTCACTTTCTAAAAAGATACTTTATTGAGAATAACTTACTACAAAATAGACTATATTCAATCAATCGTACTTATATATCAAAATATATATGACTAGACTGAAAGTATGCAATTCTGCAGAATCATCAGTTGTATAAATTTGTAGAAACATGTATAAGCGTCTGCGAATTATAACGGAGGCTCAAAGCTCAATACCATGTATGAACCGTGGGCCAGCGAACTGTAACTTAGCCATCCCCTGAAGAAGTTTTGTAAACGACGATCAAAACTGATGGTAATAATGGCACATCTTGTCGGATTTCTGGTTTATTTGGAAATTTGCGTTTACTTTCTCGGAGTTTATGCAATACCAGTACGGTACAAACGGTTACGATGATGTAGATTGGAGTCATCCAGAAGTGTGTAGGGTCTGTCCTTTGGTGATTGGTATGTATGATTGTAGTCGTTCTTCTTCCCTGGTAAGAAGATGGAGCTGGTCCAACGGGATTTTCTTATTCGTCAACGGTTTGGTCTTGGCTAACTGTGCCTAGGGAGGGGGGTAATTTTTGACAGGGTTAGAGCTTCTTCTCTTATTATGGATTTTTTGTTTACAAATGCATCGCTCTTTGTTCAGAAGCGACATCCTGGAGAAAGTTCGATCAGGAATGTTCCTTGAAGTACCATAAGTTTTTAAGTAGAAGAATGTGTAGAAATATTTCTGGTCTTGAGAAAAACGGCTATATAATGGATTTCTGACATGAATGTGGAGGTAATTACCGTATGTAGATATTCGCAAAGGGCTTCGTTGTTGGTGAGCTTCAGGTCTACGGTAACACAATTATAGCTTTCTTGAAGTAGCTATTCTACACATAGATATTCCATGCCTATTGGTTCACAGGGTGTTTACATATATTCGTACAGGTTTTCAATAAACGCTAGGTGAGATGGGATGATCATAGTTTGATTATGTGAGGAGGTTGAAAACAAATTAAAATAAGAGAACGGGTCGGGGTAGAAGACTGGAAAGTAGATGTCAAATACCAATCTGTGATTGTTGTGGTAACCGTCAACTTTTAGAATGTTGAAGTATTGAACGTATGACAATCGGACGAGTGATGTTCATGCATTCTATCAACTGCGCATTTCAAATCTTTTGGGATGATTATGCTGCTACGAATGATGTTTAATGTTGCAAACGTAATGGCCGTTTCTAAGTTCGTGAGAAGCTGTAAGATAGCTGGAAGAATTCGGTTGTGCTGATCTAATATGTTTCGTACTTCCATGTAGCAATTGAAGTCAAATACAAATTTGTGCATATCAGTACTTAAACAATTTTAAAGAATTATCTATAAAATTATTTGATACAAGTGCAAACTGCTCAAGGTGCTGGATTGTTTACTTGATTATAA
This sequence comes from Galeruca laticollis, assembly GCA_963921935.1. Taxonomy (NCBI): domain Eukaryota; kingdom Metazoa; phylum Arthropoda; class Insecta; order Coleoptera; family Chrysomelidae; genus Galeruca; species Galeruca laticollis. The sequence continues at coordinate 187,128,497 of OY998176.1, read as the reverse complement.
ATTAGGTCTTCTCAACTGAAGCGATCATGGACAATCAACATTCTTTTTTATCACTGTACTTGGTCACCAATATACTTTTCTTAAACGTACAATACGAAATCAAATATTTAAGGAATCTCTATTGTTAAAATAAAATACTTATAACTTGCTGTAAATTCGTGTACTAAACTTTGACAGGTGTGGTTGCAACGATTAGTGATTATGACATTCGTCTCTCGTCGTGAATCTAGTGAGCTACTACGTGAATTGGACTAAAGAAGGGATAAAATGCGACACAGTTCATCTGACAAATGGTCTTGCGTAAATGTTTGGCCAGTCAGTGCCTTTACGCCGATATGCAATAAGCATAACGGATTTTTTTCAAAGCTTGAAATTAAATAGAAATATTTTAATTTTTCTGTTGAAATGACTGTGAAATTTGAACATACTGACCCGCGGAAGAGCGAACGACAATTTAAGTAATTGAATCCAAGAAAAAAAATACACAAGGGATGTGAACATAAAAGTAGAATGTTGTATAATCAACAAAGAATGTTACCAAAAGATATTGAGTGTGATATTTCCTGTAAACCATGTCAATTTAAAGGGTTAACATGAGTCGATTACTATCCATAAAAAATGAAAATAACCTTAAAGGATAATAGCTTGGTAAGGGGAAACGTGAAATACAAAATCTCAACCTAAAATATCAATCAATGAGATTAAAAAGGTACGCCAGAGGTCAAACGAACGTATCCCAATTCAAGGTTCTAGTTTCCTCTACCCTGGTACTTTTGTCCGCCCTGACAAAGCTAACTATACAAGAAATTAAATGGAAAAGGGTTTGAAGTAGAATGAAAACAACATTAGGGCTTGATTTAATGATAAAATAAACTCCGTTTTTTCTAAGAATGAATTTATTTGAATTGTATTGTAGTGTTCACTTATTCCCCTGTATTCCATCCGTGCAGCATCTGTTGTTCTTTGCGGCACTCACGCAAATTTTTATCAGTCTGGACTAAAATCGAGTACTGTCTCTTTTCATTCTTAGAAAAAAAACGGAGTTCATTGTATTGTTATAATTATTAAATCAAGCCTAAGTGTTGTTTTTATTCTACTTTCAATTGTTTTCATTTAATTCTTTTCTTAGTCTAGAAGATTCGATTAAAAATGGTCCACCGAAGTCTACACCTACTTTTTAAAAAGGTCTTGCTATTGAAATACGATCTGATGGGAGATCTGACATTAGTTGAAATATTTGTTGTGAACTAAATCGATGACAACTTACACATTTTGAAATAATTCTTTTTATTTCTCTAAGACCGTCTAACGGCCAATACTTGTTTGATAAAACATTTTGAGGACCACTGTCTCCTAATCTTATATGTTCAGCTTTTAATAATAACGATGTAACTTAACATTTTTTTGATAAAAGTATAGGGTGTTTATGATTATAATTTATGTTTGAATGTTTGAGCCTTCCACCTACTCTTAAAATTTATTTGAATCAATAAAAGGATTTAAAGATAAAAAAAAAATTTCTCAAAAATTTTCAATTCTTTTGAAAAATACATATTTTGGATTTCTATTATTATAAATTGTAATGCGTTGTTCAATTCTTTATTTGATAATATACCAGTTAGTTTATCAGTTTTATTTTTTACATTGTTGATGAATCTTAACATGTACTAACTTTGAAAAGGAACTAGATGTTTCGAAAAGAGTTACCCAGAAATCTGGGGGTTCTGTAACTGTATGCACGATAGTTTTCTTTTCCTCAGGTGGTGTTGGTACTAACCGAAATGTATCAAGATTATCCATTTTTTCCGGAGGTTCATTTAAAAATGCGGGAAACCAACATTCATGTTTTTGTAAAGAAAACTGTCCTCTAGAGAGCAAGTCTGCTGGTTTTTGTCCCGATCGGACGTTCCCCCAATGGAAATCTTTTGTGATTTCTTGAATTTGAGAAACTCTGTATCTGATGTGAACTGACCAACGCGATGGATGTCCACCCACGACAGAGCAATGTGAGAATCTGACCATAAGTGTACCGATTTGAATCCTGAACAATTTTCAAAAATGATTAAAACTTCTTTTATTACAAGTGATAAAAGAGTGATTGCTGCTAATTCCAATTTTGGAATAGTTAAAATTTTACTCATAGGCGCGATTCTAGATTTTGATAGTAATAAAGTACAGTGAATTGATTTGTCTGAGTAGACTGACCGTAAATAAACGTTACATCCGGACGCCACTGAACTGGCGTCGCAAAAAGCATGGAGTTCAACATGTGATAATTTTTTGATTAGCATTAACTGTCTAGGTATTGTTTAATTTTTTAAATAGATAAGTTGTTACAAAATCCAGTCCAGTCTTTTAATAATTTTGGATCTGTTATATTTTCATTCCAATTTAATCTTTGTAACCAAATATGTTGCATGATTAATTTACCGTATGCTAAAAGGGGCTTAACCAAACCTCATGGGTTAAAGCAACTTGAAATGTCAATTCTTGTGTTGGAAGTGATGGTGAAACTGATATTTGAAATTGATCTGAGTTAGAATTCCACTTTAATCCTAATATTTTACAAGGTGAGTTTCCTAAATTCATGTCTTTTAGATTTGGTAGTTGATTTGAGTTTTGCATTTTAACATTAGAGAAAAATTTGTCAAGTGAAAAATCATGTTGATTTAAGCAAGTATTCAATTCTTCATGTGATTTATTTAAATTATTGAGAGAATTTATTCCTGAGAGGATGTCGTCGACATAAGTTCGATAAAGTAGAGCGTTCGCAGCTAAGGGTAAGTGGGGTTTCTTATGTACTATCTCGTTTAAAACTCTACATGCTACGTATGGAGCGCATTTTTAACCAAAGCTAACTGGAGTTAATTCGATGCATGATAATGGTTCTTCTCCAAAGAATGTTTTGCAGAAAATGATGTTAAGGATTCATTTCTATTTGGCGATACATTTTTTGAATGTCAGCTGTGAGAACATAATTGTAAAATATGAATCTACATAGAATTTCTAAAAATGCAGATTGAACTCTTGGTCCAGTTAACAAAATATCATTTAACGATAACTATGATGTGGTTTCGATCTCTCAGAACACACAAATGGGGAACGACACATTTTTGTTCAATAAGTTCGTTTGTTAGCTGCAAAGGAATCAGATTTAATTGCAAATATTCATCTATAAATTTCTTATAGTCAGCGAATAGTTCAGAGTTGCGTGAAAACTTTTTCTCTAACGATAAAAATCTGTGTTTCGCGATTTGAAATGAATCTCCTAATTTTTTGTGAATGCTTTGAGCTTTAAAAGGAAGATCCACTTGAATTTTACCGTTTGCTAAGTTGATAATTGTTGATTGAAAAATGTTTTCTGCTAACTCGTCTTACTCTGACAATTCAAGCGGAGATTGAATTTTTTCCTGTACCCAAATTTTTTCTAAAATGTGTTTAATTGAATTTGCTTTACAACAATTGATATCAGTTTTTAAGTTATGTTGATTGTGGCAAGGAGTGCTTATAAGATCAGTTTTGGTTGAGGTTGATGTTTGATACGTTGCTGGTTAATAATTTGATCTGAATTGATCAGTAATTTGTGATAAAGATTGCGTTGGTAAAAGTTGATTTGTCTCTAATGAGATAAGTTCATTTGGTGAAGATAAATTTCATAAACATTCATGTTTTGATACGTTTGATACGGAACAATCATCCTTTGGTGATAAAACTATGTTTGATAATAATCCATTCGTTAAAAGGGTTGGTTTGGGTGATACTAGATGATTATTCTCTTTTGATAAAATATCATGTGATACAGATTTGTTTGATATGTATTATTTGCTTATTATTTTGATTTTTGTTAAAAGTTTTTTCTACTTTGTTCCTATAAAAAATTTTGGTTATTTCATAAAGTCCTCTAAATTTATTATCTTTTTTACTATGATGGCGCAAGTTTTTCTTGAATACTATTTCTCCTAACTTAAAATCAGTATTGGTATTACCTTTCTGATTATTCTTATCTACAATTTTGTCTTTTGGTTTTTCTATTGTGTTTATTACATTTTCATAAACATGTAAAATTTTTTCTTCCTGATTTTCAGCTTAATGTGAGTAAAATGCTGCGAGTATAAAAATTTCATAAGGATTTCCTGAGTTAGTGTGTCCGAAGGTTGATTCGAAAGGAGTAAATTTATTGCTAGTCTGTATTGAGCTATTGTAACCTTAAATTGCATAGTCAATTGAATAATCTTCATTAGGGTGCATTTCTTTTAAAATTCTGTGATGTTCTATTAGACTGGAATTTAATCGTTCTGCTACACTGTTTGATTCGTGATGTTCTGCAGTTCCAAAATGTATTTTTATCTTATGTAAATTCAGAATTTCTTTTAAAGTATCATTATTAAATTCAGTACCATTGTCAAGAATTATTTTTTCTGGTATTCCAAAAGAACAAAAGTATTTTATTAATGTTTTACTTACATGAATAGCCGTCTTTTCTTGCAAAATGCGTCAATAATAATTAAATATACTTTATTGTTGTATTGAAATCTATGTGAACAAAATTTGAAAAAGTTTTGATGCTGCTTGAGTTATTACCAGAGGTGCGTATGGAGGATGTCTGCCATATTTTGTTCGTTGACAAATATCACACGATTTTATATATTCAGTAATGGTAGTTTTCATATTTTTCCAATAAGAGTTCCGTTTTAAATATTCTACAATAACACGATGGTTAGTTTTGCCAACGTGATGATGTTTTATTAGCATTATTTGTTCTTAATTTTCATTGATTGTGTTTACTTGTTTTCAGCATCTACTTAATTTTAGGCCTCTTTCCAAAAAGTGTTCTAAATAGATTTTATTGATATCGTTATAAGGAGAATCATTTTGAAAATGCATGCAGTAACAACGTTTCATAATCGTGTAGTCTTTTAAAAACTCGTGTATAAAATTTTCATTATTTTCAGTCGAAATTTTAACATTTGTTATTTTATGATTTTCGTAGGATTCCTGTTCAACTATTAATTCAGGATATGGATGGGGTGTGACTATAATTTGATTAACTTTATTATTAGTTATTTCGTCATATATTCGTATACCGTCATTTATTGTTTCATGTGTTATGTATTTGAGTCGGTGTCAATTGTGTCAGCTGTTTGCAAATTGGCATCGGTTATATTGTCATTTATTTGTTCGTCTATAAGGTCATTCAAAAATTGGTCTAATTCATGAGGATCTGTAATTTCGTCAGGATTATTATTCATTAAATTATTTTCGAGTGCGTTAATAACTACTCTAGAAAGTGCATCGCAATTAGAATTTAAAGTACCTTTGTTGTAAATTATTTCGTAGTCAAATTCTTCTTTATAAAGTTCGGGGTAACGATATGTCTCAGTAAATATTGGGGTATCGTCAGTTAAATTTATTTTCTGTTTTATTTGATTAGTGAAAGAGGGCGGTATCTCTTCACAATAAAGAACTTCTCGATAGTCATAACATAATTTTTTGATAACGTCTTTTTCTTCTGGATTGCAACAAATTAGATCAATATTTTTTAAATTTGTCTCCAAAATATGGTCATGTTCTTCACTAATTTCATGAGTAGGTTCTATTTATTCAATGAAATTAATTTCGTTTATATTTAAAATTTCAATATCGATTGGTTCGAAAAATTCGAATATTCCAGATTTAGTGTAAGAGTTTATGATCGTAGTAAGAGCAAACTAATTTTGTACATTTACTACAGCGACCGGCATCTCGATATGACGTGCGAACTTTATATTTCCTAAAAGTCCGGTGCCTTCTTCCATTTTTACTGGAATTTTAACTATTTGTTGAGTTCTAGGCAGTTCTACTAAGTGATATGTTTGATATTGAGGATTTTGAATATCTGACATTTCATTCTCAATTTCGTATATTATTGGAATTTTTGAAAATGGAGTTACGATAAATTTTGAGTTTATATCAATTGAAGCTTTTAATTGTTTCAATAAATCAATGCCTATTAATCTGTCATAATTAACGCTAAAGTTAACGAGATAGAATTTGTGATATTCTGAAACTCTAAAAATTTAAAAAATTGGTATTTCCATTACTTCGTCATAATATATTATATTATGAGCACTTTGTATTTGAAAATCTCCTTCAAAAATTTCATTAGGATAAAATTGATAAGCATAATCAGGTTTAATTGAACTACGAGTACTACCTGTATCGAATAAAAATTTTGCTTTTAGTTCGGGGATGTAAATATGTGGTATATTTGCTTCGGATATATTCAAGGTAATAAGGGGGGATTGTTCTGTGAGGCTTCTTGTTGAAAAAGTTTTATTTAGGTCTTGAGGAATTTGATAATGATCATCGAATTGATATTGTTTAGAATTCCCATTTTCTGGATATGTTTCATCGGTTTCATGTGGATTAAAATAAATGGAATTTTGGATATCATTAGTTTGGTATGAGCATTTACCTTGTATTTGATTCTCAAACTAGTTATCGAGTTCGTAAATTTGATGATTTACATCATGTGCAAATAGTTCTTTGGACGTAAATTCTCTCTGATGTGCTAACAATGTATTACCTGATGATGTATCCATTGGAGTAGGTTTATATGGTTTATTGGGATTTGTTTGATTCCGGCTTTGATTTGAGGGTGCTCTAAATATTTGGCTTTGCCTGGGTTGATTAGAAAACGGTTGGTTTTCTCTGAGTTTGGAAATTATTTTTGTTCCTCCACTGGGGTTGTGAATTTTGGATGAAAGGACGATTGAAATTATTAAACTGGGTGAAACTAATAATGGGTTGAGAAGGTGGCGAATTGGAATGTTAGTAATTAGCATTACTATTCAGTACAAATTGGTAATTCTCGGTATTGGTTTGTAAGATTGATTATTAAGAGTATTATTTCTAGTCTGACTATACATAAAATTCTCTTCTTCTATAATGGAAGACATAGCTACTTCTAAACTATCTGGGTTTCGCAAACGTATATTATTTTGTAATTGACAAATTAAAAATCTAATAAAAGTTTTTAGTTCTAAATCGTTATAATTTTTGATTTTGATAGTTTTTTCTGCAATTGGATCATTTGAAGAATTTAATTTTTAAATTACTAAGCTACGTGTTTTCTGACATCGCATACTGCAATTGTATGGTGTTTCATTTTTTAATTGTCTCAAAACAATTAAATCTCACACTAAGCAATCTATATTTCTCTGATCTTCGGAACATAATTGAATAGCTTATTCCATTTCTGTCCATGTTCGTAATTCCGTTCTCGAACCTATAAGCATTAAAGCTCTACCTACTAATTTACTCAACAATGCGCGTGATAAAAAACTATTTAATTGTGGATTTGTTGCATCCAAAAATTTAGAGATTAGTGTGTCACAGATATCTAGAAAAATATTCAAAGTAGGAGGATTACTCTCGTATTGAGTCATTCATCAACTAATCTAAATTATATTACTTATGTTTAAAAAAATATTTCACTACGCTTAAAGTAGATAAAACGTGAATAGAAGCGAGAGTTTATTTTAAAAAGGAAAAAATAGAATGATTCTGGACTTACGGTACTATGAAGAAAAAGTTCATTCTTCTTCACTAGGATCTGGGCGATGTGGTCCGTCTTTCCTGGGCTGGATTCTTAAACTTAAAACCACAGAAATAACACAAAGTTCGAGATGGCAAATAAACCGTGGATACGAACCGGTGTCACGATTTTTCTTGAACCGGTTTGCAATCCTACTGACTGCGCCAATTAACTTCGTAATTTATAATAACTACTTTTTGAAAAATAACTTTTATTTCCACAAACTAAAATGAGACTTCACAACTAGGAAATTATATAAAATTTGAATGCGATAATAAAAAACGTAATGAAGAAAACAATCCGTGGAATTTCAATTCAGCAATATACCGGTGTCCTATTATCATCTGCGTTCCCATAACTTGCCTGAGAATTTGCTAATGCATCTGAATCGCTATTGTCGTCCACCTGTGTTTTTAGGACGGGTTCTTTACTCTCGGTTGCTTTCAATTTGCTCTTTGGCATTTTGCTTACAATAATAACAATATGAAAATATTTAGAAACAAATAGTCAAAACCATCGATAAATATAAATAGTAGGTATGAATCAGAATGACTACAGCACAAAAGTTTCAAAACCGTTTCAAATAAATGATTAAAACAAATATTATTTTCGATTTCTAACAATTTTTCTACCTAGTCATAAAAGGGAAGGAACATAGATATAATACTTGAATGCATCGAACGTTAAAGTCGGATAAATATCTTTTTAATTATTCATCTTGATCATTTCTACTTACATTCTTTCAGAATTTTTGTTTTTACTAAATGTAATTATTACAGTGGTTGATTAACATTTGCTAATTTACCCTAAATCAATAAGTAAATATTAATACTTAGATATTCAGCTGTGGTTTTTACATAATGAAAATGGTTCTTAATTAAGTAATTGATCAAATAGCTGTTTTTCTTTATACTTCAAAAGTTAGTCCAAATTTTAATCAGCGTAATGCACTAAAATATCGTGGCAAAACTTCCAACAGCCATCTTGGATGATGAAATAATAAGAAAACAGTAGCTTGAATCTTCCATCACTGTTGATTGTTCATTCGATTTTTATATCTATTTCCATCCCCGCTAAGCGTCAAATTATATGTTGTACCTTTTCGGTGTGGGTTGGATATCTGATCGGATGAATAATAGTATATTAAGTACAAAGTGTCAAAAAGGTTACTTTAGTCACGAGCGCCTTGTGAAACGAGTGACTAAAGATGTTTTTAATACGAGGTGGTTACTATACCTTTTCTTCGCCCGTAGGAAGCAAAAAAATTATATTATAATTTAATTATATTCATCACATGACGGACGATGGCTGACGACTGACTGATAAATCGAATGACAGAGAACAACAAAATTATCACGGAACATGAAATTTATCATCCAAAAGATACACTTGATGTGAAGTTTAAAATACAAAAGATAAACAAGATGTGAGTTTTCGCATTTTGAACAATAGTATTTGAAGAGTCGTTTTGTGCATGCCAAACCCGTGTTCAAAATCCGGTTTCAGTAACGGAAGTGGAAAAACACACTTTTCATAATTCGGGTATAAAAGACACCTCATTATAATATTGTTCACAGTGTCACCATGAACTACTCTCGTACTACAAAACGAGTCATTGTGACACTTGTTTTACAAATAGCTATTACGTAATATGAATCTCTATATCATTCCAATTAATTATACCATATGTATACATATGACACTAAGAGTTGAGAGCATTTCAACTTCATAACTGTAATAGATACGAATACCAAATAGTAAATTTAAATTAGTAACTTTCAGAACACACGGTAAAACATATTTTATTTCAATAAAAACAAAAGCAGAATGTGACCCACATTTTGTTTAGAAAAATGATACAAAAACATAACAGCTGTGAAACAAATAAAACATTTTAACAGGTCAAAATGAAATAATTGTTTTGTATACAACTAGTTAATAACGTGAAATTTAGGCCGCTTCAAAACAAAAAAAGTTGATTTTGCAATTCAACAAAAAAAACCCAAACCTAATTCGGGGGGATAGTAAAAACCAAGTACAGAGCAGTAAGAGCGACAGAGAGTGTTGGGACGAATACGCGAAGGGAAAAATCCTTTCTCTGTCACGGTAACGGGCAGCAGTTTTTTTAGTGATAGCGGTTTCAGAGGATAAGTTCTCTCCGTTTGTAACGAGTAATTTTTTTTGAAGCATTATATGATTTTGTTCCGATGGTGTTTTAAGTTTAATAAGTGAATATAACTCGTTACTTACTTTCCAGCTCTGTTTTCTGGTACCGTTTCAAGCCCATAATATTAATTTAAGTATTTATTTCATAAATAACTGAAAAACCGTTATTTATCATTCAAGGGAATATATAAAATGTAATAGATTACACTTTTCTAAATTTAAATAATCAAGGACGCCCGGTATATACACTATTTTATTTAAAATCGGAGTCGTTCCGTACAAACAGAAATACTTCTTGCTGTAATTAAATCGATTTTCCCTCACCACCGATATTGCCAAAATTTAGGTAGGAAGTAAATTATAAATTCAAAAACCGAGCGTTAAAACAGATTGATTATTAAGTGATTGGCGATTAAAATTTCTTATTTTCTTATCATTCGGGTTTTGATACTCAGTTATTATTTTTGGTTAGTGAAATTAAGTTTTCATATTCGGTATTACGATAGAGATTTTGTTCAGTTGTTGGTAAAATTCATTATAGTTTGGCCGTAGAACGAGTGTCCGACCGTCCAGTTTTCTTCCAAGTAAGTGGAAATTATTTTATACACCCGATAAAGCATTTCACCGAGTTTCAAAGTTTTATATTTTAATTTCCAAAAACAATTTAGCAGTTTGGCTATCAAGAATATAATTCCGTATTTTGGTAAAGCCGATAGCCGGTAGTTTTTTTCGAAGCAATAAAAACAATCCTATTCACAGTTTTTAATATCACGTTCTATATATTGTTTCTCTGGAATTAGGGCCTGATTGAAATATCATTTTGATTTTAAATTCTACGAATAGTTCTAATAATTCCGTATTCAAGAATATTATTCCGTACTTTGAAAAACTGATAAGCCGGTATATTTTTTTTTCGAAACTATAAAAAACCCGAAGTTATTTACAGTTTTTTTTATCACCACGTTTTGTATATTGTTTCTTTGGAATTCCGGTCTGAGCCTTCAATACATTGAAGTAGCATTTTGATTTTAATTTTTTTTGCGATACAGATTGGTATACCTAGTGTCCCATTTAAAAATACCCAAGTATATATTAGATTCAAGTTGCATTCTAAGACACAGTTTTATTTTACTATTATTTGGGAAACCGCTGTTCTACTCTCCGACCAGTATTTTAATATAGTTGTAGCACGTAACTTAATTTGATTGGAAAAGTTGTTAGTTTCTTTTGTTATAAACGGGTCTTTTCACATTTTCCCATCTATCCCGATTGACTATCCCTGCCAATAAAATATAAAATTTGAAGTATCAATTTCCCTGTATGAAAATTAGATTCTCAATCGAGTACGAGGCCGATGCCACTGATCGCTTGGTAATCTAATTTAGTTTGATTTGAAAGTTTGAAGTGTCAATTCCCCTGTATAAAAATTAGATTCTCAATCGAGTACGAGGCCGATGCCACTGATCGCTTGGTAATCTAATTTAAATTTGTTAGTTTCTTTTGTTATAAACGGGTCTTTTCACATTTTCCCATCTATTCCGATTGACTATCCCTACCGCTAAAATATAAAATATAAAGTATCAATTTCCCTGTATAGAAATTAGATTTTCAATCGAGTACGAGGCCGATGCCACTGATCGCTTGGTAATCTAATTTAGTTTGATTTAAAAGTTTAAAGTGTCAATTCCCCTGTATAAAAATTAGATTCTCAATTGAGTACGAGGCCGATGCCACTGATCGCTTGGTAATCTAATTTAAAGTTGTTAGTTTCTTTTGTTATAAACGGGTCTTTTCACATTTTCCCATCTATCCCGATTGACTATCCCTACCTCTAAAATATAAAATTTAAAGTATCAATTTCCTTGTATAAAAATTAGATTCTCAATCGAGTACGAGGCCGATGCCACTGATCGCTTGGTAATCTAATTTAGTTTGATTTGAAAGTTTGAAGTGTCAATTCCCTTGTATAAAAATTAGATTCTCAATTGAGTACGAGGCCGATGCCACTGATCGCTTGGTAATCTAATTTAAAGTTGTTAGTTTCTTTTGTTATAAACGGGTGTTTTCACATTTTCCCATCTATCCCGATTGACTATCCCTACCGCTAAAATATAAAATTTAAAGTATCAATTTCCCTGTATAAAAATTAGATTCTCAATCGAGTACGAGGCCGATGCCACTGATCGCTTGGTAATCTAATTTAGTTTGATTTGAAAGTTTAAAGTGTCAATTCCCCTGTATAAAAATTAGATTCTCAATCGAGTACGAGGCCGATGCCACTGATCGCTTGGTAATCTAATTCAAATTTGTTAGTTTCTTTTGTTATAAACGGGTCTTTTCACATTTTCCCTTCTATCCCGATTGACTATCCCTACCGCTAAAATATAAAATTTAAAGTGTCAATTTGCCTGTATAAAAATTAGATTCTCAATCGAGTACGAGGCCGATGCCACTGATCGCTTGGTAATCTAATTTAGTTTGATTTGAAAGTTTAAAGTGTCAATTCCCCTGTATAAAAATTAGATTCTCAATCGAGTACGAGGCCGATGCCACTGATCGCTTGGTAATCTAATTTAAATTTGTTAGTTTCTTTTGTTATAAATTGGTCTTTTCACATTTTCCCATCTATCCCGATTGACTATACCTACCGCTAAAATATAAAATTTAAAGTGTCAATTTCCCTGTATAAAAATTAGATTCTCAATCGAGTACGAGGCCGATGCCACTGATCGCTTGGTAATCTAATTTAGTTTGATTTGAAAGTTTAAATTGTCAATTCCCCTGTATAAAAATTAGATTCTCAATCGAGTACGAGGCCGATGCCACTGATCGCTTGGTAATCTAATTTAAATTTGTTAGTTTCTTTTGTTATAAACTAGCCTTTTCACATTTTTCCATCTTTCCCGATTGACTATCCCTACCGTGGAAATATAAAGTTTAAAGTGTCAATGTCCCTGTATAAAATTTAGACTCTCAATCAAGTACAAGGCCGATGCCACTGATTGCTTGGTAATCCAATTAAACTTCTTTAGTTTCTTTCGTTATAAACTGGTCTGGTCACATTTTTCCATCTATCCCGATTGACTATCCCTACCGCGAAAATAGTTTTATTCCGTGGACTACCGTGATAGGTAATTATTGTTTTATTGCTCCTTACCGCATAATTTACAAAACTGCTTATACCGCTTCCGCTGTTATTAACAAATTGCATTTGCTTGATTACACCTGTTTTATTGTATCATTGCTCACATTCCTTAATACCGGCAAATTTCGCATGGTGCATAATAACATAAGGCTTAAACACTTTCGCTTACTGTTGATATATTGAATTGATTCGGTACCGCGTGATCAGAAAATGTTGAATATTAAACTGTGTATCTACATATTAAGTAAATCTTGTAATATACCAATAAATACGATCAGTGTTTTCTCAATATCCCGTAGCATCAACGTCTAAGGTTTATAGGTTCTATAGGTGTGTTAAATTCAACGAGACACCTGGAATTTTCCGTAACCTCCATCTGAGGCTACCTGGAACTCTTGACACCGAGGGTCAAGGGGCCGTGGAGTAAACCACGTAAAATAATCTGGCGCCCGAGTATTTGTTTTGCAAAAGAACTTTGCGTCGAGGGTGTCGAATGTGACTCGTTGGTCGCAGAGAACCTGTGTGAGAGGTGAAGAAGAAGTAAGCGGCAAGGGGGGTGGGGGAAGCGCGTCACAAGTGGCGCCCGAGCAGGGACCGTTTTTCCGTTTCGAGTCTGATTTTTTTTCTGATTGTAGATCAGAGCAGTGACCGTTTTTTTCGTTGTGATCTTGATTTTCACTGATCGTAGTATTGTGCAAGGACCGTTTTCCGTTTTGATTTTGGTTTTTTATTGTAGATTTGAGCAGTGACCGTTTTTTTTCCGTTGTGATTTTGATTTTTAACTGATTGTAGAGTTAAAGAGTGATCGATATTCCGTTGTCGATTACTTATTGTTCGTTTGATTGGTTCTCCGTAGTGTTTGTTTAACCTTCCGTTGGTCGCGCCTTAATTTATGAGTCAAATAGTCGCGCCGGTCTCCTAGACCGGGTTTAGTTAAATTGGGAATTAGTGAAAATAAATGTGATTTTTCATGTGAGCTATAGAAAAACATGCTATATTTAGATTTTTTAATATAAATCAAATAAAAGTATTATGTTGTTACAAAGAAACATTGCAGGTATTACATATTTAAGTAACGTAACATAAAATAAACTACATGGACCTTAATTAGTACAAAAATAATATGAACTTTCCATTTTATATAAATAAATGTTGAATACATGGTACAAAAACAACTAAACTACATTGTCGCGGCAAGTTTGACGAATAGCGACAATGTGCTCTAAACACATATAAGTACTGCATTTGAAACAACATTACTTGGTTTTTCGGTTTTTTCTCCAATCGCAATAAGCGCATCTACCTGGTCTAACATTTTCTACTGGTACGTCGGCTGGTGGGTCGGAAAAATCTAGCAAACGGGCCCTTAATCTTCGCGGAAGATTAGTCTGGAGAGCACGGACTTTCAAATGGGGGCGAATAAGTTTTAAAAAAAAATCTTCTGGCATATTTGGTATCTGGATGATTGGAGAAGTAAATTACTTGCGAGTTAATCCCAGTGACATTTAGAATCAGATAGAGTAAAACCATTGGCCATCTCCGCGTAGTTCTTGAACAATTATAAGTCGCGATGAGTTTGTCCACGACGTCCACACCTCCTTTTGTTGAGTTATACGTAGTGATAATAACCGGTTTCTGATGGTCTCCTGTACTTTCATCTATATCATCGTGGTGATGCATAGTAGAGAGCATAATGACATTCTTCTTTTTTTTAGGTATATATGAGACGATGGTACAGTCTTCAGTAAAACCAAACATGCTAGTATGTTCGGGTCTTTTTGCAGGCTTTGATAATTCATCGGGTAATTCCCATTTGTTTTTTCTAAGGGTTCCAATGGAAGTCAGTTTATAGTCTGTAAGTAATTTTCGAGCTAAAGGGACCGAAGTGAACCAGTTGTCCATGGTTATGTTTCGATTGGAGCCCGAAAGGTGTTGACAAGTTCTAAGTACTATATCTTCTGGCTTATTAGACATTTCATATGGCCCTTCTGGCTGCTTTCCAACATCAACTTCGAGTTTTGATGTATAAAACATCTTAGCATCACATAAGGCGAATAACTTTATGCCATATTCATTGGGCTTTGATGGTATGTATTGCCTAAAGCTACATCGCCCTCTAAAACCAGGCAACATTTCATCAATCGTAACATACTCAGACAAGTGATATTCGTTTTGACAGTTTTCTACAAACATATCAAACAGACTACGGATCGGAGCTAGTTTGTCAGTTTTTCGCCGTTCTTCACGTGTATTTTTATCGTCGAATCTGAGGCACCTTAGTAAAAATCGAAACCTTTGCAGTGACATTCCAAGATGTAACATTTCCACGCCATAACCATTCCTGTCCCACAAATCGGCGGTATTTGTCTTGTTTGAGACTGTAATTCTAGCCAAGTATACTAAGCCAAATAAGGCTCATATTTCTACGGATTTGGTGGGAAGCGCATCTCTATCTCTGGCATAGTTTGATCTGATCGACTCAATGAACGTGTTTGTTGAATCTACAATTAATTGAACCATTTCCTCATTTATGAAGTAGTTAAATATATCAAAAATTTCTTTTAGAGGTTTAGTTACTGAAGTACATCCGGGTAATCTTTTTATTATGTTCTCTTTTCTTGTTCTCACAGTTTTACGACTTGGTGGATGTTTCTTCCATACCGATCCATCCTTTCCTAAAAACAAAATATAGTAGAAACTTAACTAAGAATATATTTTAAAATTAATACCCTTATAATATGGCAAAGGTTCACTATACTCTGCTTCTTCCGTGTCGCTAATTTTTTGTTCGGTATCCGTGTCACGATCTGATTGCTGCTCGTGATCAGATTCATCACAATCGGATTGGTCATCGCAAACATCTGCCACACTTTCCTCGTCAAACGCTTCTTCCATCAACTGCCTAAGACGGGCTTCTTCTTGCTCATAACTCGCCATTCTTTTGAAAATTCGCTTTCAGAGTACACATAAATAATGTATCACTAATAGTCGCGCCGGTCTGAGATTCCGGGAAACGCCCTAACACATACCACCTTACTCCCACGGCGCTCACTTACGTACTGCCGCTAAAAGAAAGCTGCGTTAGGAAGGTAGACGATCCCCGCTATCTCTCACTCCGATATTTAGGAAAATAGGCATTAGTTTATTATGCCCCGGTCCCTGAGACCGGGCGCGACCAACGGAAGGTTAAAGGTGACCGTTTTGCCGGTGTTGAATTTCTCTTCTCTTATCTTTGTTGGTTAAGTATTTTCTGATAAAACTAAACGAGGATAACTTGAGTGGAAAGTTTAATGTCAAGGAGAAGCTCTGAAGATCTTGACCTAACCGTTGTGTTCAATCCGAACGAGGCTGAAAAATCCGAATCCGTTCCTCCAGTACCGGCCCAGCTACCGATCGTAAGTTCCGTGGAAGAAGCCGCAGACCAGCGTGTAGGCTGGGTATACCTACTAAAGAACGAGGAATTGAATATCCAGCTAGAGAGGAGAAATTTATCCGTTGCGGGAATCTTTCTGGAAAAACGGAAGAGACTTGTCAACTTTCTAAGGCGGAAAAATATTTTTCCACGACCCGTTCCTGATCGACCCGATAACGTAACCATTATGGCCAACCCACCAATAAATGTACACGATTGGAAGGTGTCTTTTGGAAACAAGGGAGATCCTGTTTCGTTTATAGAGAGAATAGAAGAAATTTGTACAGCGAAGAACGTCCGGAAAGACAATTTGCTTCCAGTGTTGCCGGAATTACTATCCGGTGAGCCCGCGTTTTGGTACCGTAACAACCGGAGCAGGTACACGACTTGGGATGAGTTCGAAGAAGACTTCCGAATTTTCTTCTATCCCGTTAACTACGAGGTTGACATAGAAGTCGAGATAGGTCGCCGTCTACAAAGGAGAAATGAGGCTGCCGCCACTTACATCACCGAACTCCAAACTTTAATGCGTAGACATGGAAAGCTAACTCCTGAACAACAGTTAGCATGGCTGTACCGCAACCTGTTGCCAGAATACCGACTGCAAATTCGAAAATGAGACTTCCAGGATTTTTCCACATTTTGTCAGGTGGTCAGGGAATATGAGCTCCTCAGGAAGGAACTCCAGTCTGTACCCAACCACAGTGGACCGAACCGTGAACAAAATCCCCGCCCACAGCCAGTAGGTACGCCAAGAAGATATGGACCGTCTCATTACTCGACGCCTGGACCAACTAGAGAGCCCATCGCCGGTCCCAGCCAACCGTCAACGACCTATACTCCTCGCCGTCTGCCGCTTGATACTACTCAGCAACAGTCTGGGTCACCTTCCCGACAACCAATCTGTTTCTGCTGTGGTGAATCTGGACATTACAGAAGCAATTGTCAAAACCCGCTGAAGATATTTTGTTCCCGTTGCCGAAAGGACGGAGTATTGTCCAGAGACTGTTCCTGCAGGAGGCAGGAAAACTGATCCGAAGCTGTACCGAAGAGAGGCCGACACAGCTTCCGCAAATATTTGACTCTCATACCGAACAACCAGAAGAAGTGAACGACCCCAGACCGCACATAGACGTCGCAATTGGAAAACACAAATTCAAAGCATTGCTGGATACCGGAGCAGCAAAATCATATATTCGTGATCAAGTAGCTAAGACTTTTTCCCAAAAGAAGCAAACCACAGCCCGTCAAACGACGAAGGCCCGTTTAGCTAATGGAAATTTAGTCTCCATCACCGACATTTATGAGCTGAAATGGAAGATCAAAGACGCCGCAATTGAGGGTTCGTTAGAGCATTTCCCTGGTCTGATAACAGATATTGTGTTAGGACACGATATCCTACAAAAATATGATTTCCGTCTGGAATTAGGAACCGAAAAAATATATGTGAAGGGTGAACTAGTAAGGGGTTTACAATTAGCCAGTCCGGTTGAAATAATGGAGGTAGTAAATAAGTCCATGAAAGAAGTCGATGTTGTTCCGATCATCTGTGAAGAAGAAATCAACCATCGTTTCACTGAGGACATATGTCCTGAAAATCTGTCTGTTTCCGAAGTCTCTGAGTTTTCCCTGGTGTTAGGGGTTGACGAGGAGCAACCTGTTGTTGAAACTCCTGAATTTTCCCCGGTGTTTTTAGGGGCTGATTCAGAAAAATCTGTTTCCGAAGTCTGTGAGTCTTCCCTGGTGTTAGGGGTTGACGAGGAGCAACCTGTTGTTGAAACTTCTGAATTTTCCCCGGTGTTTTTAGGGGTTGATTCAGAAAAATCTGTTTCCGAAGTCTCTGAGTCTTCCCTGGTGTTAGGGGTCGACGAGGAGCAACCTGTTGTTGAAACTTCTGAATTTTTCCCGGTGTTTTTAGGGGTTGATTCAGAAAAATCTGTTTCCGAAGTCTCTGAGTCTTCCCTGGTGTTAGGGGTTGACGAGGAGCAACCTGTTGTTGAAACTTCTGAATTTTCCCCGGTGTTTTTAGGGGTTGATTCAGAAAAATCTGTTTCCGAAGTCTCTGAGTCTTCCCTGGTGTTAGGGGTTGATAAGGAGCAACCCGTTCTTGAAACTTCTGAATTTTCCCCGGTGTTGTTAGGTGTTGATTCAGAAAAATTTGTGAAGAAAAAGGATGGGAAGAACCGCTTCTGCATTGACTTCCGTAAAGTCAATGAAGTAACCTACCCTCTTCCATTTATAAACGCTATATTGAATAAACTACGAAAAGCCAAGTTTATTTCCAGTTTAGATTTGAAGAGTGGATACTGGCAGGTTCCGTTAACACCAGAAAGCAAACCACATACCGCATTTACGGCACCGGGACGTGGATTGTTCCAATTCACGGTTCTTCCATTTGGCTTACACTCCGCACCGGCCACATTCCAGAGACTAGTTGATCAGTTGATCGGTCCAGATCTAGACCCCTATGCCTTTGCTTATCTGGATGACATAATCGTTCTGGGGGAAACGTTCGATCAACATTTAGAAAATCTGTCTGAAGTGTTCCGCCGATTACGACGAGCACGACTGAAACTCAACCCGGAGAAATGTCACTTTTGTCTACCGTCTATGAGATACTTAGGCCATGTAATAACTGGAAATGGAATCCGTACCGATCCCGAGAAGGTCGAGAGTATAATTAAATTCGCAGCCCCGAGAAATATCAGAGAACTAAGAAGATTTTTGGGAGTTGCATCCTGGTATAGAAGGTTCGTGCCATCGTTTTCTCAGAAGGTGGCTCCGCTAACGAAATTACTACGCAAGTCTCAGCGATGGAAGTGGGCTGAGGAACAAGAAGCTGCTTTCAATAAGATTAAAACCTGTCTATCAGAAGCACCCGTTTTAAGCTGTCCTGATTTTACCGTACCGTTCACTCTTCAGACTGATGCCTCAGAATATGGGTTGGGAATAGCCCTTACCCAACGGAAGGATGGGCATGAGCATGTGGTAGCGTATGCAAGTCGCACCCTGAGTCCCGCCGAAAAGAATTACTCCGTGACTGAAAAAGAATGTCTTGCTATTGTATGGGGGATTGAAAAGATGCGTCCTTATCTAGACGGCTACCATTTCACGGTTGTTACCGATCATCAATCTCTTAGATGGCTGCATTCCATATCTAGTCCGTCCGGACGTTTAGCCAGGTGGAGTATTTTCTTACAGCAGTATGATTTCGAGATACAATACCGTAAAGGTGCGCTAAACCGTGTAGCTGATGCGTTGTCTATAAATCCGCTACCAATGATCGCCGATAGCAACCCGCCGTCTACTTCATGTTTGACCGATGTAACTGCCGAATGTTCATGGTACCGGAATAAGAAGGAAGAGGTTCTGAAGGACCCAGATAAATTTCCGGACTATTGCATTCGGGAAGACCGCCTGTACCGTCACTTCTGGGACATAAACGATTTCCGAGAACCTGAGGTGAGTGATCCCTGGAAGTTATGTGTAGCTAAGCCTGACCGAGACCAGATACTTCAAGAAAACCATGATGCTCCGAACGCTGGTCATCTGGGAATCGCTAAAACTATTACCCGTATTGCAAGACTGTACTATTGGCCAGGAATGTTCAGGGACATCACCAGATATGTGAGGAGATGTCTACAATGTCAAAAGTACAAGCCGTCGCAACAAAAACCCCCAGGGAAAATGCAACCATTTTCGAATAGACAGCCTTGGCAAACCGTTAGCTCCGATATTATTGGACCATTGCCAAGAAGTAAAAAAGGAAATTGCTACATCATAATATTTTAAGACCGATTCACTAAATGGGTACAGTGTAAACCGATTAGGAATGCTACTGCAAGTAGCATAAGTACCGCCTTTTATGAAGAAATATTGACGATATTCGGATGCCCCCGTACCGTGCTGACCGACAATGGAACTCAGTATGACAGTAAGCTCTTCAAAGGAATGTTGAGTGGATTAGGGATCCGACACCGTTTTACTCCGCCGTATACACCACCAGCAAATCCCGTCGAACGAGCCAACCGCACACTGAAGACAATGATTGCGCAATATTGCGAAGAGGACCATCGAGACTGGGATACAAGGTTGCCGGACTTAAAATTCGCGATGAATAACTCAAGACATGACTCGACTGGATTTTCACCGGCCTTCCTAAATTTCGGAAGAGATCCCGAAATACCAAAATCATTTCGAAGAGAAGCTGAAGAAGCTGCTGAGGAAAACCGAGAAGAAGATACTGGAGAGAACAACCCCGCAGAAGAAGATCCGACACCGCATCTCTTGCGAGTAGAGAAACTGCAAGAGTGCTTCGACCTAGTCCGTCTGAACCTGTCTAGAGCGTTTACCAGTCAGAGTCGTAACTACAACCTACGTCGACGAGACTGGAAATGCGCCATAGGAGACACAGTGATGAAGAAGTAACATACCTTATCATCTGCCGCTGATCATGTAGCTGCTAAGCTAGCCCCGAAATTTTCCGGTCCGTATAGAGTCGTGCGAGTTATCTCACCGGTGGTGTACGATTTGAAGGATAACAAGGGTAAACGGTATAAGCACGTACATATAAAAGATTTAAAACCCGCCAATGAGTAACAATTCCGTTCTGATACCGATGTGGACAGATTGGATAGATTTGCCGAAATTTCCACCAATCCCGGGAGACGCAAGACGCCATTATTCAGTGCGACCTAGGCACGAAACACCCCAGGCCCATCCGAAGAGTAGTTGAACTGCCCTGCAGGTTATATCGCCGCCAGGCACCCCAAAGAAGAGGACCTCGACCGGCGACTCACTCTTATACCACCCGACGCCGGACACAGGAGGACAGTAACGGGGTACTGGTAACAATATAACGGTGGGAAACCCCAAAAGAACCAAGGAGGAAGCAATTAAAGTTCTTAGTTAGCTTCTTAAGTAAATGCCTTTATTCCAAGTTCATGCTTTCGTTTGTGATTACAAAGTTCATCAGGATTAAACTAAAAAATATATGGAGAACACTCCATTACAAATAGGTATGAGTTAATTATCATTACACTCACCACAATCAGCATTAAAGCTATAAAAATCTAGCGAACACATGGCTAAAAGAGGTGTATGGAGACATAGCCTCACATTTGGAAGTAATAAAAACAAACTTTAAAAATTAATATGAAAATGGTAAAATATGTATCTGGAAATATTTAAAATCAAAAATACACGTAAACTATTGTCAACATTATTAAAAATCTACTAAAACAAAGAGGATGGATTAAGATTAACATTAAACTGTTTCTCTGCAGCTACTACTAATCAGGAAATGGAGAGAGCAGAACTACACATGTCAAAAATTGATTGATGTCATTTTTCTGAAATTTGGAGTAGTTCTGGTGTAATTATGCCAGCTCCCAGTAATTTTTTCTAAACTATATACATTAAATTGAATTCAATGGTTAAGTATTTCTGGCCAACCTATTTTTCATAGTAAGTTGTTGTTGTAATAAGTATGTATACATTAAACTTAAGCCATCTACGTCTTTTTTGTGGTTGAGAGTATTTCTGCATTCACTAATGTAACACATCTCTAATATCTTTCGTTGAAATAGATTATTTTCTGAGTCGAGGATAATAGCATTTTCGTACTGTACTCTGTGGTCATTCTGGTTTACATGTATGCTAAGGCTAGTGGCCTAAGGTTTGTTTTCACAGTCGCTTTTATTCAAAGCTAATCTCTTAGATAATTTTTGGCCAGTGTGCCCTATGTATAAGAACCCACATTCACAAGGGACACCATATACGATGCCAGACTTTTGCAATGTTGTTGCATAATTATATATATATATATATATATATATATATATATATATATATATATATATATATAAGATGTACGAATAGTGCGTGACATATGAACAATAAGCAACGAATAGATTAGTGGGTTTTGCACGCAAATAGAAGAAGGGGCTACTGGAAAGAGTGGTAACCGCAGACATGCATGTTTCTGGCTCATTAGCCGTCATCGGTACGGTACAACCAAGAGAAGATGTGAAACATGGGAGCAAAGGTGTTGAATGAAACATGAGAAAATATAACAGAATTCAGCAGGATAGTCAAACACAACGTTTGTGTCAGTAATATCAGAAGATCTATGTTGGTTGTTATATAAATATATATATATATATATATATATATATATATATATATATATTGTGACGATATTTATTTCTCTGTAATGTGAATTTAAAAAGTAAAATAAAATTTTGATTAATGTCACTGTCAAATTATAAATTGTCACACTTGGGCTTTTACAAACAGTTTATTTTATTAAATTTGAATTTCTGGGCTCCGGCTATATAATAATTTCTACAAGATTTAAATTTAAATTTTATGTATCTTATTTGAGAACTCTTTGCTTCCGCTCTCTGGGCGTACGGGTCCAATATTTCAACTTTCCAGACTTATGGCCTCCATCTGTGTCAGACTTTCAATATATCAATGCCCAACAAAAACTACTCCAGGAAAACAAACTAATTAATTCCAAAATATGTTTATTAATTCTTTAAGTTTGAAATTTTTAAAGAGTGGATTACCAAATTTAGGTCAATATAAATATCGATGAGAAATTTCAAGATAGTTCATTGTTAGACGTAGTAGATTGAATGCATTCTCTCTACGAAAATGGAAGAAAAAAAACTTAACCTATAAATCTACAATGATAAATCTTACAATAAAAAAAACGGAGTTGTGTCAAATAAAGTCTTTGTACTGTTTCTAATTTCTATAAATTTGAATGCAAAGCATACAGACTCAACAGCAAGCAAATCATTAGGAATATTTATCACTGTCTATTCAATAATTTTAAAGTTTCCAATCAAGATGATGATTCTCTCCTACAAAATATTTATGAAGATTTGTTACCTTTCAGTCCACTGTCAAACACTCTTTATAAAGGAAATCGTCTTGGAGAAATTATTAAACTCCTCACTAATCCAGTAATCCTCTTCAAAATTTTGGAAATTATTTCCTCTTACCATCAAATACAAAACATGTCCACTTCAGCTTGCTTATCTTTTATCGATAGTATCTGTTCAAACGACTTCTATTTTATCAATTATCTCTTTTTTTTAGAAATTTTTTTTTTTAAATTTTGGGAAATTATCCCCTTTACCATTCATATATGTTTCAAATATCTTCTTATCTCTACAATTTATATATCATCCAGGAATGTTCATGAAAATTTTTTATGCAAAACGAATCCAATTCAGCCTTCTTTCTTTTTCTCTTTATATCTTATAGTGTATGTTCAAAAGACCTCCATTTCATCATTTATATCTCTTTTTTGAAATCTCTGACCTCTTTTAAAATTTTTACCTTTTGACAGCTCTTTCAAAATTTTCTCAATGACACTATTTTATTTATTTTTAGTCACCTGGATTTGTATCTCTTGTTTACCGCAACAAATGAGAGAGTAGTCATTAGACATAGAACAAGTATCCTTTCTCCTTACTCATCACTAACTTTTTTCTATAACCTTAATTTGTTACGATTTGTCACCCGCACTTGAGAAATATAAATTTCATAACATACTCTGTATGTTTGGGTAAATTACTATACCTTCTTATAACTAAAATCTTACGTAATATATAAAATAATTTACAATCAATAAATAATCTTCTAGACTTTGGTCAATGACTTGTGAAGGTATGTTTCTTTATTACTGTACCCTTTTGATTTCATTTCAATTTCAAAATCTTTACCTAACTTCTGATTAATTACTTAGCTATTTTCAAAATTTCTACAGTGTGTGCCAAATTTATCTAATATTTTATAAATCATTTATTGTTATTTGGTACATTATTCTATCTAAAACTTTCTAAGACAATTTCTTTGTCTTAATATATATAAATATATATATATATATATATATATATATATATATATATATATATATATATATATATATATGTATATATATTTATATATTAACATAGAAAGGACCCTGCGACACTCTGTATACTATAATATGGAATGAAATACTACACACTATATGCAAATACAAAATTTTAGAATTTAAATTATTTCTTGAATCGTCCGAAATAGAGACAATCTGTATCATTTATTATTCAATAGAGAAAATAAACAAGAATCAAACTGAAGAATCATGAAGGAAATTTTCAATACACTTTGTGAATACACATAAGTGAAATATATAACATGATTTCTAGCCTTTGAGAGAGAGAATTTTGAACGTTACATTATATAAATTATAACAATCTATTTCTCACACAGTAAAAGTAAAAACATTTTGATTTGTTTTCAAAAATAAGAATAAGATATTGAAAGAAATTCTCTGGTAACATTATATAATTATTTAGTATATGTCAAGGTAGAAAGTCAAAATAATAACATTAAGTTTATAAAAGTATGACGTTTGTGAAATGAATTGTCATTCCGAATAGATCTAATTGAAATAAAAAGAGCTGTCATTTCTAAATATTTTGGAATTAATTTAAAGGAAGTAATATATAAGATTTATTCATTTAAAAATTTTAAACGGAATGTCCTAGAAGGAAAGATGAGTAATTTAAAACTTGAAGTGGGATTTGTCAAAGAGAATTTTTATTGTCAATTTTGATTGGTGAATAAACATTGAAATATTTTGATCAGCGGCAAGCGTATTAAAAACTGAAAAAAAATTGAGTAAAAAAAATTGTTGATAATGTACACTATTCACTAGGTAGAATTTTATTTTGGTAGAGTGAATAGGGAAAAAGCAAAATTTTTAGAAGATTATTCAAAAACTATTTAAAAAGCAGCCCATTGGAGTGGTAACTATTGAAAAAAAAACATTATTCTTAAATATAACTCAACAAATTTATAAATCAAGTAGATAAACCTTGATTTAACCAGAAATTGATAAAAATTATAGAATACTGACCGTACAGTTTTATCCGTATAAGCAAGTAAAGTATTGTATTGTGGAAATGGTGTCTCCATGATACATTTCAGGAAGAGCTGTACTATGGAATTTCATCTAAAATGTATTGATGTGGATGAAATATAACATCAATTTTGGCTATTACCCAAGCTCGACAGACTGTGTGGTTTTTCCAGAAGGTAATTTATAAAACAATCAATGAGGTGAATTAAAAGGAAAAGTCAACAGGTATTTAAAACTATTTCATTCAAATAAAAAGGTTAAATAAACTCACTTGTATTGTGCAAATATTTGAACTTTGATATTTCATATACTTTATCCATCGTTATATTCGACATTTTATTTCATAGAGAATTTTGTAACATGGTCCGATTTTAAATGTGTATATAATGTTGCATAGTGTGTAATCACATGTAATAATAATTCATTTGAGTGTATGTTGTTTTTGAATGAATGATAATCGTATATAATTCGTTTTTATGGAGTTTTTTGTGAATGAATAATGTTTTAGTTTTTCTAAATATTAAATAACGTTTTTCACTTGAAAGACTTGAAATTGCATTGTTGAAAATTTCATTTCTCGATGATTGCTCCATCTATTATTCAACAGTTGGCATTATTGACCAGACGGTTCTCAATCAGAGAGGGGTTTTAGAAATCAAATATACAGGACCGTTTCTAGGATTCTATAAAGAAATTAAAAGCAAGTATTTTTGATTGAATTTTTTTTTTATTTAAATACAAGGATTTTATTTGTTGGCGCTCATAATTAAAATTAAAATAGTTTCGTTTTACCATATGAACCCAATCCTGAGATCATACAATTTTCATGTAAGAATTAATTATTTCATGACATATTTTAATTTTTTCTAATATACCGGGCAAACCAAAACTAATAATTCATAATAACTGAACAATAATAATTAGGTTTCTCACACCAAACTAAACCAGAATAATTATATATATATATATATATATATATATATATATATATATATATATATATATATATATATACAGTGTGACCCATTTTTAATGGAAACACCCCCCTAAAATTTGAAGTTGTAAACCGATTACAGATATAGCCATGAGAATACTTTTTTATGATTTCAACAATAAAGTGCCACCAGATGAAAAAAAAATTTTAATGAAAATAACGGGATTACATTCACACAATTCAACTAATTATGAAGCAAAAAATATTTATAAACGTAACTATGATAACTAATCATTGAAATGTTTCGAGTCAGTGCAACAATTAATTCTAACTCCTATTCTAGTAGCCTCTACTAACCCACCATCTATTTCGATACACTTGTCGTAGCGCTTACGAATGTTTCTGATCACGTTCCTTAGTTCTTGAGGGGTAATATCTGCACATACCTGTCGAATTCTTGCACAAAGTTCATTTCTATCTCTTGAGCGGTGTTTGTAAACTTTTTGTGTGATAAGTCCCTAGAGAAAAAAGTCCAAAACTGTGAGGTCTGGAGATCTGGGGGGCCAATCTAGAAACGGACTACCACGGCCTATCCATCGGTTTGGAAAATGCTCGTTAAGCCATTGCCTCACAGCTCTGGCATAATGAACTGAACACCCATCTAACTGAACAATTAAATTTAATCGTTCATTGATTGGCAGCTCGTGAATAGCATCCCAAAACTCTGTGTTTAAAAATTCTAGCAGCCTCTGCGCATTGATGTTTTCCTCAAAAAAGAAAGGACCAATAATTCGTTCGTTCAATATCCCACACCAGACGTTGATTTTTTGGGAATACAGGCTTTTACAATTTATTACCCAGTTAGGATTATCCGCTGCCCAATAGCGATAATTCTGTGATGACACTACTCCATTTGTAGTGAAACTGGCTTCGTCGGTATATAAAATATTTTGTAGGAAATTTCTATTGTTTAAATATTCCCCTTGGGCCCATAAACAATATTCCATACGTCTTGCTTCGTCGCCTTCTTGCAGTGTGTGTAAAAATGTTGGCTTGAAAGGTTTAATATTCTTCGCCTTGAGACATCTCCGAATAGTTTCTCGTGGAATATTCAAATCTAAAGTGGCATTCCTTATACTGGCATTAGGATTATTTCCGAAATAATCTAAAATGATTTGATCATTCCTGTCATTACTGTTTCGTCTTTGTACAGGATTACTCTTTAACATCATTTTTAATACTGCACCAGTTTCATTGAATATTTTATTTATTTTATTTACCGTACCGCAGCTAATACGAGGACGATCTGGATGTCTTTCATTAAATACTCTACAAACCTCTCTAGCACTTCTAACGTCATCTCCCGAAAGGCGTACAATTTCAATTTTCTCTCTTACGCTCAATCTTGCAGCCATGACAAAAAATAATCCGAAGAACTGTAATGTGAATATTGTTGACAATAGTACACTTAAATCTTTCACAAGTGTCAAACTGTAATATCATTTCCATGGCAACTAAGATTTAAATTGAAAACTCTATTAGGTCTTAGTTTTAGTTAATTTGCGTGAAAATTTGAATGAATGTATTTCCGTTATTTTCATTAAAAATATTTACGCTATTTGTTTTTTTTCATCTGGTGGCACTTTATTGTTGAAATCATAAAAAAAATATTCTAATGGCTATATTTATAGGGTGTTTTTGTGACTGTTAGCTGTGAGAGTTTTCGAATTTTTGAGTTGCCATAACTTTGTTATTGATAGATATCTTTTCATGAAATTTTGGTTACACCTGTTTAGAGGCACTCCGATTCCAGTGGCGTAGTGATTTTTTCAATAAAAAAATTGCTAATAAAAAATCCCGATTTTCGACTAATAAAAAATATCGTAGTATGCCCTGAAAATTGGAATAAACATTTCAAATTTTGTCCCAAGGTAGACCTTTTAGTACTTGATATTTCAAAAAAAAAATTATTAAAATCGGTTTACAACTTCAAATTTTAGGGGGGTGTTTCCATTAAAAATGGGTCACACTGTATATATATATATATATATATATATATATATATATATATACATATACATACAGAGAAAGTTCTATTATATTTTTTTCTACATATACAACTTCGTGGTTCCACCATATTTTATTTATCATCCCTACTCCGAATTTCCTCTAGAGTGTGTATCAACCTTGGATACGAGACCAAACCGGGAGAACAATCCTGTCCTGGCGAAGGAGATCAAACCGTTTCAAGCTTAAATCGGACTGGATTCGCCTTACACGCTCGGCTGCATAATTGGTTACACTAAGGTCA
Organism: Galeruca laticollis; assembly: GCA_963921935.1. Classification (NCBI taxonomy): domain Eukaryota; kingdom Metazoa; phylum Arthropoda; class Insecta; order Coleoptera; family Chrysomelidae; genus Galeruca; species Galeruca laticollis. Next base: position 187,100,030 of record OY998176.1, on the reverse strand, counting down.
AGATCATTACCGTGGTGAGCAGATTTTATTACACTGGTGACAGTGGCTCTCTCAAAGATTATAGCTGTCTTATCCCTTTCAGGCTAGGGACACTGCAAACCGTGCCATCTATAGAGCCTGTCAAGTAACTAGAGTCGGTAGATAATTCCAAAAAATTAACGAAAACTATAACGTCATTAGTAATCCAAATTAATTGATTTTCATTACTGCCTATGCGCGACGTCATATTGCTCGTCCCCAAAGGTTGTCTGTTATATACTGTTATCGTTTCTTAGTTCAAGTGTTGAGGGTTTCGGTATTTTGGTATATTTTTCAATTGCTATAGTGTAATATTTATCTGTTGTTTCGTTGCTTTATTGTTATTAATTGAAAAGACAATGTCAAAGTGTATTCTGAAGGAGTGTAATAAGTGGTGTACTCGGTAAGTTTTATTAAAAAAATTTGAGCATTTTTTCTTTCTCAATTAACAACCATATTCTTTATTTTTATCAAATACAGAATTTTTACTAATTTAATGAACTACTTTAGAGATAATGGTTGTTTTTTACATCAGCTATACTGAAAATTGTTGCATTACTAAAGTAAATATTTCTTTTTATAGTCTCATTCCTCAAACACAAAAAGATTAAATTAATATGGCTGGAACCCAGTGGTAATGAATCATTAAATTTGTCGACGAGTACACGATGGACGATATGTTCGCTTTATTATCAAAAACAGTGTTTCTTTAGATTTGAGGAAGACGAAGGGAGATTATTAAGACAGTTTGCCTTCTCATATGAGAGGAAATCAACAAAAATGTATTCAATATAGCATGCTATAGTTTTAGACATTCTAAAATGTAAGCTGAATGAATGAAAAGACAAGTACTGAGTGTGTTATTTTATTAAAATTCCAGCTAAATGCTTTCAGCCATTAGGCCATTCTCAAAGCTGTCGTCAAGAAAAAACATACAACAGGTGTCAAAAAACATCAAACCCTGTAACTGCTGCATACAATGAAATAAAACGTTTGATGTTACTTCATTATTTAGGTGAAATTGTTAAAATTACCATATAAAGAGGATGTACAATTGTAGTTCACATAACGAAGCGTCTAATTTTATGGGGTAATTTTAACTAATTTTACTTAAGTAATGATGTAACATCAAAATTTTTAATTCATTGTATGTAGCAGTTACAGGATTGGATGTTATTTGACATCTGTTGTATGTTTTTCTCTTGACGACAGCTTTGAGAATGACCTAAAGGCTGAAAGCGCTTAGCTAAAATTTTATTAAAATGACACACTCAGTACTCGTCTTGTCATTCACTCAACTTATATCTAGTGTGTACACCATACTCAGACAATTCCATTTTAAAATGTACACATTGGAAAAATAATATTCCGGGTTTTATTTTATGTTATAGCTAATCCCTTCACCAGCTAAGGGATGGCATGTATTGACCCCTTGCCGATATTCATATATAGCCCATGGTATGACAATTTATGGGAAATAAAAGAAAGTACTAACTTTTGTTGAGGCATTACGTCTAAGTAATTGGTCTAGCGGTAACCAAAAATCCAAAATAATTAATAAAGATAAAAAATAAAAAACGATAAATTAAAAAATAGTTAAAACCTAAAAAAATCAAGAATTCCTAAAAAAATCGAAATTCCAAGAAAAGGAATTAAAAAAATCAAAAAAATTTAAACATTCAAAAATTTTTTGATATTTTTTGGTTTAATACAAAAACATGTGTAAACTCATTATTTCAATAGTAAGCGCATTTTGTTTTCTTTTGTTGGTATACATTTTCAAACATATTTTTGTGTTTATTTATTATTGTTGTTATTTTGTGTGTTCACTTGTAGAAGCTCAACCAGAATCGAGAAAGGACTTCCACGAGACTGTGGGATTTTTAAGAGCCCTTAAGAAACATTTCAACAATCACTGCTAGGAGCTGCAGAGTAACTTAAAACGCCTTATGTGATGCTTTCATAAGAACAGAATGCTTTTAAATCTAGAAATATACAAATATGCAATATACTAGGTTTAAGCTTGACATATAAACATATATAATACTTCCAGTAAAGTAATGAAGATTTGTTTTAAGTGGAAATGAAATGTTAGATATATTGTTCCAAATTTTGTATAGTCACAAATACTGTTTAGCACTCTCATATGTAACTACTAGGCACCTTGTACTCACAGAGCTGGGCAGTAGTTAACAACTTTTCCTTCAAAACTATTTTAATTACCTTTGTTTCAATATTCACAGTAATTCTTTAAAAATTTCTTCTTTCTCAGAGAGTTGCCAAAAATAGTAGTTAACTACTCATTGCTAACACTTTTTTTTATTAAATAAGTAGCAGTTATACTCCAGTAATTTAAAAATCTAATGATACTCCAATCTAGGTTTGTTACTCAAATTATTTCCTAATTATTGCATTTTTATCACATCATATATTCTGTTTGATGAGAAAAGTACTTTGTGAAAGAAATTATTTGTTGTGTATTTTTATACCAAAACAAATAAACGGTTATCCATTACATATGATAAATGAGCTAATTAATAAAAAAGAGGAAAAAGTGGCATTACAACTAATATTTCCTAAACAAACTGAACAAACAAAAACTTATAAAACCATCACATATGCAGGAAATATTTCTAATAATATTTCAAAGAAAATATCTTTAGCAACGAATACGACAATTGCTTTTAAAACAGAAAGTAACATAAGTAGAAAATTGTTGAATGTTAGAACAAAAATACCAACATTAAAGAAATCAGGTATATATAAACTCAAATGTCCAGAATGTAATGCTGTCTATTTGGATCAGACCCTTAGAAATTTTGAAATCAGATACAGTGAACACTTACGAGCATACAGATTAAATCAACCAGATGAATCCCATTACGCAAAACATCTACTTGATACCAACCATTCATTGACATCAAACACAGAACTAGAAGTAATACATATTTGTGATAAGAAACAAGAACTGGATTTCCTTGAAGAGTTGGAAATTAGGAGACACTTAAGAAACCCACAATATGAAGTTGTCAATGAACAGTTGACTCTAGGGAGTTCTCCACTATTAAACTGTCTTCTTAAGTGATAATTGTAAAGATCAGCAGATATAGTTTTTCTGGTTTTCTATATCATTGCACAGTTATACTGATCTTAATTGGAAAAATGATATCCAGGATATCACCATAGGGCTAGTAATATCTAATCTTCAATATTTGTAATATCACATCTTCTTCTTTTTTCTATTAACATATATTAAATCAATCACAAGGTAGGTCACTTCTTGGTCTAGCCAAAAATAACTACTAAACATCAGGTAGGCATAAAATGAAATGTTACTTCTATCATTCTGACGTTGATAATCAGTTATCGAAACTATTGTCAATTTTTTAGAATTCTTAATATTTTCAATTATATTGTGGAATTAGCTAGAAACGTTGAGTTTCATTTAAAACACTAACTGTTTATATGATTATTGTTATATCTCTTCCAATTTAATCAACCATTTATTGTCCATCATTTGATATTTCATTGAATTTAACTCAAAATCTAATCAATATTGACTTAACGGAGTTAGATTGAATGAAATGTTAAATGATGGACTATAAATGGTTATTTTGAAATAAAATAATTAGAATACAGTGAATTTGAATATACCGCCAAAACCGTATTACAGAAATATTTTTAACATCACTTAATTGCTTAGTCGACAGCCTCTTTAGATGGCGCCACAATCAGTGTCTCATCTATCTGTGGGTTATCTCTGATCCGTTCTGCCTCTGCTCCACTTCTCCCCAGCAGTCGCCCCTCTCTTTCCTTCATCTTTCCACTCGCGCAAACTCGACCGTTACACGTGATCTAAGACATAGGCGTACCGGTAACCACAGGCGTATCACATTCAATGTATTTTGTCTGATATGAGTGTTACTTTCCGCTCTACTTATTCTGTAAGAGAATTTTACTACTATTTGCAGTCTTGTTTATGTCAATACTGTTGACATGTTTGACAAATCTACTTTTATTACATTCTGTTGGTGTTATTTCTTTTCTTGATAAAATTCTTTTTTAAGTGTGAAACATTCCTTAATTATACAACACTCTTGTTGGTATTTGGGTTCAACAATGACATTTCCGACATTGATGATTTGTGATCCGCAATACTTATTACAAGTTCTGAATAAAAATCTAATATATTGAAAAAGTTGACAATAACGTTATATTTTTATGATATTGTAAAGGAATATTGGGTTCTAAGACCGTGCAATATTCTTTCTAATGATTGAGAAAAAATGATTGTACACGGTTGGTAACTATTTGAGATAAATGAACTAGACAACATGGCAAAACAAATTGCCACATTTCTGAATCCAGACAACCCTCAACATTATACCACTGTTTGCGCCTTACTACGTGAGAGAGATGTTAAAAAATCTCTATATTTTTTCTCAGTTTTCTATTTGGCTTCTGGGTTTTTATAGAAAGTCGGGCTCTGATATAGGATAGTTTTCTTTTGCAGGGCTGGGGTTGGGTGAGTTCGGTCTGGGACTTTTCGTGCTGTGATGTGCTCAGGTTGATTAAAGTAGAGTGATAAAAGTGACTGGGAGACAGAGATCGATTTGATGTGTCAATGGTGAAGATTTGTATGCGTTTTAGATGAGTGGATGATTATAAATACTCGTGGCGGAATTAGAACCTGCTACATTGAAAAGTTATTACACGTGCTTAATACATGGTTATATAAATGCGAATCAAAATGTCAAATAAGGAAACTATCATATCTTCCTCTTTTTTCGATTCACATGTATTAGGTCAATCAAAAGGTGGGTCACTTCTTGGTCTAGCCAAAAAATAATTAAGAAGCATCAGGTATGCATCACATGAAATTTAACTTCTGTTATTCTGACTATGATAGCATTTAGAAACAAGTGTCAAATATTTCAGAATTTTTACCACGTTTTCAATATATTGTGGAATTATATAGAAATAAATAGTTCCATTTAGAGAAGTAGAAAAATGAGAAGTTTGATAAACTATTAAAAAATAACGGATTTTAGAGATTCAGACTGATATCGTATCACCGGTCTCTGAGACCGGACGGGAAATTTGGCTCTTCGAAATTGGTATCCCTGATGATTCATCCACTTTCTCTCGCTCAGTACCTGTCCAGTAGTCTCCCGCCAATTGTTATTTGTAACCTTTAGTTGGCTGTGAGCCGTCGTGCCGTGCATATCGTATTTTATTATTTATGGTACGATCTCTTGTACCGTACGATATGCTTAGTGTTTGGTGAGTCCCGGCCTGTGGTACCGGATGATACGAGTTTGAAGTTTTGTTGTTTATACAGAGTGGAAAGTCTAACTGGAACAAATTCTGTAACTTGATAAATATATATTTCCTTATTTCATTTTGATCCGACACATTGCTTATAAAAAGTAACAAAAAAAGTGGAATTGTATTTACAATTGAAATAGCTTCCAAATAAAAAATTATTCAACCTTCTCTTCAATTTAAAAAAAAGTTGGGGTTGTCTGCAAACCCTCCAGATAATTGAAAAGATTAACAAATCTCTCTGTATTATACCCCATTGAGAGTAATAATTGACGTGTTTCAGGAATTTTGCGATAAACCTTTATTTATCAAGTAACAGAAATCGTTCCAGTTAGACAATCCACTCTGTATATCAATGTAAATATTTTTTAAATAATTTTAGTTTTTTGTTCTATATAAATTTTGTGTTTGACATGGCTCATTTGCGGAATCTATGAGTGAATGACGCAGACTTTGATGATCGTATTTTCCAACTCATTTACAACAATAAAGATGAAGAAAGTGACGTAGATGTGGACGATTCCGATCAAGATCTGGATTATGTTGTTTCTGCCGACAGTGACACTAGTGCCCGAAGTAATCTGGATGACGAACCCCAAATAGAGGATGAAAATGAAATGATTATATAGTGGAAAATTTTGTTCTTCCTGCGGGGGAATCTGAATTCTTTTGGAGTGAAGATGTCAGTATTTGGCGCAAGGAAGAAAAAAACAAACAAAGACGAACGCCCCAATACAACATTTTGAGAGGACCACTTCCCGGCCCGACATCAAGAGCTCAAAACTTAGGCCAGGCCCCAGGTAAATTAGAAGTATGGGAAAGTTATTTTGATTATGAAATAGTGAATGACAGTTTATCAAAAACTAATAAAAAATTAGAGTCCTGTCGAGCAAATCTTTCTGAAAATACAAACTAAACCCAATACAAAGACACTGACATTTTGGAATTGCGGGCACTTTTATGCCTAATTTCACTAAATTCTGTTTTGAGATCTTTCAGTGAGAATGTACAATCTATTTTCAATAAGGACATCACCAGCAGGCCAGTTTTTAGGGCAACGATGCCATCAAAACGGTTTGAAGTGTTGTTGGATTGCTTACGGTTTGATGATACACAAACTAGGGAAATGGGAGAATTGATCCTGCTGCCCGAATAAGTGATATATTTCAGAAATTCAAAAACAACTGTAAAAGTTTTTTTCTACCTGGACCCAATGTCACCGTAGACGGAATGTCGGTTCCTTTTCGTGGCCGATGTCCATTTCGGGTTTACATGCCCAAAAAACCCAAAAAATATGAAATAAAAATCATTTGCTTGACAGATTCTTCATCTTCATATTCAGCAAATGCCTACATATACAAAGGGAAAAATAGTGATGGCATCGGACTAAGCGTTGGAGAACAACTACTTAGCAAACCAACACAATCTGTTATTCGACTATGCAAGGGGAAAATACGAACAGGAATCCCACTAAATAAGAAACATAACAAGTCTTTTTTGTGATGTTCTTTTTAGAGACTTTTTGTGATGTTTATTTAAAACGTTAATAAGATATCTCCTAGATGTCTTAATTTTATTACCAACTCTATTACCATCCATGTCATGTAAATAGAACATATTTTTGATGTACACAGTATTACTTGAATTCGTAGTTACATACACATCCTATGAACTTCTTTCTAGTAACTTCCTATAGGAAACATTCATACGGCGTTAATTTGTATACTTCTCACTAATGTCACATACAGAACGTTACTGTAATATTACAAATTAACATGTTTCTAAGATGATCACATGTTGCAGTTACTTTTACATCTTTCGAAATAGTTTCTATTAACATCGTACTTATTACGTCTGTACGACGTTAGTTCATAAAACTCTCAGTAATATCTCATATTAAACTTCACAGCAACATAAAAAAGGAGAAAACAGAAGAGGAACTGATTAACGAAATATACAGTAGTTATCTGTAGAAACAAAAATGACAAGCATGAAATGGCGGACGGTTTTCAGTTATGTGTTATAGTTATATTTTATTTGCAGGAAGCACATATTTTGCAAGTAGCACTTGAATAAAGTGGTCTTCGTTTTCGTTAGTTCCTACTAAGCTACAATTTGTATACTTATAATGGACGAACAACAATTGTTATCGGTAAGTACCTATTCCAAAATCATAATTATTAAAACTTAATACTCATTCAATACTTTAATCGGCTATTATACATTGAAATTTCATATGGCGGAATTGTACACTAACATTATATTACAAAATAAGGGTTTTTTCAATTTTTGAAATATTTTAGCTACCTAGTAAGTATATTTTGAACACGATTCACAATATTCCAAATTCTAGATATGCATTATACCCTACAAAAAACTTGATATTGCAATAGGGTAGATATTATTATTAATAATAAAACATGCTCATATGTTCGCAGATATTTAAATCTAGAAGAAAACAATTTCAATGTTCAAAATGTTTCAGAAGCTACTTATACAAATAAAATGAAAAACAAATAGTTGGTAATTATGTAATGAAAGGGGAGTAATTATTTCAGATAGTCTGATACAAACATTGTATTAAACAGTACAAAAAATATTGAATCAAGTATCTCTAGTTTTAGTTTTTTTAATAGTAGTCTCAGTCATCAATATAGTTTTGCAGGTTAAGAAAATTTTAACATTATTACTAACAATTCTTGTGTACAGTCAGAGACTGTTTAAGACTTTAAGAACAAAAATTTCTGTTCAAAAGCTAATTTCCATTTGAAAATTTCCTGAACACAATAAATAAGCTGTATTTGTCCCTCACAATGGTAACTTTAATAATCTAGTTGAAGAATATGTAACTTATGATACTGAATGCTACAGTCAACAAACAGCATTCAATTATTTATTATTGTAGAAACACAGCTATTGGAATTAACTGTCTTTACCCTTACTTCGTGGAATCTGCTCATATTAGTGTTTCAAATCAAACTCATGGTTTCTAGTTAATTCCACAATATAATAAAAAATATTGAAAATTCTAAAAAATTGACAATTGTTTCGATAAATCAATATCATCGTCAGAATGACAGAAGTTACATTTTATTTGATGCCTACCTGATGTTTGGTAGTTATTTTTGGCTAGACCAAGAAGTGACCTAACTTTGATTTAATATATGTTTATAGAAAAAAGAAGAATATGTGATATTACAAAAATTGAAGCTCAGATATTATTAGCCCTATGGTGATATCCTGGATATGATTTTTCCAATTAAAATCAGTATAACTGTGCAATGATATAGAAAAACAGAAAAACTATATCTGCTGATCTTTACAATTATCACTTAAGAAGACAATTTATTAGTGGAGAACTCCCTAGATTTAACTGCTCATTGACAACTTCATATTGTGGGTTTCTTAAATGTTTTCTGATTTCCAATTCTTCGAGGAAATCCAATTCTTGTTTCTTTTCACAAATATGCAGCACTTCTAGTTTTGTGTTAGGTGTCAGATATTGGATACTCAATTGTATACAATTAATTATAAACTCATTTAACTTGATAATGTGTTCATATCTCTTCTTCATAAGTAGTTTTTTTTGTATACAGTGTATTAATAATGCTTAGTTTTCATTAAGTTACAATTCCACGATGTTAATATACAATTTGTTCCAGGATGAAAATTACAAGATGAGAATAGTATATTATTTTATACAGAAAAGAAGTATGAATTTTCATAGCACACCTGAATTTACCTGCCAAATGGAGTGAGGCATGGAATAGAAGGTAAATTATGAAAAGTCACTTCTTGAAATAAAATATGTTATTATTCCTTTGAAGAACCCCGCATGTATCTTATGGAAAATGGGTCCCAGTCAATTGGCTGAAAATCAAGTTTGATGTAGTTTATGATGATCGATCAAAGGTCTCCATGGGCACAATTTGATCTTAAGTAATTGTTTTATTAGCTGTTCTTCAGAACACTTTCAAATATTTCACAGATAAGGATTTTGAAGTGTACGTTATGGAATGGTTGAGGCACTCGAAAAAGGTAAGCGTAAGTAAACGATAGAATTTTCTTTAATCAGATTGGATTTCTGTTGATGTAACGTAATGTTTAATTAAATCTTCATGGTGTAAAATTTTTATTAGTTTTAATATAATTGAAAAACTAATCTAATAAATGTTCTGTAAACTAGCTGTAATGTATGTGTATCTGTTAAACTTTATTAATTCAGTTTCAAAGTATGTTACGTTATGGTAACTACGGATTAATATACCCTTTTTTATTACTTTCTTTCACTGAATGTGTTCAATAGTTTCCACTTTCCAGACTTGTTATGTAATATGCTTACACAATTTCTCATTTTTTTTTTAGGTTGGATTGCTGGACAAGATATTTTTTTTCTAATTTTGTACCTGTTTTTTCAAAATTCCCTGTACTGTTCATTAATAGTGAATAAACGTTTCAAACCCTTTATTATTTTTTTGCTATTTTATTTTAAATGTACAGGATGAACAACTGAGAACGACTTTAGGCCACAACTCAGAAAAGAGTCATGGTACAACTTTCAAAAAAATTACCTTTAGGTAAGGGATCCTGAAAAATTGCTGGAAAATATTTTGCAGTCTCTAAAAACCCGCTAGGGGTGGAATGAACACTCCAAAACATAATACTCCAAGAAAACAAACTGAAGGTGTCCTAAAAATACAATTTTTCAAATCTTGATGATATTATGAATAAATTTAATTAAGGAGATTTTTTTGCCATTATTCTTCAAATAATGGGTGGGAAGGTTCAAACTCATGAACAAATGTACAACTTTTTCGTTTTTCAACCGATATTAATGATTTAAGCTGTGTTTAAAAGATTTTCTGTTCAATAAGATTGATAACAAAGTTAGATAATTTTGGATCCACTCGAAAATTTGAAATGTAAATTGAAGCATTTTTTTATATTTGATATTGTAAATCTTATATCTTGGAATAGATCCCTATTTTTTAACCCCTTTTCATCAGAATTTAAAAAATGCCTCATTACATTTGAAATTTCCGAGAAAAATGGGAAAATTGTGGACTTTTTCACAAAGCGTTGACTAAATTGTCCAATTTAGTTATTTTTGTTAGGCATTTCTTATTAAAAAGGAAAAACTCTTTCAAATGAAACCAAAAACATGGATGTCGACTAAAAAAAAGTGTTACGACATTTGTTGTTTGGGTTGAACCTTCCCCCACCCCTTACTTAAAGAATACAGACAAAAAGTCCCTAACTACATTTTTTCATAATCTCAACAATATATCAACCATTGTATTTCTAGGATACGCTTAGTATGTCTTTTTTGGAGATAATCACAGTATTATGTTTTTAAGTGTTCATTCCACCCCATAGGAGATATTTTAGGAACTGAAAAATATTTTTCAGCGATTTTTCAGGGTCATTTTCCTGAAGGTATTTTTTTTAAGTTGTACTATGACTATTTTTTGAAATATGGCCGACAGCCGGCGTTCTTAGTTGATCACCCTGTATTTGCTGATTAGACACAGAAACATCTATAGAATGTCATCCAGAATGTTTGAGGTTTAGAGGTTTATGTAATGTCCATACAACATCTACGAGAATACACTGTATTGTTTTTGAAATGTCGCATTTAGATCATTGATAAGATGTTATTTTTTAGACATTGCATTAACATCGACAAGATGTTGAAAGGCATTCCAGAATATAACAGAAATGTTGTTTTTAGTTCGTTATGAAGACTTCCTTTCGAGGAAGTTCTAGTAACATCACAGTAATGTAAAAGGGCAGCGCTTTAACATCGATGAGAAGTTAAGTTCAAGCATCACAAATGTTAACAGCCACAAGCTGGGCATAAGCGGTTGTATAGATGTGCATGTGATGAAAGTAAGAGGAAAAAAAGGAAGAACATTATCACAATGTGATGTTGAATTAACATAACTGTAATATTTATTTGCATAGTGGGATGTTACAGGGGATAACTATTTTACCTCTATTGAGTGTGTTGATGTCCATGGAGATCGATCCCTAACGTATGTGGGTACTATGAAACAAAATTGAAGGGAAATGCCTCCTGAATTTTTACCATTTTCAAACCGAAAAGTGGGGTCAACCTTATATGGATTTGCAGGCAATACAAATTTGCTTTCTGTTGTGCATAAAAAGAATAATTCGGTAATATTGGTATTATCAATGCACCACAGTATTGAAACAGGGGATAGAAAAAGTAAACCTGAAATGGTTTGTTACTACAATAAAACGAAAGCAGGGGTGGACTTGCTAGACATGAAATGTGCGATATATTCGTCCAATCGAAGAACCAGAAGATGGCCCCTCGCAATATTCTATCAAATGTTAGATATTAGTTGCATCAACTCCTTCATCTTGTACCTTTCACTTCGAGATAATCCTTTTGTAACCAGATACCTATTCGTACAAGATCTAGCAATGGAGCTCATAAAGCCACATATGACCAGACGGTTGGAAATTCCAAACCTACCACGTGACATCAGGGCTACGATACAACTATATGTTGGGAACGAAGATCCTCAAAATCCAGATGGCTGCATCTCAAGTGACAAGCTAGAGAAAAGGAAAACCTGCTTCATGTTCAGCATCAAAGCAGAGGACGACAAATTATAAATGCATGAAATGTGATTAACCAATATGCCTGGAATGCAGCAGGAAAGTGTGCACTTCTTATGCTACAAAGATTTGACTTTTGGACTAACAAAATATTTGTTCAGTTGATACCAATGTTAAAACACATTTGACTGTCGCTCATTCTCTAATAAAAATTGTTTTGAAAAGAAAATAAACAAGATATTCACAAAAATCTAAGATTTGTTTTCTATTCCCATGTATAAAAATCATTTACAAAACTATACAAAGACATCAAATTTAAGCACTGTAGTTCCAAATTGCATATGATACGTGCATATATTAAACCATAATTTTAAATAAATGTTGGTATTCAAGTAAAAATTTGACCCAAGTCATGAAACATACTTCTGGTCTCGGAGACCGGATGATACTGTCAGTGATAGAAAATTCATGATACGGTTAAAGTGTTAATATTAACTTTTCCTCATCTGTGACGCGCCCTGAACAATATTATAGTATATAGTTGTCACTTGTATACACTTCGAAGGCTGTATCGTACTAACAAACTGAAAATTATTCAAATGTGACACAAAAATGGTACTTTGAGTACCATAACATCCGTTGTTTTCGTTCTAGTGAGCTAAAAATTATTACAGTTCATATGTGAGATGCCCTGAAGAATAAACAATCAAAAAATTGGTCACTTGTATACACTCTGGAGGCTGTATAGAGCTAAGAAACTGAAATTTCTCCAAAAATTACCAAAATATCGTACTTCAAGTACCATAGCTCTGGTGAGCCCAATAGGGTTCATCTATGAGATGTCCTGAATAATATTTAAGCATATAACTGGTGATTTGTTGCGGTTCAGAGGCTGTATCGTGCTAACAAGGCATGTTAGGAGAAGTAGCGGACGACGACGATATACACAGGACTTTTTTTCTAAAAACGGTTTTTCGTATGGATCTTATTGAAAAACGTGAAAATAGTAAAGCGAAAAATTGCCTGTTCATTAAGAATATTGGTTGGTATACCCGCCACGGATGCTATCTGCTCGTAATTTCGACGAGGAAGGGGGTCCTATGAGAATTGCCTTAGCTAGTGGAGATGTAACTCGAGATTTACCTGCTAGTTGCCATTACCACTGAAAAGTTTGAAAATTCTCAGCCATCCACTGAAAATGTGGGGCGGGCGGTGATTCTCCACTCGTTGTAAAGTGGAAAGTTAAGGAACTGAAAATTATGTTATTTTATAGCTTCGTTTTTATTTATCCGCTGATTGCTGGCCGTGGAATGTGTCCATTTCTATAATCGGAACTTGGAAGAAGTTTTACTTGTCCATTCATTGGGATTAAAGCCGGTAGAGCTAGGATTTCCTTTTTCTGAGTTTCGTTATCGAGGGATTCAACTACTGCATCCTGTAACAACTTGTAAAATTATTTTCATTCATTTCTGTTTTTTTCATTATTATATTATATTAATCACTTCTCATTAGTGGCCTTCAGCTTGTGAACTTATGCTAACCTTCTTTGTAATTCATTTTTTATTACTTGCTACAATTAGATTGATAATTATTTAACTGTAGTAAATCGATGTCTTTTTCTTTTTTTGCACTTCATACTCGAAGTAGCTTTTCTTTTTACATAAAAGTCACTTGTAATTTTGGATATGATATATGCAACAAACGTAATTTCTGGTTGATACCGTATTAAACTAAAGGGCGTTCTGGTATTCCACGGTACGTACATTTTAGCCATTAATTTTGAACCATTTGACTGCTTAATTGTAACTGATTTTTTTATATTTCCACGGTTTCATTATTTGCGTAATTTAATTTTCTGGTATCTTTACTGTTTTATTGGTAATTTAAATTTACTCTGATATTTTTTTTATCAATCAATATTGTAATTATAAGTACTAATGTAGATCTTTGGCCTTCAGCCCCATCTATAATCTGAATCTGTAGCCTTCAGCTAAATTCATGTATTAATAGTTTTTTTGTTTTTGTAACTTTTGAATTTTGGAAACAAATATTTGGAAACGAGAAATAAGGTCCAAACATTAAACAAAAATCAGAGAATACTTGCTGACTTTGGTTTTAATACTTACTTGTCAATTTACCCTTTTCAAGTGTGATAATAGCCCACTGAGAAGTTGTGGGCTAAATTACAGAAGTCCTGGGTACTTGCCAATACTTCAAAGAGAGAGAAGAGAGAAGGTCGTGAGTGATTTTTTGTTGAATTGGGATTTTTTTTGGGAGAAGTTGAACTTTTCCTGTGATGCCCTGGTATAGGATAGTTTCCTCTTCAGGGCTGAGTTGGGGGAGTGTTGGATGGTTTAGTGCGCGTTGACCGAGAAATTGAGTTAGGGGTAGAAAAAGTGTCTAGTAGAAAAGTTTTTAAAAGTGACTAAGAAAGTTTGTTTTAAAGGTGTATGGAATTGAGAGTGATTGGATGGGCTTTTCGCTAGAAAGTAACTGGAGGTTGTAGTTTGTTGGGGTGTGTGGGGGTTGATGTTTGAAAGCAGCGAAGCTTGAAGTGTGCTGAAATGGTGTGACAAGAAGTGACTAGGATGGGAGTGTTGATGTAGAAGACGAATCATGTATCGTTGCCGGGTATGTCGTGGAATTGGTGTGTCATACGTATAAATTATGTATAGTAGAGGAGCGAGTATCGAGTCCTGCGGAACGCCAGTTAGGGGGGTAATATAGTCGGATATGCTGTAACCAACTTTGACGCTGATCGATCGGTCGGTGAGACACCATTAGATTTTTTTCTATGCGGGTACTTGAAATCCAAGGTTTATACTACGGCACCCGATAGCATTGGCGTTTTGAAAGAAAGAGTTACTGAATAATGCAATGCTATTTCAGCTGACACATTCGAACGAGTACGACAAGAGTTTACTAATAGGATGTATTACTGTCAGGAAGTAGACGGAGCACATTTCGAACACTTGCTATAAGAATCCATTGTTGATATTTGATTAATTAAATTTAAAAAAATTATTTCAATAATTTTGGTATTCATTTAAATTATCCGTCAAAATTAATTTAAACATAAACAAAACTAATATGGCTATGTAGCCAATATCAATGCCTTTCAAACGAGATATCACTTGCCATAAGGTCCTATTCAAAATTATTGGCCAGAGTGGCACTGTGACGTCATATATTACTATTACGTCACCTGTTACCATTCGTAGAGGCGTTTACAACACTTTATTTTCACCCTCCAAATTTTATTAATGTAATTGTAGCCGTTCAAAAGATACGAAGGGAAGAGGGGACTTTTGAATAGCACTGTATAGAAGTTGTATTAGTATGGTTAAATTCACTTATTTTACTAAACAGTTACTGTGTTGAAAAATAAAAACGTAAAACGCTGTGTAAGACTTATTTATGAGTCTTTTAATATTGAATGTTTGAATTTGAGGTTAACTCGTAATGATATAAAAATTGGAGGCATTCAGCTGTTTTATGCAATTTGGCACAGATGCAATATACCAAGCTCCCAACTTGGCAGATGAGCGATCCAATTAACAATTATTCAAAGATTTCAACAACTTGCTGTTATACAAAATGGACTCCGTCATGCAATTGAGAACCTTATTCCACCGTTTGCAGGTATCACCTGACTCTCTTGCAGCACTTCAACTTCGTCAAATTTATGTATAACTGCTTCTACAGTACTTTTTATTGACTAATTAAAAGGTGAAGATGTGCGGCTGTGCGCTTTTCTTGAACTCGGAGTATCTAGGTTGAAGAATAACACCTTAAAAACACTGTTTATGCAGAAAAAACTGGATTCCAGTATAACTTTAGTTCTCGTTAAACTAACACTTAAATGGTTCTCTAAATATGTCGCTGTTGACTAAAATAGTACCATGTGCCCCACTGCCTAGTAATGAAAAAATAGGGCTGTACCTCCATTGATTACTATATCTCGCTAGAAAACGATGTGTCGCTACGAGAGAGTCTCAGATCAAGAAGAAGGCGGAAGTGACGGAAAACTGATATCTGGCATTTTCCTTGTTGGACCAATCAAGTAATAAAATTTATTGTTTCGACGTATCAGCCAACTAGGATGAACTGCAAGTTGTACGGTTAGTTGCATATCTTTGACGTTAATACATTGTAAGGAATTTGTAAGACAGTGCCGTACTCAACTTCATTTGCTAAAAATATGGTATATTTATTTCCCTGTTTGGGACGTTTCCCAAACCTACTGGGGCCTCTAAGGAAAGCGATAGCTTCTCTTGAAATTATTATGAAATTGAACAATGATGTGATATTACGGAAGGTGACTACTTGATTGGTAACGATGTTTCGGCCACATCGAAGTAAGAGACACAATTTGGTAATGGGACGAGTAAAAACTCCATGTTGAGTTTATATTTTGGTTATTTGTACTTCATTGTCAGATCCGGGGAACGTTTTTATAACTCTGGCAGAATCCATTTTAGTGGAAGAGTATTATCCTCTTTTAGAAGAACTAGGTCATCGACTTTTAAGTTGGGTAGGGGTTTCAACCATTTTGGACGGTTTTGTAGTAAGTTTAGGTATTCAACTTACCAACGTTTCCCAAAGTTCTGTTTAACCTTTTCACATCATTGCCACAATGATACCCTTTTTTCAGAAACTTTGGGAACAGCCTTGGCAGGGAAGGCAGTTGAACCTAAACCAACTAAGAAACGACTACGGGTAAGGGCTTGTAAGTCATTGAGATTATTTGGTTGAGCACATAGAGGTCTTGAATTGAGAATTGCCTTCATTTGGGTCAAAGCGTGTAAAAGTTATTTAATCATCACCTGTCAATCGTTTAATGAGATATTTGGCACCTGTGATGGCTGATTCCCATATACCATCCCAATGAGGGCTTCTGGGAGGAACGAACTTAAACTCAATGTTTGTTAGTGACCAGGACTCTTGTATAGCATGAAAATTATTTTGCTTTTTGAAAGAATCATGAATTTCCCTCAACTGATTTCTTGCACTCAAGTAGTTATTAGCATTATCACAAGTATTATGGAAGGGTTACCTCTTCAGGATATGAATGTCTTTAGGGTGAAAATAAATCCATTTGTTGATGATTCAGTGACAAGTTCTATGTATATGGCTTTTGTTACCACGCATATAAAGACTGCACTGTAGGCCTTGATTACAGGGGATTTTCTGAGCTTAGAAGATTTTAGTAGGAAGGGCCACCATAATCTATGCCAGTTTTTAGATATGGCCTAACTTGGCCTAAACGATACTCAGTGATGTCTGCTATTATTTGTTGGGTTGGTTTAGCCTGACATCTAAAACATTTAGTACATTTTCTAATTAAACTTTTTACTTCACAAAAACCATTTAGGGGACAAGATTTTAGTTTAAAGTTGGATAGAACTTTCTGTGGACCAGCATGAAGTAATCTTAGATGTTCTTGTTTTAACATCAACGACACAAATGAATTATGAGATAGTAACAGAACAGGGTGCTTTTGATCATAGTCGATCGCTGCATTTGCTAGTCGACCTCCTACTCTGATTATTTATATGGTTTTCGTCTAGAAATGGTTTGAGATTAAAAATGTTTTTATCAGTGATCTGAACATTGTTTATTAGAGATGTGAGTACTTTTGAGAAGTGTTTTGACTGTAAAGTTCTTATGATCAAGATTGTACAACCTTGAAGTTCAGCGACGGTAAGGGGACCAAAAACCTTGTTATTTGACTTCACGTTATGTATGAATATTTGAACGTATGCAACTATACGTTGCAGGGACCTAAAAGTTGAAAATCTGGAGAAAAGTTGCAACCAAATGTCTGGAGTTTGTTGGTTGTTTGTAATTAGAACAACTTTTTTCTCCTCTACTTTGTCACCTTGATTAGATGGGGTAAGAAGTTTGAACTTAGATTTCGAATAAAGCAGGAGTGATGACCCATGCCACCATAATGTATTATTTAGTAGGTTCTGAAGAAAGATTTCTCTGGTGGACAAGTCAGTAGGGTTTTTTGCTGAGTGTAGGTGATGCCATGTAAAGTTGGAAATTAAATCTTGGATTTGTGACACCCTGTTTGCCTCTGGATGCGTTAAAAGAAATCCAGCATAAGGCAATTTCGGAGTCTGTCCAATAATGAACAGCGTCAGGGGTGAATATTTGTTTTAAATACTTCTAGTAACTTAGTAACTAACTTTGCAAGTAACAACATAGCACATAGCTCAAGTCTTGGCAGTGAGACTGATTTTAGAGGGGCTACTCTGGATTTGGAGGACACTAAATGGGAAGTGACAGTGTTATTTTGATCAAAAGTTCTTATGTAGACACAACAAGCATAAGCCTCTATACTTGAATCAGCATGAATTTAAATTTTTTGTATGGGGAAATCTGAAAAGAAATATCTAGGGATTTTTAATTGTATCAAATAAATTAGATTTTCTACAAATTTCATCAAGTCAGATAGGATGGATAAGTCGGTAACTACTGTATCTCAGTTTAGTTTGGCTAGCCACAGACGTTGCATGATTAATTTGCCTATGACTGTGGCGGCTGTCAATAGTCCAAGTGACTCATAGCACTGTGCTATGATCGATAATATGATCGATAATATTTTTCGCTTTCAAATTTGTCTTAAAACTTTGTTGGGACTGTCATCTACATTTATGTCAATGTTAGTTATTGTGTCTAGCATTTGTTTACTTAACAACTCGATTGAATTGGAACACCATTTGTGCAGAGAGAAACCATGTTTATTTAATACTGTATTCAATTGCTCGTATAGATCAAAAAGTTGATTGGCGTCATCCACTCCCGTAATTATATCATCAACTAACGTTGATAAAAAAGAGCTTGAGAAGCTGAAGGGACATAATTTTTGTACATCGCAGCTATTTCAGCCAATACACGAGTGGCTAAATATGGCGCATTATTCGTGCCATAATATAGTGTGTAACTCGATGCACTGTAAAGGATCGTTTGGATTTTCTCTCCATAAGATATTCAATAAGAATGTATGATCGGGTTTATTAAGATTTGTCTGTTCATTTCCTTAATGTTAGTTAAGAACATATTTAAATATACAAAGGATGTCATAAAGCTCAGGCTGAACTTTGTATCCTTTGTATCATTTAAAGAGACCATTGTTGTGGTTTTATAGAAAGTATCAAAAACAACACGCAGTTTTGTTTCCTTACCGTCCGCCTTCACAACAGCATGTTGTTGACTTTCAACTCAAGTGGTACTATTTGGCCATGTTTTAAGGCTATCTACTCATCATTGATTTTTTATATGCTTTATAGTATAAAGTGTCATTTCGTAACTTGTTTTCAAGATTCTCGAACAGTTTTTCAGCAATCATGAATGAATCACCTAAGGACTGAAACACAGTTGGGGAATTTAGTGGAAGGTAGACTTGAAACGAACCATTTGGCAAAATTTTTGTAGTTTGGCCAAATATTATTTTTGCCTTTTCATCGTCTTTGCTTGTGATTGTTTTTTCTGGAAACTCTCGCATTTACCAGATTTTTTGTTATTGGGTATCTAAAATTTTGGACTGTGAAGCTAGGATAAATATTGACACATCACTGTGTCCAAGAAGGCTAGCACATGACAGGTAGATATTTTTAGCTAATAGGGCTGAACTAGCGACTTTGACACCAAACCTAAAAGTATTCGTTGCATTACTGCAAGGTTATGTCCTTATTTGAATATACTATTTATGATGATGTCATGATATACATCAGCACGAATGATCATATCTATTTCAGCGGGAGTGTGATACTCTGAACCTTAAGGTCGGTGACAACATAAATTTTATCCGTTCAGTTAACTGTTTCGAGGAAAATAACGTTGATTTGAAAATAGACGTTGAGTTAAATAAAATAAATGAGGAACAACCTCTGCTTACTGCTAGCGGCGTATCCTTCGATAACCAACTAACTTCAGTAGAGGTAACTGATTGGGTGAATTTGCTCAATGAATTTTTGTCGTGTTTTTCACGTAGTATGAAAGACTTGGGAAAAACGGACACCCTCAAAATGTCAATAAACGTTAGCGATGATAAGCCGGTCGTGTACAGATCCTATCGTTTGGCTCATAGTGAAAGAAAAGTTGTGAGAGACATTGTAATGATTTATTTAGAAAATAACGTCATTCGTGAATCCGATTCATCATACGCTAGCCCTATTCTTTTAGTAGAAAAGAAAAATGGTGAACAGAGAATGTGCGTTAACTATCGAGCGCTCAATGCAAAAACAGTCAAGGACAGGCTTCCACTTCCTCGGGTGGCTGAGTTTATGGAAAAACTGAAACATTGTTGCTATTTCACAAGCCTAGACTAAGCATGTGGATATCACCAGATTGAGGTGGAATCTGAATCGATTCCTAAAACTGCTTTCGTTTCTCCAGGCAGGCACTTTGAGTTCATCCGAATGCCGTTTGGTGTCGCAAATGGGCCGGCAATTTTCCAAAAGGTCATCAATAAAGTTGTGGTCAATATGAGGTATGGAAAAGCATTGGTCTATATGGACGATATGGTTTTACCGGCCCAGAATTTCCAGGAAGGTATCAATAATCTGAAAGACGACCAGATGACCTTGTCAAAAGCAGGCCTCACATTACGTATATCCTAGTGCCATTTTTTATGCCCAAAATTGAATATTTAGGACACGAAACCAGCAAACATAGTGTACAACCAGGAAGAAGTAATACAGGCGCTGTATCCAAGTTTCCTACACAAACAAATGTACACACAGGCAATCACTAGGTTTGTCCAATTATTTCAGAAAGTACATAAAGAGTATCGCTACGATTGCAAGACTCGTAACAACTTTAATGAAAGAGGGAGTGAACTTTTTGTGGTCCAACGAAAAGCTAGCTGCATTCGACGCAGAAGCTTGTATCTAGACCCGTTTTGGCAATTTACGATTCAGGGTTGCAAACAGGATTTCACTGTGATGCCTGTGTGGTATAGGAAGAATATTGTTGCAAAAACAACAAGATGGCTCCTTTTTACCTTGTATTCACTTTCCACGACAATCATGAAAAGAGGAACAACGATACCATTCGTATGAGCTAGAAAAACTAGCAGTTGAGAACTCCTTCAAGAATTTTAGGGTATATTGTATTGAAATAAATTTCAAAGTTGTTACCAATTGCAATGCCATCAGAGCAACGTAAGGCAAGAGGGATTTGATTCCCCGCATAGGAAATAGGAAGATAGTGGCTTTTTATTCAAGAATTCACCTTCGAAGTGGAATACCGTCCTGGTGTAAAAACGGCGCTCGTTAACGTTCTTAGCAGAAATCCTGTTTTCTAAGATAATCAATTAGACAGCTGTCGAATTATCCCGGTGAACCTTGTTATTATTAACCACGATGATTGCATGCTTTCTGCACAGCTGACAGACGAACGTTGTAAGTTCATTTTGGAGACCCTAAATAAAACCTCCGAAGATACCTAGGATCGAAAAGTTCACGAATAATATTGTCAAATTAATAATCGCCTGTATAAAAAAAACGGAAACTGGCCAAAAGCTGTTCGTAGCAAATCCTCATGCATTTCCACGACGCCGGTGGGCACATTGCCTTAGACAAAACGTTGTCTACTTTTTCTAAATCGTATTGATTTCCAGGCATGCGCAGATATGCAAAAATGTACATATTCTCTGGTCTGGATTCCCAACTAACAATTTAAGTCATAAATCCTCTATTCCAAGGAAATATCACCTATCCAATAGAGTAAATTTATAAAGTCAATAATACGAAAGATTTACTCAGAGTATTACTTATAACGTTACATTCACAGTTAGAGTTATTTTTACGTAATCGTTACTTTCAGAACTACTTATATACTATTTTTACTTATAAGTATAATTTTGGCGGTAACTATTATTTCCATTTAGCTTTACGTAGATATTATCCATAAGTTATTTGTACTTATAATAAGTGATTGCTGTGGTTATAATTACGTTTCTAATTACACTTTACAGTTCGGTTCACTGTTAAGTTGCCAATACTTGTTTTCATGACGTAAGTGTTTCAACAGTTTATTACTGACAGGTTTGTGACTTATTTGTCAAATTATTAGTATTTTGTTGGAAATCGCTACTTCAAAAATTACTTTTCGTTTTTTTTACCTATATGAATATATTAAAAACAACTACACAGTCACGATTATTAAATGAATTAACCATGAAAACAATCTAACTTGAGAATCATGATATCAGAAATAATGTTTGTTTCGTATTAGTCCCAAACACAGAACAAAGTAAACAAAATGTTAATTGGAGTTTATATGGTTTGTATGAAACCTATTGTTCATGATGCCTCATAATACCCGAAAAAAAATTGTTTAGACATTCGAGTACATTCTACAGAAAATTAAAAACATTGTAACGAGTCATTTTTTTTGAAGCATTATATGATTTTGTTCCGATGGTATTCTAAGTTTAATAAGTGAATATAACTCGTTACTTACTTTCCAACACTGTTTTCTGGTACCGTTTCAAGCCCGTAATAATTATTTAAGTATTTATTACATAATTAACTCAAAATCCGTGATTTATCATTCAAGGAAATATATAAAATGCATTAAATTTCGCTTTTCAAAATTTAAATTATTGAGGACGCTCGCTATATAAACTATTTTAATTTAAAACCTGAGTCGTTCCGTACAAATAGAAATATTTATTGTCGTAATTAAATCGATTTCCCTCACCACGAGTATTGCCGAAATTTAGGTAGGAGGTAAATTATAAATTCCAAAACCGAGCGTTCAAAAGGCATTAAGCTATCATTCAGTTATTGAGATTAAGTTGTTATATCCGGTTATTGAAATTATTATATTCAACTATTGCGATTAAAATTATTGTTCAGTTATTGGCAAAAGTCATTATTCAGTGATTGATATTAAGTTTATTTAGAGTGAGTCAGAATTTGGCCGTAAATCGAGTGTCCGACCGTCTAGTACTTTCCGAGTAAGTGGAAATTATTTTGTAAACCAAATAAAATATTTCACCCGAGTTTTATATTTAATTTCAACAAACGATATAGTAGTTTGGTTATTAAGGATATAATTCCGTATTTTGGTAAAGCCGGCAGTCGGTAGTTTTTTTTCTGAAGCGATAAAAACAACCTTATTTACAGTTTTTATTATCGCGTTCTGTATATTGTTTCTCTGGAATGAGGGTCTGATTGAAATATCATTTTGATTTCAATTTTACGAATAGTTTAAATAGTTCCGTTATTTAAGAATATTATTCCGCATTTTGATCAGACTGATAAGCCGGTATATTTTTTTTAAACGATAAAAACCAAAGTTATTTACAGTTTTTATCACCACGTTCTGTATATTGTTTCTTAAGAATTCAGGTCTGAGCCTTCAGTATATTGAAGTAGCATTTTGATTTTAATTTTTGCGATACAGATTGTTATACCTAGTGTCCCGTTCCAAATTACCCAAATACATATTAGATTATATTTGCATTCTAAGACACAGTTTTATTTTGCTTATTTTTGGGAAACCGCTGTCCTATCCTCCGACCAGTATTTTAGAATAATTTCAACCGATAATTTTGAACATTTAAAGTGTAAATTCCCCCATAAAAATTTGATTCTCAATCGAGTACGAGGCTGTTGCCACTGATTGATTGATAATCTAGTTTAAATTGATTTGAAAATTTAAAGTGTCAATTACCTTAAAAAAAATTGTATTCTCAATCAAGTACGAGGCTGTTGCCACTGATTGATTGATAATCTAGTTTAAATTGATTTGAAATATTTAAAGTGTCAATTCCCCTATAAAAAAATTAGAATTTCAATCGAGTACGAGGCTGTTGCCACTGATTGATTGATAATCGAGTTCAAATTGATTTGAAAATTTAAAGTGTCAATTCCCCCATAAAAAATTGGATTCTCAATCGAGTACGAGGCTGTTGCCACTGATTGATTGATAATCTAGTTTAAATTAATTTAAAAATTTAAAGTGTCAATTCTCCCATGAAAAAGTTAGATTCTCAATCGAGTACGAGGCTGTTGCCACTGATTGATTGATAATCTAGTTTAAATCTATTTGAAATATTTAAAGTGTCAATTCCCCTATAAAAAAAATTAGAATTTCAATCGAGTGCGAGGCTGTTGCCACTGATTGATTGATAATCTAGTTTAATATTTGGGTAACCGCTGTCCTATCCTCCGACCAATATTTCAGAATAATTTTAACCGATAATTTGGAAAATTTAAAGTGTCAATTCTCCTATATAAAAAATTAGATTCTCAATCGAGTACGAGGCTGTTGCCACTGATTGATTGGTAATCTAGTTTAGATTGATTTGAAAATTTAAAGTGTCAATTTCCCTATGAAAAATTAGATTCTCAATCAAGTACGAGGCTGTTGCCACTGATTGATTGATATTCTAGTTTAAATTCTTTAGTTTTTTTTGTTATAAACTGGCCTCGTCACATTTTTCCACCTATCCCGATTGACTATCCCTACCGCGAAGATAATTATTTTATCTCGTTGACTACCGTGATAGGTAATTATTGTTTTACTGCTGCTTACCGCATAATTACAAAACTGCTTATACCGCTTCCGCTGCTATTAACAAATTGCATTTGCTTGCTTACACCTGTTTTATTGTGTCATTGTTCACATTCCTTAATACCGGCAAATTTCGCATGGTGCATGATAACATAAGGCTTGAACACATTTGCTTGCTGTTGATATATTGGTTGATATATTCGGTACCGCTTGATCAGAAATTGTTGAATAGTATTCTGTATGTGTATATATTAAGTAAGACTTGTAATATACAAATAAATACGATCAGTGTTTTCCTAATATCCCGTAGCATCACCGTCTAAGGTTTATAGGTTTTGTAGGTGTGTTAAATTCAACGAGACCCCTGGAATTTTCCGTAACCTCCATCTGAGGCTACCTGGAACTCTTGACGCCGAGGGTCAAATGACCGTGGAGTAAATCACGTAAAATAATATGGCGCCCGAGCATTTGTTTGCGAAAGAACTTTGCATCGAGGGTGTCCAAAGTGACGCGTCATTCGCTGAGAACTTGTGTGAGAGGTGAAGAAAAAGCAAGTGGCAGGAGAGCGCGTATCAACATTAGAAAATATTAGCGAAGTGTTAGTAACAAGTAATAAAAAAAAAAACAATTTATCTGTAGATAATTACCACACGTTGAACAAGACGAACCAATGTTTGAAAATCGTCTTGAATATAATGATTCGGAGAGTAAAGACGAATCAAATTGGAAAGAAAACACTGAAAATGAAGGAAAAAGTTTGACAAAAATAGTGGTTTTACGAGAATGCCTAAGAGAATGGGCATTAAAACACAAAATAATTCATAGTGCTCTGAATAATTTATTTTCAATTTTGCGAGAGGAATTTGAATGAACTTGCCTCTCGATAGCACAACTTTATTGGAATCCCCTGAAGATGTACATATTGAAAACGTGGGCAACGAAAAGTTCTGGTTTAATGGTTTAGAAAATTATTTAATACATGTGCTTTCTGCTATTACTGAAACTATAACTATTTCATTGATATTCAATATAGATGGCCTACCCCATTTTAAATTCTCTACGATGACATCGCAGTGTAAACGCCAAGTCAGCAGAGTGCGGAACCGAGGTCATAAAAACAGTTGTTAATTAGTCTTTATTGTTGTTGTTAATGTAAATCCAAAGTAAACGCAACTATTGTGAAAGAAGAAAGTTATAATTTGAAAATAAAGATTTTTTTGAAATAGAACTTAGTGCTTAAAGCAGTTAATTGGCGCAGTCGGTAGAGTACCGTGGGATTGATTTGTATGTAACAAATCAATTTCGTGTCGACGATTAGCCCGATATCGAACCGTATAAACTGTCAGTAGTGGCGACTCCGACGGATACGTTAAAAAGTGAACCTCAAGTGGAGAAGTTTCGGAATTGGAATCGTATGGTCCACTTCTGCGAGGGACTAGTGTTTCGGAGAAGATAAAATTGCTGAACCGGACCTCATCCTCATAATTGGCATGCTGAGAGACATTTACTTACTGTAAGTGCAGTTTAAGTCTGATTTACTTGAAATTTTAACAAACAGTTAACAAATTTTTTTATTGATAACTCTTTAATTGCTTCTTCGGTGACGAATACAAGCTCAAACACTATTAATATTGACAACAACCAAAGTAATAATGTAATGGCAGAAAACTTTAAATCCGAATATTTGAAATGTATTCCACAATTCGATGGAAATCCGAATGACTCAAATCAATTTTCATCAGTTTGTGATAGTCTTATTATCAATTTTTATGATAGGGTAAAACCAAATAATTTTCATAATGTATACTTGTTGCAGTCTATAATAAGTAAACTAGTGGGTAGTGCAAGAACTGTAGTTAATATTCAAAATGTCGATACTTGGGATTAGTTGGAATCTGTCTTAAGTCGAAATTTTGCAGATGAACGGGATGAGACTTGTTTGAATAGAGACTTGGTAGTAATGAGGCAAATGCCTAGTGAAAAAGCCCAAAATTTCTACGATAGAATGCTATTATTTCTGGTATTTTAGTATCCCTGATTTCTTGTTCATGGTGAGTAAGTATTCTAAGATATTTAGTAATTTCTTTTATTGCTCGTTCTGCATTATTTGAAGATTGCCTCCGTATACTAGTATATACTGGATTTATATTTTTCTTCATTAACCATTCTTTTCATTTTGGATTATTAAAATAGGTAGCGTTGTCCATTATAATATTGTTAGGAATTCCTTGTTCAATGAAAAATTTATTTAATAATTGTTTTGTGACTAGTATTTGTTCTTTTACTCGGGAATTACCTCAACGCATCCTGATGACATCGCAGTGTAAACGCGGAGTCAGCAGAGTGCGGAACCGAGGACATAAAACCAGTTGTAAAGAGTATTTTTGTTGTTGTTGTCAATTTGAATTTGAAGTAAACGTAATAATTGTCAGAGAATATGATTGTAACTTGGAAATAAAGTTTTTAAAAATAGAATTTAGTGCTTGAAGCAGTTAATTAGCGCAGTCAGTAGGATATCGTGGGATTGATTTGTATCGAACAAACCAATTTCGTGTCGACGATTAGCCGGATATCGAACCGTATAAACTGTCAGTAGTGGTGACGCCGACGGATACGTTAAAAAGTGAACTTTAAGTGGAGAGGTTTGAGAATTGGAATCATATCGTCCACTTCTGCGAGGGACCAGTGTTTCGGAGAAGACAAAATTGCTGAACCGGACCTCTACCCCATAATTGGAATGCTGAGAGTCATTTATTCACTGTAAGTGCAATTTATGTCTGATATACTTGAAGTTTAAACAAATAGTTTACAAAATTTGTCTATTGATAACTCTTTAATTGACTCTTCGGTGACGATTACAATCTCAAATACTATTAATATTGACAACAACCAAAGTAATAATATAATGGCCGAGAATTCTAAATCTGAATATTTGAAATGTATTTCACAATTCGATGGGTATCCGAATGACAATTTTCATCAATTTGTGATAGTCTCATTATCAACTTTCATGATAGGGTAAACCCAAATAATTTTCATAAGGTATACTTGTTGCAGTCTATAATATAAGTAAATTAGTAGGAAGTGCAAGAACTATAGTTATTATTGAAAATGTCGATAATTGGGATCAGTTAAAATCTGTCTTAACACGGAGTTTTGCAGGTTAACGGGATGAAACTTGTTTGAATAGGGACTTGGTAGTAATGAGGCAAATGCCTAATGCAAAACCCAAAATTTCTATTATAGTAAATTTTCAGATATTTTTTATAGAGAAAATGAGCCCTTAAGTTTTAGAAGTTAAATTAAATATTGTATTAAAACTACAGACGAGGTGCCAATTTATTCGAAATCATATCGTTATCCATTTATCTATAGACAAGAAGTGAAAAATCGAATTCAGAGTATGGTCAATCAAAATATAATCAAACTGAGCAATAGCCCATGAGCGAGTAATATTTGGGTGGTACCGGAACGAAAGGATGCATCAGGTAAACAAAAAATCCGCGTAGTGATCGACTATTGTAAGTTGAACGAAAAGACGATAGACGATAAATATCATCTCCCAAATATAACTGATTTATTAGATAAACTCGACAAATGCCAGTATTTTACTACTCTCGACTTAGCCAGCAAATATCATCAAATTGGAATGAATGAAGATGACATAGAAAAGACGGCGTTTAGTACACAGCAAGGCCATTGGGAATTCCTAAGACTTCCCTTCGGTATAAAAAACGGTCCATCAACGTTTCAACGCGTCATGAATAACATACTAAGGGACATCCAAAATGAGAAATGTCTAGTCTACCATGACGACATTATAATTTTTTCCACGTCACTTCAAGAACATCTAGAAATACTTAAGGCCGTATTTTAAAGATTAAGAGAAGCCAACTTTAGAATACAACTGAACAAACCGGATTTTTTTAGTAAAGAAGTGGCCTATCTTGGACACGTCGTAACTCCGGAAGATGTTCGACCTAATCCAGACAAAATTAAGGCAATAAAAGAATACCCGTTACAAAAACAAATAGCCGGATCACTGTTACCATTTGATGTGTCTTTGGAGAACATTTCATGGTATGAATGTATCATGAAAATTCGGTGTCACATCTATAATAATAAAATAGTTTATATCCTTCATTTACCAATAATGTACATAGATAGTTTCGGAATATACCGTTTGTATTCGACTCTGATTCCATACAAGAGTCAGTTCAAGGTTATAATTACCAAAAATAGTTACTTAATAAAAAATAAATGACACTACATCCTTCGTAATGACCCATGCACCGAAGTTTTGCCTCAATACTACTTCTGCGAGAATCAGATGCCCAAGGATATATAATAGCATCCACCTTGTGAAGTAAAGGTTTTTAACGCGGCGGACGCGTCAGAATATAAACAATTCCTCATCACCTTCACAGAATCAAGGTTCCACCATCTAGGAGACACAAATAATTGGTTAGCTATAATCCCAGAAAAAAGAGCATTACGTTTGACTATCAAGATCAACATGGAATAAAACAACTCAAGGGTACTTATATCATGGAAGTTCCCTTAGGATGCAAAATCAAAACTAATGTAGAAACCATCATAAACAAAGAAAGTGTTATTCAAGGACAACCAATATTTTTCCCAGAAATAAGTTTTGAGAATGATACGTTACCGATATTAACATCAGAAATAATTTTAGTATAAATAAGCCTTGAACACTACTATGTAAGCTATACGTCATCTGTCACTAGAACAAGCTCAGCTCGACAATGAAATTTCCTATGGTCCTAGCGTTTGGACAATATTATTGTATACTTTGATAATTGGAGTAGTAGCTATAATAGTCTACAAGAAATTCCGCCCAAGGAATAATCTAGATTCCAGTGCAAGTACTCAAGTTGCAGTAGTCCAACTCCCTCGTCTACCCTCATGAGTTGGATCTTCGGGGGGAGGAATTACTTCAACGCATCCTGATCACATCGCAGTGTAAACAGTTTTAAATTAGTTTTTATTGTTGTTGTTAAAGTAAATCCAAAGTAAACGTAATAATTGAGAAAGTAGAAAGTTATAATTTGAAAATAATGTTTTTTTTAAATTAGAACTTAGTGCTTAAACAGTTAATTTGCACAAAAGTCATCCTACTATCTTTTTTTAATAATGGATCCATATGAATGTATGCGTAGTGAGAATAATCCCTGATATGACTGAATGAGAGAAAGAATGCTGAATTGTTCAGATTCTAACAAAGTGATTAATTAGAATGGATGTCAACAGGTTTTCTCGCTGACGTCTATACACGGGGACGTCTAACACGTTGCGTGGCCGAAAATAGCGAGTTGGAAACATCCCGTTAGAAAAGTGAATTAGTAGAAAGACTCAAAGTGGCACTGGTAAGTGACAGTTTGGATCCAGAAACATTTTTATTTAATGACGAGGCTTCCACCTTAGTCTCGTCAATTTCTGGTAATATTTCTGCTGATATGTACGAGAAGATTACCACAAGGAAAAGCGATATTTCTGTTTATATAAAGAACGATTTTTCTGCCATGGACGAGAAGATTTCTGCTATGAACAATGATATTTCTGCAGATATCTTATTATTGAAAAATGACATTGCTGCTGAAGTTGAGAATAAAATTTCGTCTCTAAAATCGGATATTGAGAATAAAATGACAACGATGGAAAATCAGATGGACGAGAAAATCAGGAAGTTAGAGACAAAGATTACCGATTTAAGAACACAAAACACTTCAGCAGAAGAAAAGAAGATCGACATCTGCAAGCCAGTAACACAACCCAAGACAGATGATATGGGCAGTTTTACCAGAGTCAAGGCCCCAACGTTCGATGGAAAGATGTCGTAGACCAAATCCGTAAAACAGTTTGAAGCAGCCGCTAGAGTGAATAATTGGTCCGATAAGGAGAAAGCAGTGAACCTTACTATAGCGCTTCGGGGAGATGCCTTAGATTTACTTCAGATGATACCGCTTGAAGAAACGGATGACTTCGAGCTGCTGAAGAAGAGGTTGGACATGCGATACGGTCACGAACATCTAGAAAATTTGTACCAGTCCCACCTGAAGATACGAAGACAGAAACGTGACGAAGCCCTTCAAGAGTATGGAGTGGATATTGCCCGACTCGTTCGATTTGCTTATCCGTCAGCACCAAAGAACATGATGGAATGTCTGGGCATCCAGGCCTTTCTGATGGCTTACGCGACCCCGATATGCAGAGGATGCTTCGTTTAGACCATCCGAGAACATTAGTCGACGCATTGACAGCTGCTCTTGAATATGTAGCAGCAACGAATGTTTAGCGGTACAACGAAGGTAGAACCATATAGGGAGGAGGTGACGATGAAAAACTTGAACAGATCGTCAACTTGTTGGAAGGTATGGTAGACAAGAAGCCGAAAAAAATTAGATGCTGTAATTGTGGCGAGCTAGAGCATGCACGCAGTTCGTATAAGCGTCCTACGACTCCTGCAAACCAAGAACCTCTTAAATGCAAAGCAGACACGAAGAGTTCGCGGTACAACAAAGGTAGGACCATGCAGGAAGAAGATAACGATGAAAAACTTGGCTAGATCGTCAACTTGTTGAAAGGTATAGCAGACAAGAAGCCGAAGAATATTAAATGCCCGGAGTGTGGCGAGCTAGAGCACGTACGCAGTCCGTCTAAGCGCCCCAAGACTCCTGTATCCCAATAACTCCAGTCACAGGGGAACTCAGACAGGGGTGAACATCCAGCTGATGTGAATCACCGAAAAGCCAACTCTTTGCATTGACGGCCATGCCCTGTAGACCATTCACAATGAAACAAGTCGAAATCTAAGGTAGTTGTAGTTTCAAGAATTTCAGTAGTCAATGAAGAATGGTCACCCACCAGGATCAGAGAAGATCAGAAGAATGATCCTTGCCTAAAGAAGTTTCGGCAGTGGAAGGAAGAAAATCGGCGACCTACATGGCAAGAAGTGTCAAGATTTTCACCGACACTCAGGGCATGTTGGGCTCAGTGGGACTCACTTGTCCTGGAAGAAGACCTATTGAAAATAATCCTTGAGATCGATTATGGTTCCGAGAAAAGAAGAGAGATAGTTATCCTGAGAGTGAGAGTAGCTGAGGTACTGAAGAAATTACACGACAGTCCATCGGAACGTCATGTGAGAGTGAAGAAAACCCTACAGCGAGCCCGTGAAAGGTTTTATTGGATGAACAGATCCGACGATGTGAAGGACTGATGTAAGAAATGTACGACTTGTGCTACCAGTAATGGACCACATCGCAAGAGAAATGCACCTATGAAACAGTATAATATTGGAAGCACTTTCGGAAGGATTGCTTTAGATATCGCTGGTTCATTTCCGACGACAGAAAATAGTGGTAAATACATACTGGTTGTGATGGATTATTTCACAAAGTGGGTGGAAATTCAAGCTATCTCAAACCAAGAGGCAACAACTGTCACGGATGTATTGGTGAAAGAATTTATCAGCCGATATGGAGTGCCATTGGAAGTCCACAATGACCAGGGAAGAAATTTCGAAAGCCATCTATTCCAGGAGATTTGCGAGAAGCTGGGAATGAAGTAGACCAGGACAACAGCATTACATCCACAGTCAGATGGTATGGTCGAGAGAATTAACAGAACTATTGGAAAATACCTGTCGAAAGTAGTTTCCAGCCATCAGAGAGATTGGGATCAGTGTCTTTCCCTATTCGCATTGGCTTATTGATCTGCCGTCAATGAGTCCACGGGTGAAACACCTGCGAAAATCCTGTTTGGACGTGAAATGAGGCTTCCTTGTAACCTGGAAATCGGCTGTCGGCCTGGAGGAGATTTAGCAGGAGAAGACTACGTGATCCACATGAGAAGAAGGCTGGACGATATTCATGAATTAGTTTGAACAAATCTTCAAGTTGCCAGCGACAGAATGAAAAGTCGGTACGACACGCAGGCCACAGAAGGCGGTTTTAAAGGAGGGGACAAAGTATGGTTTCACAACCCGACGAGGAGGAAAGGATTTTCTCCCAAATTACAAAAATCCTGGGAAAGTACATAGTTAATCAAGAAAAGGATCAATGATGTTATATATCGCATAAGCAAGATCCCCAACGGTAAACCAAAAGTAGTTCACCAAAACCGACTAGCGCTATTCGAAGGAGACTATGACCTACAGAAAGGAGTAAACGATATTCGAGATGTATCTGACCCTACCTTCGATGAATTTATGGGCGCATATGGAGGTACCGGAAAACGTAGATATGGAGTACTTCATAACAACGACAAGATTTGTTCACTCTTCCGGAAGATTATTCACTGGCATACAATATCCCCGCCCATCTCAAGAACGCACCAGGATTTGCTTTCGTCTTTCGAAAGAAGAAGAAGAATTAGAAAAACTTGAAGACCAGATTCCAGCCCCCGGCAAGACACTGAAACTGAAACATAATTCGCGGTACGTCTTCTACGTGGTAACTAAAAATGAATTTCAAGACCGATCTACTTACCGCAACGTGTGGGAAGCAGTTCGAAACCTACGAGACCATGTTTTGGAATCCAGCGGAAAAACTGGCTATGCCTAAGATAGCGAGTAACCAGTTGAATTGGCGAATCATCAGGAACAGGGTAAAGATTATCTTTCAAGATACCGTGTCAAGATAATAATTTGCAGCTACAACCCCCGTTATCAGTAGGTACGTTTACACCAGACGCACCAAATTTTTAGTCCGAGGTCTAAATGACGTCACGTGTACTTTACTTTCGGTGTAAACAACCCAGGAGTAAAATTTGGTACTCGAATTTGATCCATCTCATCTAGGGTAGTTCAAATTAAATTTTTGACGGTGTAAACACGACATATTAGTATTCGTGGACCAAAGTGACGGTTTGCTAAAAGCACTGAGTAAAAATAGGTCAGCTGTCCATTTGTACTTTACTGATTTAACATTTTTGTCCAATTTTCACTACTTTTAGGTTTCATCCATATTCTTTGATTGTACAACAATCCCACAAAATTACTGCTAGTTTAAAGGAAATAAGCTAAATGGCTTCTTAAATATGTAGACTCCAATTTAAATCTTTGAATATTTTTTTTTCTTTTTCGGGAACTCTATTACCACTACAACTATTTTTGTATCCATTTTTAAATGAAATCAAAGTCTACCATCAAATATCCTAAAGATATAAGGTTGTCATTTTAATATAAAAATGTCAATTTTGGTCCCAGGCATTAAACCTGGACTATTTTAATCCAGCAAAACAGTATGTATCAACACTTATGCTTTAAGCTAAATAAGTCCACGATTTGGTCCACGTACCAAATTGCTCCTCGCGGTGTAAACTAACTCGGTATCCGATGAAGACGGTGCCCTGCTATTTCCATAAGATCGGAAAGTGTAGAAATGGGGCCAGTTGCCGATTCAAACATACAGTCTCGGCTACACAAAAGTTATTGTTTGATAAAACGGGTGGTCGTAGGAGAAAGATTGCACGTTACTTGTGCGAAAGTGACTTTCCACTCTCGTGTAATTGTCGCAGTCGGCTTTCGCCTAGTGCTACAATATTCCCCACTCGTGTAACAAGTGTCACTTTCCACACTCGTAATGTAATATACTATTAATACTATGACATATAAACGTACACTTTTAATACTCGAGGGACGCATTAGAAACGTCATTTTCAATTGCTGTGGTCTACAAATAACCGTTCATTTTCAATGACTTCGTCTTCGACTTGAACTTCGTCAAGGATACTGACTTGTTGATAGAGGCCTCAATTTGTTAGGTTGCAAGTTCCCAATAATTCATTGATTTTGTTTGTTTCGTTCCAACAAAAATTATTCATTCAATCCAATATTGAACTGTGATATGTATACATCAGATAATACAATGAAATTTTTCGATTGTATGTGGACCATAATGTCGGAAATATTCCCTCAAAATTGCGAATCATAAGAGGAATTGAATGAAATCAATTTTGAATTATTTAGAAAACTAGAATTATGGAAATTCTCAATGGAGAGTTTTTTATTAAATCATCCCAAACGACATTATTTATAGAATATTTATCTATAGAAAATGGTAAATGCATTAGCGATAAATCCAACTCAAAGTTATTCGTTTTTTTAATCTTAGAACGTCAAAGTAACATTTGCCAAACTAATTTCAAAAAATATACATAACTATCAAATAAAGTGATTTTCTCGTTAATTGCGACGTCAATGAATGTATAGAAATATACAAAGAACTTACAGTCAATTGAAATGTTTTGATGTACTTTTGACTACATTTATGTAGGAAAATTCACATTCCATATGGTGGATTATTATCATTTTTATTTCAAAAAATGTGTCCATTAATTCAAAGACTTCATCTTCCTGATTACCGTCAGAACCAATTATCACTGTTTCCTTCATCTGACTTATCATTAAATATTTTTCGTGAGCATCGTATTTACATGATTTCAATTTTTGATATTAGATTGACTACTTGACTTACTCAACTTTATAACAAGCTTAACGTATATGTGTCAAAAATATTCAAAAGGAAACTCTCTCCTCATTAGTAACCTCAACCAAAAATAGACTTTTCTAATGTGATTAGCAAGTGATTCATTTACAAAGAAGGTAAG
The DNA here is from genome assembly GCA_963921935.1 of Galeruca laticollis. NCBI lineage: Eukaryota > Metazoa > Arthropoda > Insecta > Coleoptera > Chrysomelidae > Galeruca > Galeruca laticollis. Next base: position 187,064,930 of record OY998176.1, on the reverse strand, counting down.
AACACAAAGAAAGCCAAGCAAATTGAATTAACTAGTTAGCTTCATCCTGGAAAAGTTCGGTGATGGATACGTTTAAGCTAGAAAGGATTTTCTCAATCCTATTAGGTGTTGAACCAGTATAAATCCAGAATCAAGTTTATTGTGAAATAACAATACATATCAGGAGAAATTTTTTCGAAGACATATCTTTGGAACGATAAATTGGAATATAGTTGTGTCTAAGTAATCTGATATTTGTTTTACCACTCAATTTTTGTAAAATGTAGATATAAATGGGTAGCATTACATATACTCTACAACTTCAAGTTTTTCATATATACGCAGCAGCCTTATAGATGACATCATATCAAAAAAAAAATTTCAATGACGAGCCTTATATTGTGGTAAGCAGTTATTTGAAAAAAGTTGAACGCGATAATCAAGTTTTCGATTAAGTATATCAGTAATGTGACATCGAAGGAATATTTTCAATAACATATTTCCTTCCAAAATCCATTCACGGAAATTTCCTACAGTATTTGCCGCCAATTTTCTTTTGAGTCATCTATCGACTGAAAACCAACTCCTCTAAGAGATAATTCGAGTTTTGGTAGAAGAAAAATGTTGGCCAGCGCCAAATCAGAAAAATACAACCATGTTTCATTCATAATGACGGTCTTGTGCGATTTAAGTTGTAGTATATCGAGTAACAATGGATTATCTGCACAAACAATTGTTTTGAATATGGTGAATCGATTGAAAAGATACATAAATTGTACCAATTACGTCACACAGGCACAAAATATCACCACTATTCGGATTTCAAACAGTTATGATTAATTTTATTTTATTTCCGTCAGTGGTGAACTGACGTTTCTCGAGCGTGAACCGCGATCGGTGCCTTTATTTTCAAAAAAAATTTGAGACTGACAGTGAATAAAAAATGATTTCCACGGCGTGTAAGCCAGTCTCAAGGAATTGTAAAATATATTGTATTTTGAGCAATTGGTGCCCAGAAATTGTGTATTATGATTACATAATAAATGGAACTTGTGTTGTTAACCTTTATTTATGGAACTCGCAAGAAAAGGTTTCAAGGGAAAAATTTGAACCCAAAATATTGGAAAGAATTCGAGTAAGTGAAGACGATCATAAGTTAAAGACCAACGACCTCAACAATGGTCCTTCTTCTCCCAGATATTGCTGTATCCATGTTCCCTCCTGGATATGTTTTTGTTCCCATGTGCATTCTTGGAAGTGTCATCAACTTATAAGGTAAACTATGCATGGTTTCAAATGAAAATTTGAATCTTATTGTATTCGATAACGTAAATACTCTCTCGCTCAATTCAAAGAGCATTTTTGAAGTCTAAAAACAGTAAATTTGAATTGATTCGAATTATTGTCGTCCCGTAGACAGCAAGTCGCGTGGTTGGTAGTGTAACAGGGCCGTTTCCAGGCCCACATTTTAATTTGGTACTAGTTGTTCATGTAAATTTTCTCGAATGTGTATTTTTAAAGCTAAGAATATTCATGTTTCTCGTGTATGTACTTTTCATAACTTCGTATTTTCGTTCACTGAAAATTTAAATATAGTAATTGGCAGACATGGATATTCTCAAAAAAATCTACAAAACACGCTCGATCGGCATTTACTTGATTAATCACTTGGTCGAATAGTAATATGGATATTACAAATGATGTTTTTCAAATTCAAACTCGTAATAATGCCTTAACGGACGCCTTTGTTAATTTAGAATTGAAAATAACATAATCGACCTTGAGTGCGATGCTAGTTAGCCTCCTAGAGTTAATGAATTGAATAGCACGACAGAAAGGTATCTGGACTATCTCTCTAAGATGCAGAGAAGGATTCAAACCCTTTCCGAATGTACTCCTCGCACTAGAAATGGTAATCCTCAATTTATTATTAACAATAACTCCTCGTCTCATACTGCCAAATCACCTCAATTAAAAGTACCTGAATGTAACGGCGATATCAGGAAATGGTTATCATTTTTCGAATTATTCACATCGCTCGTTGCGAATAACTCCGCTCTTTCCAAGGTCTAAAAACTCGTATATTTGGAAGCTTTATTAAAAAATGAACCCCTAGAATTAATTACCGCATTGGAACTTATAAATGATAATTTTCGTGTAGCAATAGATATTTTATTGGAAATATATAATGACCATCTCGCAATTATTAATTCCGATTTCCATTCAATTATTGATTACCCCAACCTATCGAAAGGCAATGCTCAATCTTTACGTGAATTTATTACTCATATGAAGCAGCACATAAAATCGTTAAATAATTCAAATATCGACACTGAACACTTAATTATGATAAATACAATCGTAAGAAAATTGGATTCCGCCATGAAACGGGAATATGAGTATCAAAGAGACAAGTCCGCATTGCCCAGGATTGATGAATTTCTTCATTTTGTTGAAGAACGGTGGGAGGTACTTTCTTCCATTTTACCTCAAACTATAAAAAAGGAAAAGACTCAGTTGAAAAATGTTGTTTCTTATTATTCAAATAACTTCATTATTATTATTATTATTATTTTAGGAATTCACAAGGTTTTTGTTCCCTGGATTTCTTCTTTATACGGGCGGGCCAAGTATAAACGAAGTCTATTGTGCTCTAAGAAACGAGCGGACTATATTGCATGTGTGCAAAATGACGTTTTCTTTGTATTTGATTGTGTATATTTTCAGGTAAGTCGAGATTTTCTGTGAATTTTTTGTGGGTGATACCAGTAGCAGACATAATCAATGGAATAATGGTGACCGCGTTTTGCTTCCAAATTCTCTCCAGTTCTATTGCGAGGAGGGTGTATTTTTGTATTTTTTCCGAATATTTGTTTGTTATATTGTGATCGGTACGGATGAAAACGTCTATGACGTAGGTGTGTTTGTTTTTCTTGTCAGTAAATGTGATATCGGGGCTGTTGCATGCTAATGTTTTGTCTAATTGTATCGTTTTGTCCCAGTATATTTTGTATTCCTGGTTTTCCAGTATTTCGGATGGCGTGTACTGGTAGTGAGGTACGGTTTTGTTTATTAGTGAAAGTTTATATGCCATTTGCTGGTGGATGATTTTTGCGACTGTGTTGTGTCGCTCCAGGTATTTGGTTGGTGCAAGACTCTTGCAGCCGTTGCTCTATTGTTTCTCTGTCTGAATGGCATCTTCTGCATTTGTCATTTGTAAATGAGGGGTCTTTGAATATGTTTTTGCTATATGTTTTCGTTTTGATCACTTTATCTTGTATAGCATGCATGAATCCTTCCGTTTCGGGGAAGAGGTCACCCTTCTGGAGCCATTTATGGGATAGTCATTTATCGATGTCTTCACCTTGTGTCTGATTGAAGTATCGTCCGTGTAATTCTTTGCTTGCCCTTCTTTGTATTTTCTCTTTGTATGTAGTTTTCTTTCAGTGAAAGGTCGGTCTTGTGTAAGTCTAGTGGTGTGTAGTTAATGTCGGCGTTTACTATTGCTAGGTATTATTATTATTATTGTTGTTATTAATATTATTATTATTACTATTATTATTATTATTATTATTATTATTATTATTATTATTATTATTATTATTATTATTATTATTATTATTATTATTAATATTATTATTATTTCAACTAGTTCTCTTCTTAAAGCATTTTACATAAACTCAGGCCTGTTGGTCTGAGTGTGGTTTATTCAAATATACAGATATAAATCTATCAAAGCATATTTTACCTTCCACTTTTTATCGTTGTTTTCCCAGTACTTTCTTTACAATGGTGCAAGTGCCAAGAATAGTTGTTTAGCTGTTTTCTGCATTTTTCCAATTGCAGATGGACTGACTTTGAGAGTATCCACAGCCTTACCAAGCTGCCGTGGTACAATGCCTGTTGTGGATAGGACCATGGGTAGGATAGTAACTCTGTCTACTTTCCACTGCTCTTTGATATACTGAGCTAGGTCATCATATTTTCGAAGCTTTAGGTTGATTGTGTTTTCCATGTTGTTATCATTAACAACTGCGAAGTCGATAATTCATAACTGTTTTCCTCTCAGGCTCCACAGAACCACATCCGGCCGGTTTGCTTCATTTGTCCGATCAGTAAATATTGTTCTATCCCAGTATAATTTGTAGTGGACGTTTTCTAGGATGCTTGCTGGTTTATACTTATAAGTGAGTTTCCCTGTTTCGGGTATCAAGTTATATTTGGAAGCCAGAGCATAGTGTACTATCTTTCCTGTTTGATCGTGGCGTTTCTTGTACTCAGATGTGGCGAGAGAGCTGCATCCCCCAGTTATATGTTGGGATGGTTTCCCCCATCCTGCCACACATTCTACAAGTGTCATCTATCACGGTTGGATCTTTAATGATATATTTGAGATAGTTCTTAGTTGGTACAACCTGATCCTGTATGGCGATCATGAACCCTTCAGTTTCAGGGAAAAGGTATCTAGTTCGTGAGTAGTGATTCGACAGATGTTGGGTGAATATCACAGTAATTAGTTAGGTTCAATGGGGTGTATTTATCATCTTGGGAGCATACTATATTATGAAGCACGGAAGTCCTTGCTTTTCTATGGAAATAGCTTCTCATTGATTTAATTTGACGAATATTTATGTCGTAGAGTTTTACTATGCCCAATCCACCTTATTTGCGGGGTATATTCTCTATATATATCTCTATATATAACTCTTTCCACAGTACTTTTCGGGTGACGGCTTTTAAACTTGGTCAGTTGAACTCTGATCCATCTGTCCATATCTTCCAGGTCTGTATTGCTCCATTTCACAACTCCCATAGAATAAGTGATGACTGCTATGGCGTATGTGTTGATAGCGATAGTAGTGTTCTTGGAATTCAAAGATGTTTTCAGTACCCTTCTCACTCTTCTCTGAAACTCGCTCCTTAATCAGCGTATGCTCGATAGTTTTGCTCTGGTTCATCCCTAAGTATTTATACAGTTCATCCGTATTCATTGACGTTATTGTTTCCTGGTGGGCGGTTTCATATGTTAGGTTTTGGTTGAGTTTCCGTTTGTTTATACTTTGGATTTTGCACTTATTTACCCCAAATCTCATCTTTATATCCTCGGAGAAACTTTCGGTTACTTTTAGTTGGTACTGAAGCCCTGTCTTTGTTGCTGCGTATTGCTTGAGATCGTCCATGTAGAGTAGATGGCTGATCTTGTGCTTTTGTCCGTTTTCATCCTTCATCTCAAATCCTTTCGTCGTGTCATTTAACAGGTCCGTTAGCGGGTTTAGGGCCATACAAAACCACAGTGGACTTAATGTATCTCCTTGATATATACCTTTTCTTATCTGCATTTTCTCTGTGGTGTAAGCTATTTGAGGTGTTTCCAAGTTTGAGGTCGTGCGCCACTTTTTCATGATCTTTTCCAGGAAGGTGATCAGTTTCTTATCTATTTTATAAATTTCCAGGACTTTCAGAACCCAATCGTGGGGACAGAAGTCATACGCCTTGCGGTAATCTATAAAGGTTGTAAATAAGTTTCTCTGCTTCGTTATGGCTTCTGACATTAAGATCTGGTCTATGATTAACTGCTCCTTACACGCCAATGACCCTTTCTTGCAACCTTTCTGTTCTTCACCTAGGATGTTGTCGGAGTCACAATGTTTTGTAATATTTTCGGCAATGCAGGCTGTTATTACTTTGTAAAACGTATTAAGGCATGTAATTTCTCTGTAACCAGCTGGGTTAGATGACATCCTTTTTTTTGGAATCAGCAGTGTATTTCCCTCACACAATAGCTCTGGTACAGAGTCTCCATCCTCCAAAAATCGGTTTATCAGTTCTAGTTCTAGCATCTTTCCATGCAAGGCGTGAATTCTCTTAATCCAAAAGTTCTGAATAGTATCGACTCTTGGGCATTTCCAATTTTCGAGTTTATCAATCACAAGCTTCAGCGTCTCAGGTGTTATAATTGTCTCTGCCATTGGTTGTATCCTATTTGCTTCATCTTCATTTTTTTTCAGCCAGAGTGCGTCTCTGTTAAAGTGTTCCTCTTTTGACCATATGTTTGCCCAGAATGTTTGCATCTCTTCTTCGTTTGAGGGTATGGTTTGGTTGTTCTCAGGCATCTGCTGTTGGATATTTTTGTGAAATATTTTCTGGTTCCTCCCAAATTGCGTTCCTTACTTTTCATATATCTTCGTAATCTTTGTGCGTATACACTGAGCTTTTGTTTCATTGTGTCCAGCACTGTCGCAATATTGTTATTAAGAGGGTCATATTGTGTGTGTGTTCTGTATACATTCTTAATCTTTCCAACCTTCTACTTCATTAGTGTTTTTAAATGAAACTCAAGGTCTCTAGTTAATTCCACAATATAATACAAGTTATTGAAAATTCTAAAAAATTGACAATTGTTTCGATAAATCAATATCATCGTCAGAATGACAGAAGTTACATTTCATTTTATGCCTACCTGATGTTTAGTAGTTATATTTTTGGCTAGACCAAGAAGTAACCTAACTTGTGATTGGCTTAATATATGTTTATAGAAAAAAGAAGAAGATGTGATATTACAAATATTGAAGCTTAGATATTATTAGCCCTATGGTGATATCCTGGATATCATTTTTCCAATTAAGATCAGTATAACTGTGCAATGATATAGAAAACCAGGAAAACTATATCTGCTGATCTTTACAATTATCACTTAAGAAGACAGTTTATTAGTGGAGAATTCCCTAGATTTAACTGTTCATTGACAACTTCATATTGTGGGTTTCTTAAATGTCTTCTAATTTCCAGTTCTTCAAGGAAATCCAGTTCTTGTTTCTTTTCACAAATATGCAGCACTTCTGGTTCTGTGTTAGGTGTCAATGAATGATTGGTGTCAAGTAGATGTTTTGCGTAGTGAGATTTATCTGGTTGTTTTAATCTGTAAGCTCGTAAGTGCTCACTGTATCGTATTTCAAAATTCCTAAGGGTCTGACCCAAATAGACAGCATTACATTCTGGACATTTGAGTTTATATATACCTGACTTCTTTAATAGTGGTATTTTTGTTTTTACATTTAACAATTTTGTACTAACGTTACTTTCTGTTTTAAAAGAAATTGTTGCATTCGTTGCTGAAGATATTATCTTTGAAATATTATTAGAAATATTTCGTGCATATGTGATGGTTTTATGAGTTTTAATTTCATCAGTTTGTTTAGGATATATTAGTTGTAATGCCACTTTTTTCTCTTTTTTACTAATTAGTTTATTTATCATATCTAATGGATAACCGTTAGTTGTTGCTATTTGTCTAATTGTATTAATCTCTCTATCAAAATTACATTTGTTCATAGGAACTGAAAAAGCTCTATGTATCATTGAATTATATGCTGCTAGTCTGTGTGAGACAGGGTGGTTAGAATTGAATGGAATTGTCACATCAGTCTGTGTTGGTTTTCGGTAAATTGAATAATCAAGTACATTATTAACTCTTTGAATTTTTAAATCAAGAAAATGTTAAATGTAAAAACAAAAATACCACTATTAAAGAAGTCAGGTATATATAAACTCAAATGTCCAGAATGTAATGCTGTCTATTTGGGTCAGACCCTTAGGAATTTTGAAATACGATACAGTGAGCACTTACGAGCTTACAGATTAAAACAACCAGATAAATCTCACGACGCAAAACATCTACTTGACACCAATCATTCATTGACACCTATCACAGAACCAGAAGTGCTGCATATTTGTGAAAAGAAACAAGAACTGGATTTCCTTGAAGAACTGGAAATTAGAAGACATTTAAGAAACCCACAATATGAAGTTGTCAATGAACAGTTAAATCTAGGGAACTCTACACTAATAAACTGTCTTCTTAAGTGATAATTGTAAAGATCAGCAGATATAGTTTTCCTGGTTTTCTATATCATTGCACAGTTATACTGATCTCAATTGGAAAAATGATATCCAGGATATCACCATAGGGCTAATAATATCTAAGCTTCAATATTTGTAATATCACATCTTCTTCTTTTTTCTATAAACATATATTAAGCCAATCACAAGTTAGGTTACTTCTTGGTCTAGCCAAAAATATAACAACTAAACATCAGGTAGGCATAAAATGAAATGTAACTTTTGTCATTCTGACGATGATTTTGATTTATCGAAACAATTGTCAATTTTTTAGAATTTTCAATAACTTGTATTATATTGTGGAATTAACTAGAGACCTTGAGTTTCATTTAAAAACACTAATATGAGCATATTCCACGAAGTAAGGGTCGAGACAGTCAATTTCTACTTCATTGTTTTGCTTCTGCTTCCATTAGTAAAGGCAGTCAGGACAGCAATGTTTCTCCGGAGTTCTTCTATCTTCTTTTCCAATCTAGTTTGCCATGGCGGGGTTCTTTCTATGTTTGGCTTGTTTGTCTCCGTACTCTGGTTCTCTCTAATCTTCCCCCCATTACATATGACTATTGCAACTGCTGTGCTATATTAACAGTGACACAGGTCTTCATAGTTCTCTATACCTTGTACTATCTGATTGGTTAACACCTTTTCATTTGCAATAGATAATAATTACTCTAGTTTGCGGCTTCCATATTGCTTTGGTATCTTTGGTTTCTGGGACAGTCCAATCCCATTATATAATATTTTCGCCTTATTGAATTCTGGTATCATTTTCTCCTCCAATCTATATAGCTCCCCGTCTTGTTCATTTTCTTCATTGCTGTTGTCTACAGGTGTCTTCTGATTGACTATATTGTTGGGTGGTACATCTGGGGTTAACACAATAGCAGCATTTGTTTGTTCCCCATTGACGTCGAGTTCTCGTTGCGCTTCATCCTTTATTCCATTTCTTCTTAATTCAGGAATTATGTTTCTCCGGAATAAGTCTGCTCTTCTATCAGCTACATTTTGTTCGGTCACGTGCTCCAATGTTGGAAATTGGTGAACAAAAGCTTCACGTAAGTTCTGTCTGTACCCTAATAGCTGGGTCTCACACATTGTTAGGCGGTAATATAGTCTTGAAATAGCTTCATTCATATCGCTTGTCCACTGTATTCTTCGCCTAGGTGCTCCTGCCTAAGTGGTCCCGAGTTGCCAGCGTGAAACACATCTGGCAGCATTATTTCGCTCTCGTCCAGTCGTTGATGCTTCAGATGGTCCATACGGTGGGGAATCACCATCCGATTCTCTTCCCACCGAGGGCTGTCCTTTGTTAACATCGACTGCAGCCCCAGGGGCCGATGTATCCGAGGCTTGGCTTGAGCTTCCAGATGCCACTTTATCACAGAGTACCGGGCGGCAAACCCAATACACTGGTTCCAGTTCCCTCTCGCGGTTGCTCATCTCATGTAGATTCGCCACCGGGGGTTGGTTACCCGATCTTGAGTCCCCAGAGATGGTTTACCAGGGTCTACCGACGTGGAGGTGCGAGTAGGGATTGATAGGAGAGGCTTGAGGAGACGCTTCACTACCCTTTAGACCCTTTTTTCCCTCGATTTAGGTGCATCGATTTCTGTGATCATTAGCACCATTTCCGTTTTATTAACAAATTAGATTTTACTGAATAGGTTTATTGCTTCCATATATTTAATTGAATTTTGAATTTTGTAGGTGGTCGCGAAACTGTCTGTGAGCTGTTCAGATATATTAAAAATCTGCCGCATATTATCGTACCCTGGACACACGCATATGATATGTGATACTGTGATTAACTCGCCGCAATGGAAACAAATCGGAGGATCTTGCCCTTCTAGAAGGAACGCATGCGTTAATGCTGTATGTCCAAATCTTAATCTGTGGATCTTCACTCTGTCAGTCCTGGGTAATGCTCCTGGAGGTCTCCAAGGCCCACCAAATGGTTTAATTGACTTTAGTTTGTTGTTCACTTGATCCTATTCCTGTTGCCATATTCCTTTCAATAGTAATTTATATTCCCCTTTTATGTCATCTGCCCTCAAAACGTTAACTTCGACGGTCCTTTTCTCAGCAGCGTCACGAGCTGCTGTATCTGCGTTTTCGTTGCCTCTTATTCCGACATGGCTTGGTACCCAAATTAATTTAACATTTTTGCCGATATTATGGAGGTGATGTATAGAAAATAATATCATTTTAATTAGTGGATCATCCGAAAAAGGATTCGAAATCGATTCAAGGACACTGAGAGAGTCACTGACGATTATGTTTTCTCGATTTATTGTTGCTATACCACAAAACTGGAGTGCCTGCCCAATAGCATAAAATTGAGTGGATGAAAACGACGAATACTCAGTGTGTATTAGTTTATTACTTTCCAGCTAAGCGCTTTCGGCTATTTTGGCTTAATAGCCGATAGCGCTTAGCTGGAAAGTAATAAACTAATACACACTGAGTATTCGTCGTTTTCATTCACTCAATTTACATCTAGTGTGTACACCATATCCACAGGCATTTCCAAATAGCATAAAGTTCAGCTGTAAATATGGATGCGTAAGGGGACAGGGACCAAGAGTATCAAATTCCTAAATAATCCAAATGGCAGATCAGAGATGGGAAACAAAACGACAACACATAGTGAACAGCCCCAACAATTAGCAAGGAAAGAGGAAGAAGAAAAACTCCAACTCGATGTAGTACAAGCAATATCATTCTTATCAGAATCCCACAGAGAGCTTGTGTTAACGTTTATAGGAAATTTGATTTCAAATAATTATCTTACACCCCACCAAGAAGTGAGTCAGCTAACAGAAATAAACACAGCACAAACATGTACGCCTCTATCACCATACACCAAAAAACAAAATACCTCAGGGGATTATATGGACCTGTCCGACACGGACATGTTCTGATCTCCTGTGTAATATTTGAATTTTATTCGCATTCACTCCACTAACTGTAATCCAGTGGAATATACGCTCATACAACTCCAACACAGATAATTTGAAAGTAATCATTAGAAACCATAATCCTGATATAATCCTACTAAATGAAACATGGTTAAAACAAAACTATAATATCTCATGCAGAAACTTTCAAATTCTCAGAAACGACAGAGCCGATGACTACGGTGGAACAGCTATTCTAATAAAAAATACCATCAAATTCATCCCAATAACCTACCAAAGTAACTTTGACAATATAAATATTCAAACACAGGCAATACACCTACCACAACATAACATTAATATTCTAAATATATACTGCCCATCAAGCTCAATACTCAGAGTGAATAATTGGATCCATTTTATTCAGCAATTCAAGAAACCCCTACTTGTTATGGGAGATCTAAATTGCAATCACCCCGCATGGGGCAGCAAGAAAATAAGTATTAATGGTCGAAACATTATTGACTCCTTAGAGTCACTCCAATTAGTATATCTAAATGATGGACAGGCTACCAGATTGTCTTCACCGAGTGAGGATAAATCTGTGGTGGATGTTACCCTAATATCTTCTGAGTTAACTCCATATGCTACCTGGGAAATCCTCCTAGACCCTGGAAGTAGTGATCACTACCCAACCATCTGCAAACTTTATTCCAATAATAAAGACAACCTCAATCAGATAGTAACCACAAAAAGAAACTATAAAAAAGCTAACTGGAACACCTTTTATGAACACCTCTGTACAACCCCCCAACCCCTAACCCACTTTCAATATGAAACATTCCAAGATAATATTATAAAAGCAGCAAATGCGGCAATACCATTTTACAAAATCAAACACAACCAAAAATACACTATCCCTTGGTGGGATAACTCCTGTCAAGTATCCATCAACTGCAGAATATCTGCAATTAAAACATTTACCAACTCCCATACGATAGAAAACTTTATAGCAGTTAAAAGGACCATTGCTTCTACCAGAAAACTTCTCAAGTCCATAAGAAAGAACAGTTTTCGCAACTTCTGTGCAAAAATAAACCGTAACTCTCCATTAAAAATTATTTGGAATTAAATCAATAAAGCTTCAAATCGTACACCTCACAACAACCTATCAAATCAACTTCCACCTGGCATTCTGGCTCAAGAAATTTTATCCTCCTTATGCCCACCTATCATTACCGAAAACATACAAACATCCATATCAACAGAAATTGAACCATTCTCCTATCAGGAATATAAATTCACAATAGAGTCAAAAAAAGACTCTGCACCAGGTATGGACCAAATTTCATACTCTATGATTAAGCACATGCCAACATCTTTGTCTTAGGATCTACTACAATTTTTTAATGATTGCATGCAAACTGCTACCATTCCACACACATGGAAGCAAACAATTATTCTTCCTCTCATAAAGCCCTACAAAGACAAATCAGTAGCAACGAACTATAGACCAATTGCTCTAACTTCATGTGTGGGTAAACTTCTACAATCACTAATAAAAAACAGGCTGGAATGGTATGTAGAAAACAAAAAATTACTCAATCCCCTACAGTTTGGATTTAGAAGGAATAAAGGTTGTAGGACTGTTTAACGTTTCTAACCTCTCATATCCTTATAAATTATTCAGCCAATGAATATACCATAGGCGTTTTCTTAGACCTCTCAGCTGCATATGACACAGTTAATATCCAACTTCTGTACAAAACTTTAATAAACCTAGCCCTACCTAAATATATAATAAACTTAATTTACGCTCTTATAAATAATAGAGTCATATTCGTCCAAGACAACTTTGGACAAACAATAGGACCTTTGCCAGCTAATCAAGGTCTAGCCCAAGGATCTCCCCTTATTCCAATTCTGTTTAATCTCTATACCCTACCTATTTATGATATCCTCCCTAAAAATGTTAATCTTATTCAATATGCAGATGACATGGTACTGATAGTTGGTGGATCAAATATGAGCCAAATGGTGAATAATTTAAATACATTTTTAGAAAAACTCAACACATGGTTAGACACACATAATCTCAAACTATCAACCAATAAATCTCATGCAGTAATGTTTAGTAAAGGAATCATAAAAAGATCTATCCCCAAAATAAAAATAAACTCTGAAACTATTGAATGGGTGGATAAAGTTAAATACCTAGGTATATACATTCATCAAAACCTTAAATGGAATGCACATATACAATACATAGAAACAAAAATATGTAAAGGACTTAACGTTATGCGAGCTCTCTGCGGTACTTGGTGGGGCTGTGATCCCCTCACACTGAGAATACTTTACAAAGCAATATTACTAAGTCACATGGACTATGGTAGCCAGATTTTCACCCTCACAAAAAAGAATAAAACAACGTTGGACAAACTTCAAAACCAGGGATTAAGAATAGTTACAGGCAACATGAATTCAACACCAATCCCAGCCTTATTATCAGAAAACGGTGAAATGCCCCTCAAATTTCGGAGGGAATGGCTGAGTTCCAAATACTTAATAAAAAACCTGGCAATATCCAATAACCCTATAATCAATATTCTAAAGAAGCTTAATAACATAAGCAAAAACTCAAGATATTGGACTAACAAAGAAAAACCAACTCTAATAAAAATCCTTGACCGGCTACAAACATCTACTAATATGATGTACACAAAAGAAATATTACCTTGCTATGAATTTGACCTAGAAATTCAGCTAACTCCATTAAATGTGGCAAATCTTCAATCTAATAAAACTGATGAACTAGCACAAATTCAGTACCAAAAAATTATATCCAAATTTCCGGATCATACAAGAATATTTACAGATGGATCTCTCTATTCCAATGGCACTGCAGGGTTTGGAGTTTACTGTGAAGAACTCAACTATGCATTTTCATCTAGGCTACCAAAATTCACACAAATATGGTTAGGAGAAATCACTGCTATCAACCATGCACTTCAAATTATCTTAAAAACTATCACCACGAAAGCCATAATCTTCTCAGACTCTAAAACTGCACTACAAAAAATATGTAAACCAACTCCAAAGAAACAGAGCATTCATCAATATTAACTAAACAAGGAATTTTACTAGCAAATACTAACGGCTTTAATATCGAACTAGCATGGATCCCAGGTCACTCTGAAATCAAAGGAAACCATAAAGCTGATCAGCTAGCTAAAACAGGTTGTTCCCTTACAGTTCCAGCGAATATAAAACTGAATTATCAAAACTACCTCCCAGATATCAAGAACAGCATATGGGCTAAATGGAACAATGAATGGAACCTCATAAAACAGAATAAAAAATCGTTCTATTACAAAGTTGTCGAACAATTACCAAAATATCCCTGGTTTAACCAATACCAATACAAAAACAGAAGACATTCAACAACAGTTATAAGAATGAGAACAGGAACTGTTTAACTCCTTTCCATATGTTTAGAATTGGAATTAAAGACGACCCACTATGTGAATGTGGGCAAATAGGATCACTTAACCACATTATACTAGAATGTCCAAATAATATATCAAACCAATTCAACCTTTACATAGAGCTATGCAAAACTAAACTTAGCGCGCCATTTGATATATGTACAATTTTAGCCAATTTAAATGATGAACGATTATCAATAATACACCAATTTATAACTATGTTTAAAATATCCCTTTAACTTAATCTTCTCTTTTATAGACCTGGGTTTCTCCACCTATATCCGAGGTAGCATTTCTGGGTGTGTCCAAGCTTGGCCGCTACCCCCAAGCGAGAAAAGTTAATTTCCTGTGTTGTGAAGTCTTACCTTACTAATACCCCAATACTCACCATAAGTAATATAAAAGTGCAAAAACTCATAGTACCTATGCTAAACAGTAGTGCAAATTGGTTTAAGGAAGATATCCATTCTAGAGGGAGGGAAATATTGCCAAGAGCAAGACTTTTTCCCCCCACATGTATAAAACTGGGTAAATTATCCCACAGGATATAGCCCAAAAAAGGAACGAGAAGAAGAAGAAATGTTATACTGTTATCATTTCTTAGTTCAAGTGTAGAGGTTATTTTAAGGTTACGGTATTTTGGTGTATTTTTTAATTGCCATAGTGTAATATTTATCTTTTGTTTCAAGGCTTTATTGTTATTAATTGAAAAGACAATGTCAAAGTGTATTCTGAAGGAGTCTAATAAGTGGTGTATTCGGTAAGTTTTATTAAAAAAAATTGAGCATTTTTTCTTTCACAATTAACAACCATTATCTTTATTTTTTCAAAACACAGAATTTTTACTAATTTAATCGACAACTTTAAAGATCATGGTTGTTCTTTACATTAGCTAAACTGAAAATTGCTGTATTAACGAAGTAAATATTTCTTTTTACAGTTTTGTTCCTCCAACCCAGGAAGATAAAATTAATATGGCTGAAAAGCAGTGGTAATAAATCATTAAATTTGTCGACGAGGAAACCATGGAAGATATGATCCCTTCATTTTCAAAAACAGTTTTTCTTTAGATTTAAGAAAGGTGAAGAGAGGTTGTTGAGACAGTTTGATTTGCATTCCCATATGAGTGCAAATTATCAAAAATTTATGGTAAGTTTTATTGTATTCAATATACTATGCTGTAATTTTGGACATTTTAAAATGGAAATTGAGTGAACGAAAAGACTAGTACTGAGTGAGTAATTCTATTAAAATTCCAGGTAAACCCTTTCAGCCATTAGCCCATTCTGAAAGCTCTCGCCAAGAAAAAAATTCACAGAAGGTGTCAAAAAACATCAAACCCTGTAACTGCTACATACAATGAAATAAAATGTTTGATGTTACATCATTATTTAACTAAAATTGGTTAAAGTTACTCTATAAAGAGAGTGTATAATTGTAATTCACATAACGGAACGTCTAATTTGGAATTACCATCTAAATGATATGTGTGTACACCCTCTTTATAGGGCAGTTTTAACAGATTTTACTTAAATAATGATGTAACATCAAACATTTTATTTCATTGTATGTACATTGTACCTGTTGTATGTTTTTCTCTTGTCGACAGCTTTGAGAATGACCTAATGGCTGAAAGCGCTTAGCTGGAATTTTAATCAAATGACACACTCAGTACTCGTCTTTTCATTCACTTAATTCATATCTAGTGCGTACACCATACTCAGACAATTCCATTTTAAAATGTATCCATTGAAAAAATAATAAGATGGGTTTTATTTTATGTTATAGCTATATTCCCTCTACCAGCTATGGGATGGAAGGTATTGACCCTTTGCCGATTTTCATATATGGCCCATGATGTGACAATTTATGGGAAATGATAGTGAGTATTAACTTTTGTTGAGGCATTACGTCTAAGTATTTGGTCTAGCGGTATCCAAAAATCCAAAATATCCAATAAAGACAAAAAATAGAAAAATTGTTAAAAATCAAGAATTCCTAAAAAAATCGAAAGCTCCAAATGAGGAATTCAAAAAAAAACAAAAAAAATTATACATTCAAACATTTTTTGATATTTTTTTTGGCTTAGTAGAAAAACATGTGTGAACTTATTATTTCGATAGTAAGCGCATTTTGTTTTCTTTTGTTGACATACATTTTCAAACATATTTGTGTGTTTACTTATTTATTGTTGTTAGTGTTTAGAATCTCAACCAGAAACGAGAAAGGACTTCCACGAGACGGTGAGATTTTTAAGAGCCCTTAAGAAACATTTTAACAATCATAGACTGCCAAGAGCTGCAGAGTAACTTAAACTGCCTTATGCGATGGTTTCATAACAACGGAATGCTTTCAAATGTAGAAATATACAAATATGCAATATACTAGGTTCAATCTTGTGATATAAACCTATTTAGATATATTATTTTAAATGTTGTACAGTCACAGGTGCTGTTTAGCCCTCTTATATGTAATTACTTGGCACCTTGTATTTACAGAGCTGGGCAGTATTTAACAACTTTTGCTATAAAAATATTTTAATTACTTTTGTTTTAACATTCACAGTTAATTATACTCAGATGTTTTCTTTCACAGAAAGTTGCCAAAAATAGTAGTTAACAACTCATTGCTAACACTTTCTTTGATTAAGTAAGAGGCAGTTGTACTCCAGCAGTTTGTCCAGCTCTGTGTGTTTATACGAGTGTAATAATAAATTGATATCAACTTATCATAAATAATTTCCTACTTTTATCTTGATTTTTTAACATCATTTAAAAATCTAATGATACTCCAATCTAGAATGTATCTTACTCAAATTATTTTTAATTATTGTATTGTTTTTACATTATAGTTTAGTTATTGTCATTTTGTTTATTGAGAAAAGTACTTTGTGAAAGAAATTATTTGTTGTGTATTTTTATACCAAAATAAATAAACTGTTTATATGATTAATGTTCTATTTTTCCCAATTTAATTAACAATTTATGGTCCACAATTTGATATTTCATTTATTTTAACTCAACATCTAATCATTATTGAGTTAAATTAAATGAAATGTTAAATGATGGACTATAAATAATTATTTTGAAATAAAATAATTGAAATACAGTAAATTTGAATATACCGCCAAAACCTAAAATTACAGAATTCTTTTCAACATCACTCAATTGTTTAGTCGACAGGCTCTTTAGATGGCGCCACAATTAGTGTCTCATCTATCTGTGGCTTACAACCATCACACCGAAGCATGCGGTCGGCAGCACCTACCGATTTCGAACAATTAGCACAAACTGATAACGTAGGCATGGTCTACTTTTTGTTGGTTTGATCGATACTAAATTCTTGAAATTAAAGTTTTGTACTCACGGTAAATTAGTTTCTATTGCTTTTATTGCACTTACACTTTAACTTTAAGAAATAAATTTAGCACTGTTAATTGCTATTATATTACTGCGTTGGTTTATATAGATATCGTTAATTAAAGATATTTAATTCTTTGAGAAAATAAGAATATTTACGGATACGTACTAGTGGAGTACTCGCGATAATAATTCTCATATTCCGCAAATAAAATGTATTTTTTGTAATGAAAAATCGCATAAAATTTATAGGTGTAACAAATTTTTGGAGATACCTCATAATCAGAAATTTTAATTTGTGTACCAACTACTTTGGTATTCGACATAAAGCTACTAGTTGCTCGTGTAAACGTTGCTTTACTTGTTTAAAACCGTATCATTCTTCGTTGTGCTTAAAGAAGCCACCTCAGGCCCATTCTCGGCGAAATAACTCGTATGATTCGGCCAATTCTCGGCAAAACGACTCAAGTGCTTCGGTCAATGCTCAGGAGAACAATTAGGATGATTTGGCTACTTCTTAGCCACATTGCGCAAATAGTTCACTCACAAGTTGTCATTATCGCCAAAATTCGCACGCGAGCAATTCCAGGCAAAATTCTGATCAAGAATCATCATCATGAAGGCCTTTTAGCCCTCGCGCTAATTTTTGTACACGGGACAATGGATTGCCTGAGAATTCGCGTTGCTCGTTATACACTGCGACATCATATAGCATGTCAACTATGTCTCGAAAAACAATTATGTTTTATTAGCAACTGCCATGGTCACGGTTTATTCCAAAAATGTCACCCCTATTCAAGCAAAATGTATTCTTGATAACGGTTCTCAGAACTCGTTCATTTCAGAGCACCTTCTCAGCAAAATAGATGCTAAAGTTTATAACAGATGGCTGCAAATTTCTGGAATCACCCAAACATTTTTGGTCTCAAATTTGTAATCGTTGCTCGAGCGTCGATTTTTAATTATTCTCCTCGGGCGTCGATCTGTAATTGCCGTGGGTAGTCAGGGGGTAGAATATAATAAGAGCTTGATGATTAGATCTGTTCATTCAATAATAACAGGTACGTTACCTGTTCAGCTAAAAATTAATATAAAATCTTCACAACTTAAAACTAATTCTATATACAGTTATAGTAATGATAATAATAACACGCTTTTATTGACCACACAAGTTTTACAGCAACTAAAAATTACATTACAAAACGTGGTCAAAAGGCAGAGTTCAGAGCTTACCTAATATGTAACAATTAACCAAGTTCTGCTCTTCCACTCAATCTTTCAAATGTACACAACTATGTGAATTACAAATACAAATATAAAAAAGTACACAACTATGTAAATTAACGAATAAGTTCAAGCACATCAAGACAAAATCCACTGAAATAGTTAAAAAAATAAAAACAAAAACATTAGTCTAGTTCCAGCCTGCCATTAGTTAAATCCATTCCAACCGTATACTTAAATTTATTGAATGAAAATGGTCAGTAGTGATTGGGTATCCTATTTAGGAACCTGGTTATATAAAACGGAGAAGAGCCCTGAAACAAATTGGTTTTGAGGATAGGTGGAGTCAGTTTATACTTATGTCTAATGATAATATTATGAACGTCAGTTCTAAAAGTTATTTTGTTATATGAATATGCGGGTGTTTAAGTTTCAATAATTTTCATAAATGAAGTGCAAGCATATAAAGCACGTCTCTGATTCATATTTAGCCATCCAAATGTGATCTCTTCTGCGCAATCCACAAATAAATCGAATGCAAGAATTCTGAATTCTTTGTAATCTTTCATCTTCAGTTACTTCACAAAATGCGAAGTTACTTGTATTAGTTTTTATATTACTATTAAAATAGTCTAATAGATTATTATCGGGTATTTGAACGATATTAGTTATTTTAACAAAATAATCAATAATTTCATAAATGTCAGGCAAGTGGGGAGGGATTACACAATTAGCTTTTTCATGAGAAATGTCAAGGGATTTTAACTCTTTCCAGATGTTTGATTTCGTTTGTGTAGTTAGTTTGAACTCTAAATAAGCTTTTTTTTCTAGTTTGACTGTCCTATTTCTTAAATTTCTATGATCTTTATAATAATTAAAATGGGCCAAGTTTCTAGTCTTTTTAAATATTTGTAAAGCTTTACTTCTTAACGACATCATTAGCATAAGATTTAGGTTTTGTTATTTCAACTGTTTTTATAATAGCATGTCGGTTAAAGACGTCTAAAAATAATTTAGAAAAACACTCAATATTGTTATCCACTGTACTGCTTCGAAAGATATCATTAAAGTTGGTAGCAATCAGATCAGAACAGAAATCATTGAGCACAAAATTTGAAAAATCTCTATAAGTGTAAAACTTAGGGCCGTCTTGAGTTTTTTTGGAGCCGAAGGAGCAGGTAACTAAGTGATAATTGGTAACGGTTGGACAGTCAACAGCAAGAATATTATCACATTTTAAGTTACTTGAACAAATTATTACATCCAAGAGTGTACTTCAATTAGCTGTTATATGCGTGGGTTGATCAATAGCTTGGTTCAAATTAAAGACTTCCAAGTCGTTGCTAATTAAGTTGTAAAAATTAGAGACGACGTTAAAAAATCAATATTTAAGTCACCAGCAAACGTCAGGTAATTAAATGTAGGTGTAATATTTCCCAGTACCTCTTCCAAGCCTGTAACAAAGTTCACAGCTGAATATTTAGGTGGTTTGTACACGGAAACGATAGCATATGCTAGATGATTTAGACTAAATGAAATCCATACTTGTTCAATATTACTTGCTGATAAATTATTTATTATTTTTGCTCTAAATGTCATCCTAATATGAATGGCAACACCTCCACCTCTCTGATCTTTCCTATCTTTCGTAAAAAGCCGATAACCAGCAAGGGAGATAGAGTCGTTATATATACAATTGTTGGTCATTCACTCTGTGGAGCTTCCCTAGGGGTGGTCGCCTGGTCGGGTTGTTTACAGATGCTCTCTTATTCTACGGCTTCTTATAGAAAATGATCGGGATCTGTCGGGATAGGTCGGGTCGGGATCGGTCGTACCGCGCCCTTTTGACTTTACGGCAAAGAATTATTGATGACTCAGTGAACTTACTCAATTTTGTGGACCTGGGATACTCGTTTTACCCGTCGTTCAAGTTGCCTAAAATAAACGGAGTGTATTCGGTACCAAACCCGCATTCAACACACAGCGTGATCTCGGTTAGGTGAGAATTCGCTTCAATCTCGGGCTCAACACGCTCCGGGATTTCAGCTAGACGGGAAGGATTCCGTTCTAGGCTCAACGCGCTCTAGAGTTTTGGTCGAAAGACGTGATTTGCTAGTGTGTAGCCTTGGGTTCAACACACCCTAAGGGGTCGACGACAACCCTGGTATTAATCACAATCCTAGGCTCAATACACTCCAGGATATAGTGTATTAAATCGGTTATCCACCACTGAAGCTTCCCATCGTTTCTAGTGGTCAGGATCGAGGTAGCAGGTGTATTGAAGTGTATCGGTGTTAGTAATATCGGTGGAGCTGTTAGCGAAACGGCGAAAGTGTTGCCCTCAAGGTACTGAGTGCCCAACTCCGTCTACAGTGGGAATTTGGTTTGGGCAGTGTTCTGTATCCCGATTCCTCAATGTTTTGTTTCCAATTATATATAGAGGGTGTAAAATTATATTTTAGACGACACGTTACACTATGGCTCAATGTAAAATATTCTTCAATGTCCTCGAAAATGTGTCATTCGATTTGACTTGTGCGGTATTATAAAATATCAGTTCCAATTTGCCTCAATGCCCAATTGCTCCAGAATTAATTTCCATCCCCTATACTCTCGAATTAGCGGACCCCGAATTTTTTAAGCCATCTCAAATAGGTTTGTTGTTAGGCTAAGATATATATCATGATCTACTCTTAGACGGTGTAATAATATTTGGAAAACATCAACCGATACTACAAAATACTGTGTTAGGATGGGTGATCGCAGGCAATGTTTCACAATCTTCTTGTTCTAAGAGTGTTTCGTTTTTGATCAATAGGATTGAAAATTCGTTCGGCTCTCCCACTCCTGATGATTTGCTCAACAAATTATGGGAATTGGAATATTTGCCCCCTCATAAATTGTTAACCCCTGAAAAAGATCTTGATGAACAGGACTTCAAACAAAATGTTGAAATTTTGAAAGATGGATCTTTTCAAGTAAACTTGGCGCTGATCTCTTCCAATGCTGTCACAAAACTTGGTGATTCCTTTCAAATCACGAAAAAACGATGTTTGACTCTCTCTTTTCACAATGCTCTCAATCAGAATAAATATTTTTTGCCTCATCATTGCGTAGTAGAGGAAACAAATTCGTGTACTCCCCTCCGTGTAGTTTTTGACCGTAGTTGTAAAAGCTCTAACGGCTATTCACTTAATGATATTACTCTGGAAGGTTATCGAGTGCAACCATATTTGTTTGATATTATTTGTCGCTTTCGTTAGTTCTCCTTCGTGTTCACTGCAGATATCAAAAAAAGGTATCGGCAGGTGAAGGTTGTTCCTAGTCAAACATATTTGCAAAATAATCTTTGGAGGAATCAACCCACTGACCCCATACAGTCCATTGAATTAGCGAGTGTGACATACGGAACAGAGCCCGCCAGCTTTCTCAGCACGCGTACACTGAAAGAAGTATTGTTGGTTAATGGAAAAAAAACTTCGCATCTCAAGCTAATGACATTGCAGCACTTGAATCATCTCACGAGGAACTCAATATTCTCTTGAATAGCTCTGGTGATCGAATTACACCGAATCCTTACAATTTATCTCTAAATTCTATCAATCTATCTCTTACGATGTATCAATTGAAGATGTTTACAACAAGGTTTTGGGCCTTTCATGGCAACCTTGTCAAGATGTGTTTACTATTTCTCTCCCAAAATCAACTCACTGCGAACTCATCATGAAAAGAAAAGATCTCTCGGTCATATACCAAATGTTTAACCCGCTTGGATTAATTGGCCCAGTCATATTAATTTGGAAAAATTTCATGCAGTCCCTTTGGAAGACCAATTTGAATTGATATGATCATTTACCCCCATCTCCCGCCCATGATTGGCATTCGTTTATTGTAAACATCACGATCCTAAAAAATTTGAAGATACCTCTATACATTTTATCAAAAAAAAAAAGAAAATCTCAAATGTTGAGCATCGTGGATTTGAACATAGCAGCAGCAAGGCATTCGCTGCCTGTATTTAAGTTCGAACTGTTCATTCTGACAATATTGTCACTTGTAATTTAATCGCATATAAATCTCGAATTGCGCATATGCGTCCCAATCTCACTATACTTCGTCTTGAGCTGCAAGCTATGCTCTTGTTATCAAGGCTAACTCAAAAAGTTGTCTCCGTCTACGAAGGTATTGTATTTTCTTCAGTTAATATGTGGTCAGATTCACAGATCTCTCTATGTTGAATTAACTCACTATTTTTTTAGAGATATAATTTAATCTACTTAAACTATTTCATTTACTCTTTTGGTCTACCATTGTATAAAAATTTCATTAGTAAGACTATAATCATTATCAACTTCAAACTTCTTCATATTTCCATATTTAGTGAAGTAATTTCTTAGTTGTAATGTATTTAGTCAACCCCTGCACGTAGATAACCTTGGCTTGTCAACTATCATATGTCAGAACCATGTATGTTACTAACCTAGCTATATAAGATCTAAGTTAAAAACACTTGAACACATGTCTTATAAATTGTATTCTTCAAATTACAATAGTTCTTACAATTAAAGACTATAGTGTAGGGAGGTAGTGTTTCCATATACCTCTGAAGTGTCCGATATCACAATTGTCGACGAGATATGGTTAATAATTTCCGGATATGAGTGAAAACAATCAGGACGAAGCCGCAAGCATGCAACATGTTATGACCATGGGATGCACAATTGAGTCATTAAACGAATTAAGAATAGGGAATGACTGGTGTAATTACGAAGAAAGGATGGAGCAATATTTTGCAGCCAACTATGTAGAAGAAAATAAAAAAGTACCGGTTTTATTAACAATAATAGGAGAGCAGGCTTATGAGACTTTACGAGGATTATGTGATCCCCAGTTACCCAAGTTAAAGACTTACACACAACTTCGCACAATTTATTTTAAGGAAGCAGTTTTCCAAAAAAGTATCTGTGTTTAGAGAAAGAATTAATTTCTACGAAATAAAGCAAGTTGAAAATGAATCCATCAAAAATGTCTACGTCAGATTATAGAATAAAGCAATAGATTGCAAATTTGCTAGCATACTAAATGAAGTTTTAAAAGACCGGTTCGTATCGGGGTTAAGCAGAGGCCCCATTTTAGACCGATTAGTGGAGGAAGATCATACGAAAGACTTAAATGTTATAGTAGTGGTAGCAACAAATAAAAAAGCCACCATAGTCACATCTTATGCAACAACCCAAAAACTGAGCATCAAACCCAAATATTCACAAGTGGATAGAAAAGAGAAAAATGGAGCCTGTTCAAGGTCAGTCAACAACAAAAAAGGAGCCAAATGTAATGTGGTGAGACAAATCATGCTTTTAGTACTTGTAAATATAAAACTATTGAATGTAACAATTGTAAGAAGGTAGGTCATCCTGCTAAAGTTTGCTTTTACAAAAATGTTGTGTCCAATCATTATATAGAACCGGACATGGCAGGAAGTCAACTAGGTTTGATCGAATTGTATTTTATGCCTAAAAACAATATTGTTCATCCGGTCAAAGTTGAAATGTCTGTAAAGATAGGGTAGTGACATTTGAACTCGATTCTGGAGCGGGAATATCTGTCATTCCTGACAATCTATATAGGGAATTGTTCCAAAATAATTCAAAATTATCACAAACTAGAGTACGTTTAAAGACATATGATGGCAGTATCATTACACCTGAAGGTGAAATTTATGTTAAAATTAAGTATAAAGATTTGTGCATAGAAAATTGTAGATTAGTAGTTATAAAGAATGGCTCCATTCCATTAGTAATCAAATGAAACTTTTTAAGTTTAATATACAGGGTATTATCTCTAACATAAATAATCTGTCCGAAAACAGCAATAATAGGAGTTTACAGGAGATTTTGAAGGAATATGAAAGTTTATTTGAAAAAAAGTTGGGGCTTTATAAGTATGAGAAGGTTGAGTTAAAAGTTGACCCAGGAACTAAGCCGATCTTTCGCAAGCCTCGTCCAATTCCTTTTTTATTTAGAGACTCAATAAATAGGGAACTGGATGAGTTAGAAAAATTAAAATTAATTTCATTGGTACAAACATCACAGTGGGGTACCCCATTAGTTCCAGTTGTGAAGGATGTTGAAATATTTACAGGATGTGAGGTGCCCTCTTCCTCGCATCGGGGAACTGTTTGCAGCGTTGGAAGGGGTACAATGTTATAGTAAGTTAGTAGAAATGCATACAACCAAATTGAACTAACTGATTCTACCAAAAAATTATTAAGTTGGAGTACGCATAGAGGAATTTACCAATGTAATCGCCTTCCATATGGTACAAAACCTGCTTGTGCAATATTTCAGAAAACAGTTGGAAAAGTATTGCAAGGTCTAAATGGGGTTATAAACTTTGTGGACGACATTGTCGTAACAGGAGGGAATAAAGTAGAACATTTAAAAAACTTGGAAAGAGTTTTTGATAGATTGTCAAAGGGAGAGTTTCAGTTAAATTTGAAAAAATGTATGTTTTTTCAACCCAAAATGAAGTATTTGGGCCATATTAAAAACAAAACAGGATTACATAAGTATCAAGAAAAAACCAGAGCAATTAATGAGTGTCAAGACCATCAGATGTTAGTCAAGTAAAGGCATATATAGGTATGATTAACTATTATGGTAAGTTTGTGCCGAAATTATCAACAATTTTAGAACCCTTATATAAACTATTGAGAAAAGATGTAGAATTTATATGGTCAAAAGATTGTGAGAGGGCTTTCGTAGATTCTAAAAAAGTCGTGTTATCGGAACAGAATCTAGCTCATTTTAATCCATCCATTCCTATTAAACTAAGTTGTGATGTTTCGAAAGTAGAAGTAGGGGCAGTATTAGTACATGTATATCCTGATAGCACCGAAAAGCCAATCAGATTTGCATCACGTGTTTTAAATAAGTCTGAATTAGGATAATCAGATATTCATAAAGAGGCCTTGGATATATATTGGGGAGTGCGGAAGTTTTACCAATACTTGATGGGTAACAGGTTTATTTTGTGCTCAGATCACTTGCCCTTGAAGGCACTCTTTGGGGAGAACAATGGTATTCCACAAATATCAGCAGGTCCATTGCAGAGATAGGCCTTATTTTTGAGTGGGTTTAGTTACACATTTCAATCTATTAGAGTGACAGATAATGGGGGAGCAGATGGATTATCAAGAATGCCAGTGAGTTCAAATGAAAGCATAGAAAGGGAATATGAATATTTAAATTTTTTAATTGATCAAATTCCAATTTCAGCGGATCTAATTAGATAAGAGATGAGAAGAGACCCCATTTTGAGTAAATTTTTTTTATATGCCAGGGAGGGCTGGACCGAAGTAGTAACTGAAGAAATAAAACCATACACTCTAGGAGGTCTTTACAAATAAGTATAGAGAATAACATATTGATGTGGGGTTACAGGGTTTTGATTACTACAAAATTTAGGAATCAACTATTAGATGAAATACATGGTTCACACAATGGTGTGGTCCGAATGAAGGCTCTAGCTAGACAATACTTCTGGTGGCCAAGTTTAGATGCAGACATTTAGAACTATGTAAAAAGTTTTATTGCGTGCATCACACATCCGAAAACTCCCGATAAATCAATCTTAATTCCATTTGAAACAGGAAAATACGTTTTTGATCGCATACATATTGATTTTTTGGGTCCATGTAAAGGAGAATCTTTCTTAATAATTACGGATGCTTTTTCCAAGTGGCCTGAAGTATATGAGATGCCTAAAGTAGATACTCGTACTACATTAAATAAATTAGGGGAATGTTTTGCCCGATATGGGTTACCCAATGTAATAGTTTCCGATAATGGCTCATCTTTTGTGTAGGCAGAATTTGAAACAATCTGCTGTCGCTGAAAATAGTGTTAAGTCATTTAAACAAGTTTTAAATAAAATGTTAGCAGATGCAATACCGGCAGTTGTTGACAAAGCAAAACAAAAACAAATGAAGTACCACCAAGGTTTTCGTTTTATACATTTACTCGAGGGGGAGATTGTTTATGTTAGAGACTATCGCTATAACCCAAACAAACCAACCTGGACAAAAGCTGTAGTTGTAAAAAAATTGGGGCTTGAAACATATCTCTGTAAACCTATGCTTGAACAAAAGTTACAGTGACGAAGGCATCTTGATCAAATTGTCCAAGTTGGTAAGTTTTATGAGTCTACAATCTATTATGGTGCAAAACAGTCTAATATTGTAAATAATAATGTTAGCATAGAGTTGGATACACCAGATTTGGTTGATATTGAAAATGGCAATGAAGGCAATCTAGAACAGGCAAGGGAAATGAACAAAAATCCCCTTCAGAACGGTCTTAAGGGAAAATCGGAAGGTTTGGGAGGTGCAGGAGAATGAGGTAATTAGGGAAAATAAGAAACTAGAAGAAAATACAATGGAATCCGGAAGTTTTCGAAGCACCAGACACCGACGTGTCATTAAGCCACCTGATCGTCTAAATTTATAAGTTCGTAACTTGCGTGGAAGGGAATGTGATGTATTGAGTCAACCCCTGCACGTAGATAACCTTGGCTTGTCAACTATCATATATCAGAATCATATATGTTACTAACATAGCTATATAAGATCTAAGTTAAAAACACTTAAACACATGTCTTATAAATTGTATTTTTCAAATTACAATAGTTGTTACAAATTAAGACCATAGTGTAGGAAGGTAGTATTTCCATATACCTCTAAAGTGTCCGATATCATATTAGTTATTTAACCCTCAACTACTACCGACGGGTCCTGAGGAACCGAACGAATTTTTAAACTGATGTATTTTCTTTTAAAGGTAGCGAAATATCATGCGCGCCCCTCTACTCTTCTACTCCAAAGATTACTTACTGCAGCAAGTTCAAGTGCTACGCTCAGTATCACAGTTGCCGTTCAATAGTGACGTTCGGGTCACCAGGACCCGTCGGTAGTGCACGTGTTCTAAGTTGGTTGTTTTGGATTTTAAATAATTCTTGGATTTTTGCGGTGGTACTCAGGTAAATGGGTTTGTTTTATTTACACTATTTGTAATATTTAAATAATTCTTTTTAAATCAGTAATGTATTATTTCACTCCAAAAAAAAATATTTTTCAAATAATAATGTGAACGTATAGTGTTCATATTCATTTTCAGAAAATGGTATCCAGATCAGGAGGTTTAACTGATAAACAACTAGAAGCGATATTATATGATGAAGAGTTTTGGCAAGAAGAAGAGGACGGAGGTGTACACAGATTGGCTGAAGGTGAAGAAAATGAATTAGGAACGGTGGTTGGTGAGGCTGCAATACTACAAGAAATAGAGACCTTCGCAAATGAAAGTGACCATGACGAAGAAGATAACGAGATCTATAGCGAACATGATACTATAACAGACTAAGAAATATCCGACTCAGAGGACAAAGAAGACGAAGAAATTGTGAGAAATGCCTGGTATGGAAAAAACAATACCAAATGGGCAAAAACGTCAAGTATTAGAGGACGAGCGGCATCTCATAATATAGTTACTGTTTTGCCGGGATTAATCAGCGCTACTCGAAATAATCGTCCATCTACCCCCCTCGAAGCTTGGAATTTACTGCTTTCTGGGGAGATGCTGCAAAAATTTGTTACCTACACTAACATAAAAATTGCTTTGTGTAGAGAAAAATATGCGACATTCAGAAGAAGTCCTCAGGCGAAAAAGAAATGCAAACCATCTTATACTGCTGACTCCAGTTTGACTGAGGTAAAAGTGCTGTTAGGTCTTTTGTATCTACAAGGTATATTTAAATCTGGACACGAAAACATTCGATCAATGTGGGCTGCAGATAGGACTGGGAGACCTATTTTTCGAAGTACCATGAGTCTCGCTAGATGTTCATTTCTACTAAGTTGCCTGAGACTTGATAATATACAAACACGAAAAGAGAGGCTCAAGACCAATAAATTAGCCCCTATTTCCGATTTTTTTAATGAGTTTGTCACCAGATCGAAATAATGTTATTCCCCAGGGGTTTATTTAACCGTCGACGAAATGTTAATACCATTCCGAGGAAGATGTTCGTTTAGAATGTTTATTCCGAACAAACCCGCTAAATATAGTACTAAGGTACAGATATTGGCCGACGCAAAAACTCATTATATGGCCAACGCAGAAATCTATGCTGGTGCCGAAATCAAACCCACTACTGCAATTAAACCCACCTTAGCAAATCCTACCAGGGTTGTTCTACGACTAGCAGACTGTATTGATGGAACTAAAAGAAACATTACGGGTGATAACTGGTCACCACTGTAGAACTTTTAGAGGAATTAGAAAAGAAAAAATTAACCTAAGTTGGCACCGTAAAGAAAAATAAAAGAGCTATACCTCCCGAATTCTTGCCACACAGAAACCGACCTATTCGGTCATCGATTTTTGGATACTGCTCTACCAATACTATAGTCTCCTACGTTCCCAAGAAAGGAAAAAGTGTAATTATGCTTGCCAGTATGCACCATAGTGGGTCCGTTAATGAAGAGAGTCAAAGGCCAGAAATTATCCATTTCTATAATGAAACAAAGTCAGGAGTCGATGCTCTTGATGCAAAATGTGCACTTTATTCTACATCTAGAAGGAAAAATAGATGGCCAATTGAAATAGATTCAACAATCAAATCCGTTAAAGCTGTAACATAAGACTGAGGGTCCAGATCCAGATTCACTCTATGAGAGGGTAGAATCTAGATTGATCCACATTGCCAATAGAATTAAACGTTTATGAATTGATGGAAATTATACAGATATTTTGGATAGGACAGACTTTAAAAATGAATCTTATGCTACACTCTCCAAGAAAAGGTCACTAACTTAGAACCTAATATCAATAACATTACTAGTATTAACTTAACTAATGTGAATAATACAACTCATTTAGATTCTACTATGTTTCATTCACCAGTTTAAACATGTACCTGTTCATAAGTTAGGTCTTAGTTTTGATGGTAACCCCAAATCTTTATTATCGTTTTTGGAAAATTTAAAAGAAATTCCAAGCTCTAGAGATATTTCTAACCAGCAACTTTTGAATTCTGCTAGCGAGTTGTTTTCGCGAAAAGCTAAATTTTAGTTTAGATATGTTGAGAATTTTGTTAATGATTGAGAAAGCTTAATAATAAGACTAAAACAAGAGTTTTTAAAGTCGGACATAGATGATGAGCTCTGGGAGACCATTAAGGAACGATGTTAAGCTAAAAATGGACTTGTTATTTTGTATATTGCTTGTATGGGAATATTACTTTCCAGATTTTCTCGGAAGCCTTCAGAAACAACAAAAATAGGTTAGCACTTCATGATATCTCATCTGTAGACGAGTTAAGCACTCTATGTGAAAAATTAGAAGAAGCAGATACTTTGAGTTTAAGTTCAACTAGTAAATCAGATCATTATTTTTTGGCAGCAGAATTACCATATGTTCTTGAACCTCCTTCTCCAGATTGTAGACATATAGCTACTAATAGCAAAAATGTTATGTCACAGGATCATTGTAACAAAAACCATAAGGAACATAATAAGTTAAAAAGAAATAATTTTAAGGGCAAGAATAAATTTAATAGTTCTCAAGTCAATGAATATAAATAGATAATTTGTTTGAAATGTGATTTACCTATTTACCAAACCACACTTATGTTAATCGTAGGACTCGGGTGGAAGGATTTTCTGTTATAATTGTGGTAACGATACTGTAACAACTAAAGATTATTCCAATTATTCAAAAAACGTACAATGAGTGTTCGTACAGTTGGCAACAGAACACTTAACAGATTTAATTTCAAAGCCAACCATAATAATTCATTTTGGTAGAATGACTATCTAAGGTTTTAATATTAATAAAATTATCAATCGTTATAATTTTGACATAATACAGTGTGAACCCATTATTGCTATAATATGGTACCAATGTTCATCACTTGAAATCTTTATAAAAATTTTTTACACTAATAACCACTAATTTCAATTATTATGTATGTTAGTATATTTAAATCTATCAGTTCTCATTTATGTATTCAATTTTAAACATTTTTTGTACCACTATTATTTGAGGAATATAATTTATTCTACTTAAAATATTTCGTTTATTATTTTGGTCTACCATTATATAAAAATTTCATTAGTGAGACTATAATCTTTATCATCCTCTAACTTCTCAATATTTCTTTATTTAATGAAGTAATTTTTTAGTTATTCAAATAAAGTGGCGCCCGTAATTAGACTATCTATTATTATTCTGTATCGCATTTTATTTAAAAAACAAACGGTTTTAAAGATTAAAAATAACTTTTCCGCATATGTGGCTCTGAACAATATTCTATCATAAAATTCTCACTTTTATACACTACGTGCTAACGAACCAAAATATCTCCAAAAAAAAACCAAAAATGTGGTATATATGGATATATAGGACCCGCTGTACTCGCTCTCGTCAGCTGAAAATCAATAGGGTATATCTGTAAGACACCTTGAGCAATATTCAATCATGAAATTGGTTACTTGTATACACTCTGGAGGCTGTATCGTGCTAACAAACTGAAAAGTCTCCAAAAGTTACAAAAATTTGGTACTTCAAGTACCATAGCACCCGTTGTACTGGCTTGTTTGAGCTGAACATAGATAGGGTTCATCTTTAAGACGCTCTGAATAATATCCAATCATGAAATTATATTATATATTATACTACACTAGATTTTCCAGTTCTGTGTGTTTATAGGAGTATAATAATAAATAAATAAACTTATCATGAATAATTTTCTACTTTCATCTTGATTTGACATCATTTAAAAATCTAATGATACTCCAATCTAGAATGTATGTTACTCGAATTATTTTTAATTATTGCATTGTTTTTACATTATATATTCTGTTTGTTAAGAGAAGTACTTTGTGAAAGAAATTATTTGTTGTGTACCAAAATAAATAAACTGTTTATATGATTATTGTTTTATTTTTCCATTTCAAGCATTCATGGTCCATCACTTGATATTTCATTTAATTCAACTCAACATCTAATCATTATTGAGTTTATGTAGTTAAATTGAATGAAATGTCAAATGATGGACTATAAATTGCTATTTTGAAATAAACTAATTAAAATACAGTAGATTTGATTATACCGCAAAAACCTAAAATTACAAAAATCTTTTCAACATCACTCAATTGTTTAGTCGACAGGCTCGTTAGATGGCGCCATAATCAGTGTCTCATTTATCTGTGGGTTATCTGTCTTTGTAGTAACGTCAGTGTATTTCTTTCCCTGACCATGAGTTGACTTTTTCATTGTTTATGTTGCAAAGGTCCAGTGGGTTTATTTTTTATCGGCTTTTCTGATAGCCAACTGAAGAGTACTTTCTGTAGCTTAATTGTAGACGTAGTTAATTATTATTATTATTACTATTATTTTTATTAATATTATCATGATTATTATTATTCCGAGATGCTGTAAGACCTTGTTGTTGTTGGAGTGGCTGAGTAACTTCCTCCCTCCTCGAGCCGCAAGGAGGGGAAGGGAGGAGTGAAACTATAAAACAGCTCAGAAATGAAAAACTGGGACCCTCGGCTATGGTATGGTAACCCAGACATAAGAGTCCCGATGGAGTGAACCAGCGATAAAAAAATCAGGGAGCTACCCTTTAAAGCCCGATGCAAAGTACATTGAGACCAAAATTAACCCAGGTAGGTACCTCACTGGAGGATAATCCTTCCACCCGTTCCGATCAAGTGAAAGCCTCGGTGGCGGGTGCATGCACTTCGGTTTCTGGGGGTGCCAAAATGTACGTTTTCAATCAAGATAAAAGAGAGGATTCACTTATGACCGAGACCACGGACTCAACATCCCAAAAAAGATTGATAGAGCTGTTATTCTCTCATCAGTAGCAACAGTTGGAATCAGACCAGGCGATACAGGCAGATCTCAAAAAGATGCTGGAATATCTAGAAAAGTTTACGAAAGCAATAGAAAAGCAAAAAAACGTTGCACAACCTATCAAGGACGGTACCCCTATACTGCAGGACATCGTAAAAGACATGCAGTCGATCTACACGAGACGGGAGACATCAAGCAAGAAAGTTCTCCATCAATCGAGAGAGCAGCAGAAAAAG
Organism: Galeruca laticollis; assembly: GCA_963921935.1. Taxonomy (NCBI): domain Eukaryota; kingdom Metazoa; phylum Arthropoda; class Insecta; order Coleoptera; family Chrysomelidae; genus Galeruca; species Galeruca laticollis. The sequence goes on along the minus strand of OY998176.1, from coordinate 187,031,932 downwards.
AGAAAGCCGTCTAGTTCACCAGACAGGGACTCGAAACAAGACAAGATGTCACGAACAGACAAAGGTCGTCAGCGACAGGTATCGTTTCTGACACCAAGGACGGAGACCACAACATCTCAAGATGACCGCGAGGACGAGGAAAGCGAGGCCTTTGCAATGCCGGCGTCTATCTCCGATGCAGACTCTGAAAGTAGCGAGTTCAAGACGAGTACACGAGAGAAACTCAAGAAAAACCGGCTGCTTATGAAAGGTTGCACAAAACACAGAACAACGTGAGAGACCCACCCGGGGCAGGAAAGTCGGTAGCGGACTTATTCGAGAAGATCAATGGAGCAAAAATCCCTGAAGATGGACCTAAACTTAGCTTTAGCACGACAAAGAAAGGAGAGCTGTTGCTTAAATTCAGAGGAAAAGTTGGAAGTAGTGCGGCTGCGACGGACGTCCTCAAAAAAGCGGTTGAAAATACAGGTGAAGTCAAAAGCATACCGGCTGTGACTACTGTAATTTCTGCCCAACAGGTTCAGACAGCAGTACGTAAAGTGATTCCAGGCTTAACTGAAGACCCGTTAGTAACTCTATCGAAACCCAATGGTAGAGAACAAGTGATAGCTTTTGTCGTCTTGCCAGCCAAGGACGCCCACATATTTATGAAGGCAAAATCACTGAAGATGAGTCCTTTTAGCTGTAGAATAAGGAAATGTGAACAAGCAAGATGGTGCTACAGATGCCTTGGTTTCGGAGATACCTCGCAAAAGTGCACATGTCCGGATCGAACAGACTTCTGTTACAAATGTGCCCAGAAGGGACATAAAGCAAAGGATTGCAGAAATGAAGAAGTATGTATCTCATGCGCAGACGCAGGTGAACTAGAGGAACAGACCAAACACCACCTAGGAACAGGCAAGTGCATTGGAGGAAAGCTGAAACTTAGACACAGAAGACGGAAAAATTACGAGGATCCTTCAAGGAAATATTCGTCGCAGTCCAACGGCGTTTGCGCTCCTTGAACAGACAATCAGAGAAAAGAAAGTAGACATCGTTTTTATCAGCGAACCGGGCAAAGTTACAAGACAAGAAGATGGATGGATAATTGATAACCTCCAGAAGGCCGCCATATGGATACCAGACAAAAGTAAAATACCTATAGAGAAGAAAGGAAAGGTCAGCGGATTTGCCTGGATTAGAAGCGGTAAGACTACCTACGCAAGTTGTTACTATAGGCCTATTACTCCCGGCAAGCCAGACAGTATTGAAGAACACCTAATTAAACTAGAAGACACACTACAGAAGGTACAAGGAAACATCATTCTCGGAGGAGAATGGGGAGCGACAGAGACAAACTCAAGAGGACAAAAGATCCTGGACATGACATCAAGACTAGGGCTGATAGTTCTAAACGACGGCACTACAACTTTTAGAAGGGAAGGACATAGAGAGACTGTGCTGGATATCTCCTTTGCTTCAGAGAACATAGCAGGAGTTATAAATGACTGGGAAGTAATAGATGATTACAACCATAGTGATCATCTATACATTACCTTCTCCGCTTCCCAACCTCAGCAGAAACGATGTCAACAGCGAAACCCCAGATGGAATCTAGCGATACTAAATAAGTCAAAGTTCGAATCGGCTATTAAAGACGGGGGAAGTACAGTAATGGCATCTCTAGTCGATACTCCACAGGAGGCGGAACGACTAGTTGCGGCAACGATGCAACTGGTTGAGAAGGCCTGCAAGCTTTCAATGCCAAGAAAGACCGACAAAAAAGGCAGAATTCCAGTCTACTGGTGGAACGACAAAATAGCTGACTTACGAAGGGAGTGCCAACGCATGAGAAGACGCACCCAACGAGCAAGAAGAACAAACGACAAATCAAATATACGCAAGGCAGAGGAACGAACAGCCAGAAAGTTACTCAGACAGGCTATTAAAAAGAGCAAACTAAATCGCTGGAGGTCACTGTGTGCTGAAGTAGATAACGATCCATAGGGTATAGGCTACAAGTCTTGAGGAAGCTTGGTAAGTACGCGAAACCACCAATACGAGACGCTGTTGTAATGGAAGAAATAGCACCATTCTATTTCCGGAACAAGAAGAAAGACAAGTTTACCAGATAGAAGTCCCATACGAGGAAGTATGTGTCTTCACCAACGTAGAACTCAAAGCTGCCTTAGGACCTATAAAAAAACCAAAAAGCCCCTTGGTCCAGATGGCATTCCTTCAGAAATACTAAAGCTGGTAGCAGAAATATCGCCGCACATTTTGCTTCGTATGTACATCTCGTGCTTGAGGACTGAAATTTTTCCAAGAAGATAGAAGATACGGAAGTTAGTGCCTATTAGTAAAGGAAAGGGGGATCCAAATACGGCGGCAGGAAATCGCCCCCTCTGTATGTTAGACACGACTGTTAAAATTTTGGAAAAATTCATAAGGCCAAGACTTCAGGCATCGGTAACGGCTGGAGGTGACCTATGAGACATTCAATTCAGTTTCCGCAGCCGAAAGTCTACAGCTGACGCAGTCTCTGTCGTCAAGGAGATTTTTGGAGCAGAAGTAGTGTAACAATGTTCCTTCTAGGTTATTCAACACTCAGTATATAATAAATCCCCATATTTTGGTATGGCTACCCTGTATAAATTCAAAAGATAATTTAATTCATTGCAATGACCTACCTGTTCAGCCTGAGGCCCTCGAAGCGAGAGTTTCACGCGATAGTGGAAAGTATGTGTGCATTTATTAATTATTATTCTATAAAAATGCAATATTTAGATATATGCCGATGCATTTTGTTCAAGGTAATTATACTCTCTTAAAGGTAACGCCTTAAAATTTGAAAAAAATATTAGATTCATTTAGTATTTAAGACCAAAATTCTAATTTGAAATTCATTCTCCGTGTCTATTTTTTGAACGCAACAGCAGCTTCCAGTAATCAACAGGTAAGAATAACATTTTCATTTATTTTACTTAGAATGATTGGTGATTTAATTATATAATTATTATTTTTAGTGTAATGGATTTAAAAGCGATAAATTCTTCTTCTCTTCTAGAAAAAGATCCGAAACCTATAACAAAAATAAACGACTTAATATTAGATGAACGTAAGAAAATTATTTCGGCGAAATTGGTGAATAGCAAATTTGGGGAAACTGTGTTGTTGGAGCTGGAAAAAGAAATAATATTCCTTCCGCAGAGGGTGACAAAGACGTACAAACCATTTATAAAGTATTTTGAAGGGGGAAAATACGCTTTTGTATATAGAGGGGCAGTGGAAATTGGTAAACCGAATCCGGCGGCATCATTCGAAATTATTGAAATTTAGTTGGTGAGTTATATTATATAACAAAAATAAACGACCTAATATTGGGTGAACCCAAGAAAATTATTTCGGCGAAATTGGTGAATAGCAAATTTGAGGAAACTGTGTTGTTGGAGCTGGAAAAAGAAATAATATTCCTTCCACAGAGGGTGACAAAGACGTACAAACCATTTATAAACTATTTTGAAGGAGTAAACCTAATCCGGCGGCATCATTCAAAATTGTCTAACTTGTTGTTTATTGGAAGCTGATGTGTTCAAAAAATAGATACGAAGAATCATTCTGAAGATAATCAAACCTAATAAAAAAATGTATATGTAAACATAAACAAAAAAAAATCAATAAATTAAATAATTATTAATATTGTTTGCAAAATGAATAATCTATTTGATCCACCTGTGTATGAAATTTTTGAAACAATAGTTTGTTTAGTTTGTAGAAAAGTATTACGTAAAACTTTTAAACTACAAAAAATTTGGAATTGTAAACAAAAATTAATAATTGGTTTATGTACGGCTGAATGTAATCAAACAAGACCCCTGAGAAAATTTCCAGAATATATAGATAATTGGTTACAAGAATTAGACCCGTTAGATGAAAGAGACTTATTCAATTATTTATTACCTCGACAACGAGATCAGGCCAAATATTAGAATAAAATAATTATTAGACCGTCAGTCTTACGACGTCATCAGAAGAAGAAGAAGGTAGCTCAAATCTAAAAAGAATGACTTTCTTAAAATTGAACTTTATTATTTTGGTTTCCGTTTCAAATAATATGCTGTACACAAATGTACCAGAAGATGTGAAACATGTTGCGATATGTTTTGATATGAAAAATACAAAAGAAGAGTGTAATCGTACAACATGGAATTTGTTAAGTATAACAAAAACAAATAATGGTCACCTCTCTGCATATCATATTGAAATTCCAGAAACGAATTTATCATATTTCAGTTACAAATTAAAAATAATATTTAATGACAATTCTGAAGGTGATCAAACCCAATGGCAGAAAGTGATTTTAGATGATATTTCTGTGTATAATGCAAACATAAGCGAAAAAGTCTATAAATTGTACATTTTAACATATATTGTATTGATATTATTAGTGATTATTATTATATATAACTTACTTAAAATGGTTAAGGTAATAATACAATATAATTTTTACTCAACGGTTTGTAGTACATAAATTAAAAAACAAGTTAATTAAATAATATTCTTTTATTTATCATCCATGATGAAATGTTAACATGAGGTTAAAACATGGATTGATCTTATGATAAAAACAATTTTGATGTCAAGGCTGCTAATGGTGGATTTTCATCCAATTCATATACAAGTGTGGTTGAATATTTTATATCATTTAATCTGGAGCGTTCGATACTTAGTCGCAGTATGTCTTTCGCAGAGTATAGACATCGAATTGAGGAATATCTAATAAAAATAAATCAATTGAATAAGGACGTTACTTTTTATGAAAATAAAAGAAAGGTTATGAAGCAAATTGAAAACCTATGTCTAGTTGACTCAAGTCAAAGAATATGGGATAAGCTTACGATAAATTGGATACCTGAAGAATTGAAAAACGGGGAACAACAACAGGAGATTGCAAGTGCCTTAGATCACATATTTAGGCGTCAGACGCCACAAACGTCAACATATCCATTGAACCGAATCCAACCTACAAGTGTTCAATATGACCAACATAACCCTCCATGCTCTACAACATGAAAGATGACATGTATAGCATTAATATTTGTTATTAAAAATTGTTTAACTTAAACAAGCAAGTGTAATGTAATTTATAATCGATAAATAGATATTGAGCAGATACAAGGTGTTTTAATAAAAAATGTCATTCATTTCAAAAATCAATTTATTAATAATATTAATATACAATATTTACAAAGGTAATACACTATTAAAAAACCAGCGTCGGAGATGTTCTACGTTTCTTTGTGCGCAGGAGTACCGTCCAGTGGTGTGACAGGGATTTGGATCACGTTCAAAGTTTTCAGTAGCACATGATGTACCGTCAAACTTGCAAACGTCAATAATATGTGGAAACACATTGAATATATGACATTTCTTTAGCAGAAATTCTGCTTTTTGTTGTCCGCGTACGTATATGAAGTCTGCAGCATACAATAGCTTATTTTCCAATATATCATCTAATTTGGAGTACTCAATATCACCCGAAGAGTATCGAATACCATGCACATTCTTCTCCAAGTATGACACAGTCTTCTTATCTTTGTTGCTCAACGTAGCAATTGATTGAGGTGGTAAAAATATGTAATGATTCTGTTTAAATCCAATTTCTATGGTAAGTTCTTTAGCAACAAACAGGCCATCTATAACGAACCCCTGAATGTCTACGAATGCTATTCTCATGATGAAGACTGTTTGAATACTGACTTGCAGCGGCAACACACACTTCAATTTAGAGTCTTGACTATTTCGGTGAGAGGGAAATACTCCATTACGCAATCGTGAATTATGATACAATACACTTTGGTGTTTTCGGGAAAGCCAATGTTTGCTTCAATGTCAAGTTTTACATCGACAGTAGATGCCTTCATGCTTTCTTCTTGTTTCGAGCAATCGATAACAAACAAGGCGCGTCTCTTAAAAGAGGAATAATCCAAGAGAGGTCGCTTCTGTGTCGAATTCATATAGCTAGGATAAAATTCGGTATAGTTGAAATAGGCTTCATTATAGTCGTTTCTACTAAAGTCCAACTGCATTCTTTCATTAGGAAAATATTCACCATTTAACGATAGACGTATACTTTGAATGTCTGCATTATCGAACAGAGTGGGATCAGCTTTGCCGTCGTCACGTTTGTTGGTTTGAAAGAAAACAATAACATAACGAGGTCGTTCGACTGAGGTTGTAGTTTTAACAGCCCAAACTTCACGTTTAGCATTTCTGGTAATTGCCGGTAGTTCGTGTATCTCCCACTTTCTAAACGGGATAACTATTGGCCGATCCTTTTGAATGGCCTTCATAAGTTCCAACTTAATATCATCGTTAGGATAGATATGCTTGATTTTTAATTCAATGTCGGTAATTTTAATGTTAACGGTTGTATTGGAAGTCACACCAGCAACGTTTTTTTCCGTAATATAAACACAGTCATTATCGTTTCGAGCTCGAACTAAACGTATTGTTTGTCGTCCACACGTAATCATAGGATAGTCATTGAAAATGTTGAAAATATGTTTGAGAGGAATTTGTAGGTTGAATGATTTGTCTGTGGTATTTAGAAGAGGGTCTTTGGGATAATTCCAGCCTGCTATAGCCATATGATTAGAATCTTCTTGATTGTAGCAAGTCATGGCACGTACCGCGCTCACGATTCCAGGATCTCGAACCGTTTCCATTTCTCTTGCACTTTCACTGTATGTACACGAATCGAAAAGGAAAGCACCAACATTATTAGCCAGTTTTACGTCACCGGTTCCTTGTACATCGAGTGTCCCTTTAATGCACAACAAAGTTTCGTTCATGGCAAAAAACGAATCAACTTGATTGATGCTAAATTCTACAATATCACTGCAACTGAATGATTTGATGAACGGTGCATATGTTCTATATTCAGCTTTGCGGATTGACTCGTCAAATTGCGGCTTACGGTAAATATCAAACATTGGTGGCATATCGTTCATACGAGAACGTTTTCCATACATGGTCGTCATTGTTGTTGTTGTTGTTTCTCTTCCAACAAAAAGCCTAAAGACTGCAAGAACAATTTGTTGGCAAATGTAAGCTGCTGCTGCTTTGAAGGTTGCCGCGTAACTAATGACTTTGAATGTGCGTCGGAACGTCTTTTATGATTAATTATCAATCCCATCTGTTGCTCCTCGCTCTAAGCTCCAACACCAAGGTACTCTTTTCACCACGAAAGTTTATGGGTCGTTCGTCTTGGTCTACAGCCAACACAGTAACGTTGGTTATTTCACGTTGTGGTATAACAGGTAAATAAAGTAGATTATGTGGAGTTTCGTCAATGGCGTACCCAGGATCTACTTTTATGACCAATTCGTAAATAGTATGAGCAGGTCTGTTTGCGTCGAAGGCTCCAGTGGTAATGTTACATTCGAAACGTATGCTAGATACTTTTATAATTTTGACGGGTAGATCTGAAGAGTGCCATCGTTTGGGTTCGAGTATTTTTGCAGAAAATCCTAATATGTTACCCAGACTGTTGGGTTGTTCAAACGAAATTCTATATTTACTGAAAATCATACATTGTAACGTATTATTATTAGGTTTTAGTGCAAATATTGATTCTGGTCTCACTGAATTGCTGCCACCTAACTTGTCCAGTATAAACAATTCAATGTCAGCAATTTCGTAGCATCCTGTGGGAAAATCAAAACTTTGCAGCTTGTTATTGTCGTCATAGTAGTAAAACTTGCAATTATCAATGTTTGGTATGCTGTGGTATGAGTGAAAGGAACGTAACGCTATTTCATAATCTTTATCCGGATGGAGTACAATAGGGGTAGGCGGTTGGAAGGTAAATACATGATTTGTGCTATTCACTCTCAACAACTGCGACATGATGAATGATGCAAGTCGAGGGTTGGAAGGTGTTTTAAATAATAAGAATAATCTACAATTAAGATTTATTTAATACACGTTGACATAGAAAACAAGATGCTTGGGAACTTGCAGGACCATCGCAATGCGTTGTCCAATCAGGGCGGTTGTAGTGAACGAAGCACGGCAGACGAATTTGTAGCTCAAAATTTTCTTTATAATCATTAGGAAGTTTATGCCAAATATCTAACAATTCAGATGGACCAACACACTGTATCAAATATCGAATGGGGACTTGTTTCAGTTCTTCAACAGTAAAACTTCTAAGAGGTTTTCGGTGATACATTAATAATTCGATAGCCTTATCTCCCATTGTTCGATGAATGTTGAAGTAGAAATTTCAAACACAAATGTCCACAATTGATCTGATCGTAGTTTTGGTACTGATTATTGTTATAAAAAATTTCAACTTTTTTTCCACCCAGATACTTTACAAGTTCTTTGGGCGGTTTCAAATTACCAAATGAATCGAAATACTCAACGACATTGTTTTTCTTTATAAATGCTACCCAATGTGTTCCGTTATTTTTGGACGAGTCCAAGTTAACCACTGCACACTCTTGTTGTCGAGGAGGGGATTTAGGTAGAGAGTCTCGCATGAAAACACCTCGAAAATGTTTAATTTTATATAATTTTGCATAACGTGCAATATCATTGTCGTACAGTGGACTATTGGGTAGCTTTATCGACAGTTTTTTGACTTTTTTAAATACAATCCAAATCCTTCACCTCCCCCATACTTTTTCAGATATAAACCATTTCCGACATGTTCCATAGCCTTATTATGACGTATATCTTCTTCCAATTTCTTTCGAGCATTATTGGCATCAATGACGGTCTTTGCAACTCCTGCAGCTCCACCCGATAACGCTCCAAGTGCTGAGAGTCCAGCAAACAGAGGTATAAGTGGTAGAAAACCTCCAGATTTCACTACAGGTATTACGCGAGGAACATCAATTTTCTTTGATCCTCCAAACTGTCGAATAAGTGATTTGGCTGCTCGTAAAGCAAACAAGGCACTTTCTTTCAAAGATGCTCCTCTCTTCATGGATTTGCCTACCTTTAGCACGACATCTCTATGGAAGGAACGACGTTTTCCCATTCCCATTCCCAACTTTCGTTTAGCCTTCATGCCGCCCGTAACAAGTAATGCAGCACTCCTTTCACCAAAAGATGCGTCTTTTGATTTGACTCGATCCCAAGCTTTATCTTCCAACTCTTTATCTGCTTTGTGGCGTTCTTCAAGAGTTTTATTTTGTGAATAAGCGATATCGTGTTGTTTACAGGCGTCGTCTAAAGGATTAATACCGACGTCACCACGTATAAGTCGTTTTTGTAACTTTGTTCCTGCTGTAAAAGGAGAGAGAAGTCTTCAACAGTTAACAAATTATTTTCATCATAATCATCACTTACGTCCACAATAATTGTAGGTGGGTAAATGAAGTTCGAATGGTAGTTTATTGATTAAAGAATTCAAAAGACCTTCTCCCTCAAACACCAACATTAAGACTGATCTGCGACGATGTAATGCCATCCATATATATAAATAGATATAGATATTGAAAATACTTTAATAGCATCCATCACAAGATGAAGATCATTCAACAAGAACAGACGCTATCCATTGAAAATCTGGACTTTACATCTAAACCAACTGTTGGTAAACATGGAAAACTACTACCAAACTCATTTAGAGCTATAATATGTGGACCAAGTGGGTGTGGAAAGACGAATATAATGTTGGCACTTCTGTTCAATCCTAATGGTGCAAGATTCAAAAATATTTATGTTTATTCAAAGTCACTATTTCAACCAAAATATCAACTGCTGCAAGATGTTATAGCTCAAGTCAAAGGCGTTGGGTATTTTCCATTCAAAGACAATGAGGACATTATTAGCCCGGAAGAAGCTCGACCAAACTCCGTGTTTATATTCGATGATGTAGCGTGTGATGGACAACAGAAAATTCGACAATATTACTCCATGTGTAGACATAAGGACATAGATGCGGTCTATCTTTGCCAGACATATTCGAAAATTCCCAAACAGCTAATACGAGATAATTGTAATTTGATTGTACTATTCAAGCAAGACGAAATTAATCTCAAACATATATTTGACGAACATGTTTCTCCAGACATGACTTTCGAAAAATTCAAAAAAATGTGTTCTCAATGTTGGTTGTCAGACAACTATGGAACTTTAGCAATAGTAAAAGATTTTGCTCTGAATAATGGTAGATATCGCCAAGGATTTGATAAATACATAAAGATTTAAGCTAAGTCTTCAGTTCACATCAATATGTCAGACGATAAAGTAGCTGTTGCCTTGCGTAAGAAAAAGGTGGCTGAACTAGCCAAATCAATTCGCAAAAAATATTTAGCTTTGAAATTGGGTAAATCAGAGCACGATGAGTCTCTTAATAAACTCTTCAAACCAATATCTATGCCATTGAAGGAAATTGTAGAGTCTTCAAAGACATTGCAGAAAACCATTTCAAATTTGAATCCAATTAAAAAAGAGGAGAAGGAAGTAAAGAAAGAAGAAAAACTAGATGATGATGATGTGTTTGTACCACCATCTTTTCTCGAATCGGAATCTGTAGCTGAAACAGATGAAGCAGGGGATATTATACGTCCCGAATCTCCAGAGGAGATGCGTCCTAACGTTTCAAATGAAGCTTTTCAAGAATATATGGATCAATACCCTCCGATCAGTTTAAAATACATTGAGGATTATTTTCAAAAAGATGATAAAATTGACAAAAATTACGGTCCTATCTATGATGATATGTTTGGGTGGATGCTGGGTAAACGTCGAATTGCCTTTGATAAAACAAACGGTAATATAAACGTGCTACAGGATGGTAACAAAGAGGCTGGATACTTACCTGGAACTCAAGGATAGTATGAGCTTTTATTTTACAACGATCCCCATTATAAAGAGGAAGATCTAAAACATTACAAAATTCTATTAAACAATACACAAGTTCATCTTGATACTCTCAATCGTCTTAAAGGTTCAAGTACTGACAAATACAAATATATAATTAAACCATTATTTAAAATACCGCGATCAGACTCAACACCGAGTAGTTCACAAAATACGTCTTCAATTCAACGATCTGGCTCCATGTCAACAAGAACTCGCCTAAAATCAATTCCAATTAATAGAGGAAAAGGACTTGGCTTAACGTACAACGAAAAACCTATGGAATATATTTATTGGGATGATCCAAATGAATTGGTTGAACGTTTGAAATTATTGATTGCTTCAAAAGAGGCAGGTAATACGTCCAACGATAACGAAATAGTTGCCATCATAAATGAACTAAAGGAAGCAAATATAATAGAATAACCAAAAATAAAGCCTATTCATTTCAATCATGCCTCTCGATAAGTTCGGACACCGCCGTCGTCATGCTAATGAACGGATTACACCGTATATGTCGAAAGTATCATATCCACACACTTCGGACGGTAATATTGATGCTGAAAATGTGAGAATCTGTAATGTTAGGGCGCCGACTACAAATAGCGATGCTGTCAATAAACTTTATGTCGATGAGCAAATGCAAGTGTATCACAATGAACTTGGAGTACTTCAAAACAAAATCAACGACATTAATTCATTTATTTCGAGAAATCCGCCAGTCGCAGCTCGAGATATGGCAACTAAAAAGTACGTCGATGATGTGATTGTTGTGACCAAAGATAATATGAGACGAGAATTCAAATCTTTTGTTCAAGGTTTTGAGAAAATATTTTTAAAACAAATACAACAACAATTCCAAGGAAAAATCAATGAGCATGAAGTATCCATAAACGAATTACGAACAAATTACTTGAAGAAAGATATCAAATAGTATTGAAAAGATATCATCAGTTGAGAACGTGTATGTGCTTACGAAGCATGTCATCCAAAATTCAGCTTGTAAACGAACTCCACAAACCGATACGTAAAAATTATCCGCGCAGACGTACAATTGTCAAAGGCATAGATGATTTATGACAAATGGATTTGGCTGAAATGCGACCTTACGCACATCAAAATAAAAACCATAAAATGATACTAGTCGTTATCGATTGCTTCTCAAAGTTTTTGTGGACACGTCCGCTAAAGACAAAGACCGGTGAAGAGCTAACTCGTGCATTCTCAGACATTCTCGCTCACACAAGACGAACTCCCAAAAATCTTCAATCAGACCAAGGAACGGAATTTTACAACAACAAGTTTCAACAATTAATGAAAAAACATGCAATTAATCACTATAGTGTATTTAGTACGAAAAAGGCTTCTATGGCCGAACGAGTAATACGAACATTGAAATCAAAACTATATAAGCATTTCAGTTTAAATGGTACCTATAAATGGATAGACATTCTACCTGAAATTACAAAAAATTACAATAACACAAAGCACTCAACCACAAAGTATAAACCTTCCCAAGTCAATAAATCCAATGAAAAAGCTATTTTAAACAACACCTATAAACATTTAAAGATTGCAGGACCGCGAAAATTCAAAGTTGGTGATATTGTTCGCATAAGCAAGTCGAAACATGTCTTTGAAAAAGGATACACACCCAATTGGACAACTGAACTATTCAAAATCGTTAAAATCAAAATTACCAATCCCATCACGTATTTGCTTGAAGACATGTATGGTATACCAATCAGTGGAGGGTTTCACGAGGAAGAGCTGCAGAAAACGTCAAATCCAGACATTTACTTGGTGGAAAAGGTGCTTAGAAGAAAAGGCAACAAGATGTATGTTAAATGGTTGGGTTTAGACAAAAAACATAACAGTTGGATAGAAAATACAGATGTTGTTGTGTAACTACTTTCAATTTGATCGTCGCGTGTGAATACAAGGTTTTGTAGCGGGGGGACATTATTAACCTTAAAGAGATAGGTGAGTGGGTATAAATTAGAGTGAGCTGCAAGCTATATTGTTAGTTGTCAATATGAATTCTCAAGATAGTGGTTATAGTAGTAGTGCTTCAGAAAGTTATACTTATGACGCTGAACTAGATCATATTTTAGAAAAGTATGAAATTGCTTCCAAAATGGAAAAACACTACTTACTGTATACAGAGTATTCTACAGATACGAGTTTTCGAATTGGATGTGGTCTAAGTCCAGCACGAACGTTTGGTAGTGTAATCACTCTCGCAAACGCTGATACAAAAATCTCCTTCAGCACTTACGAATGGGACACGTTTATCAATATTTTAAATAATAATTCATTTATAAGTGCACCACTTCCAGCATTATACGAAGAATATAGACGATACGTTGTGGAGACTATTGCACTATTCGACAACTAATATTTGATGATGTTAAATGGTTGGAAGTGACTAAACACGACATCAGTTTCCTTCTACACATACAAGATGTTCTTCAAATCATACAACTTGATAATTGCCTCATTTCCCATCGTCTCGCTCATTTAGAATCTCTAAATTTTTGTGAATACTATAGAAATGTGATTGAAATTATCAGGAATTTCGTTCAAAATAATGGACATTTGAGTAAATTTGAACTATTGTACACCATTTGTGATTGTAGTAATAGTATAATGTCAGTGGCCCTTAGAGAATTTATATATTTCTATAAACCTAAAGTTGTGAACGATTTAGATAATGTAATAAATTGATTGATTGAAATTATTTTGTTTTATTTCCACTTCTGCTGTCACTTGAGCTGATTGAAGAAGAATTTACTGAATAAAATATTTATTATGTTTTGATAATAAAACACGTTTGAAATTGCTACATATATATATTGTTTCATATAATTTTTACAAAATTTCTTAACTACTCTGTTATATTTTATAAATAATTATGATATATCATCATTTCTGTCAATCTCATAATCGTCAATAAATCTGCTAAACCTCTCACTAGCAGATGGAGGTGAATTTAATTATCCTTATCATTGTCATCATCATCATCATCGGTAATAGGATGTTGTACAAAACTCTTCCATTTAAAATAACTATATTTTCTAATAATATTGAGAGTTAAATTTTTAGGTAATGTTGAATTGCTCAAAAAGTCTTTAACTGATTTAATTCTTAGACAAATAGTTTCAATGCACATCTCCTCCAAACTCATGATAGATATTTCTAAAACAAAAACTTACTACTACTACCACTACTACTACTACTGACTACTCTTATAACCCCAGGGAAGTGTGTCAAATGACTTTGAAATTAACTGTCGTTTATCGTCGTATGGACTTAAAGCAATTTTCGTTTGTTCTATACTAAATACATTGTGAGCATATGAACGAATAGTTTGTTGAGTTATGACTTTTGTATTGAATTCATTTAAGCATGTAACATAATCTTCAAAAGTAATAATATTTTTCACTATATTATTTTTAATACCCTTAGATTTTTTTGAAATACCTAAATTATTCATTTTAATAGCTATTTGGTTTAAGGACATGCCTTTCTTTTCTAATTTTTTTCTAAAATTAAATTTTTCCTCTTCACTGACTTGCATTTTATAGGTATACATTTTGGAACGAAGACCGGCAAAATGAGTAATAATTTTACCATTTGCCTCATCTTTCATTAATCCAGGTATTTTTTTGTTTACCAACGGAATATTATAAATATTATTTTGGTTATAATCTGAAGTATCAAATTTGTGAATATTTTTCTTGATAATATCTTCGTAAACGTCTAGGTCACTTATTTCATAGATAAAACTATCTGTGTCTGTATACAATAATTTACATTTTTCTGCACCTACTGTTGCTATCATGAAATCATAGTGAAAATCATACATACAAATTTTTGAAAGATCTAAAATAACCATACCAATGTACAGTGGTTTATTAAATAATAATTCGATTTTTTTCAACTCAATTGCCATCAAGTTTTTATCAAAAATTGTTCTATTGTGAAATCGTGGACTAGCAATCAAATTTTTCGCCCCATAACGTCCCTCCCACTTAGAGCAAAGGTTAACGTGCCTATGTAATCTTATGTTTTCCATAGTTTTTCCAAACACTGCGTTATTAGCAAGTTTAAATTGATTTTTTTCAAAGTTGCTTGTAGCACTTGCCCTTAATCGACTGTTTAATTCAATGTAAGGCCTCAACCATTCCGATTGATTGAATTCCAACACTTTATGTATTTTTGTAATAATCAAACCATGTGCCAAGGCTTGTTTTAAATTTCTATAATGTAATATATATTCTTTTTTATCATACAAATCAGCTATTAACTTTGGTAGTTTTGAAGCTGGAGGAATGCGATGGTTAGCACAAAAAGGAAAATCTCTATGTAGAGTATGTAAACTTTTTGGATACTCCAAATCCACTTGTAATATGTATCCAATCGGAGAATTGTCAGGAATTGTTGTTACATCAACGTTTGAACTTGACCATTTAAATCCTCCAAATGGTAATGGTTCGCACATTGCGTAACCATACAAGTTATTTACATCCAAATAAACAATTGATTTGGTGGGTTGTGATGGATCATATCTGTCACCCATATATTTATTGTTTGCCTCCGAAAATCGACTACAGCATACTGAAATTCCACCTCTAATCGCTTTTTCTATAAACATAACCATATCAACGTCCTTTAAAATTTCCAATTTACATTTAGTATATTTTAACATAGCATCCCATGTGTATCCTGGCATTGTATAATACCATGCTGGATCTAAACCATATGTTTTCAATGCTGTTTCTCTGAAATTATCCATAACATCTGCTAGTAGCAGAATATCTGTCTTCATATACAAACTACTGTATTCTCCAAGGTGATTTATGTTGAAAGCGGTCCAAACATTTTGTGCATGAATGTAATCAGTCTCACACAATTCCGCATCATTTAATTTATTATAAAATTTTTCAATGGGTGGCAGTTTTTTCTCCTTCAATTTCTCAACATTATCCACATAATCATAGGGAAATACTCCTTTCCTAGTTAGAAGTTGAAATTTATCATGATCTAAATTTTTAAACTCATGTTTTAAATTTTGAAAATTGTCTAAGTTTAAAGTAGAAACAAGTTCATCGAGACTACAACCCATAAATCTAAAAGAATCTATAAACCTAAATTTAATTCTACTGTCATTATCATTTAGTGTGAAAGATATATACTTCTCTTTATTTAGCGGAAGAACAGATACATGTCCACGCTTAGCAATGTCTTTTATGAGAAAATGCGCATCGTAGCCTGACAGATTATGAAATAAAATTGGAACAACAAACAATTTTTTAAATGAAAGATTACAAGTTTGGTGAGCGGAACCTCTAAATAGTCCTGTAAAATGATTATGGTCTCTAACAATAATGTCTCTTTGACTAAATTTTTTCTCACAAATGTGACAACTTTGTATATTTACATTTTCTATCGTGTCTACTACAACTGGTATTATATTAACTATTTTGCTCTCAACAAATTGTGCAATCTTTTTAATTTCATTTGAAAACCAATCCATACAATCTTCCCCTTCATGATTATTGTAAAAAGAAAAAGTGTTGTTATAAGTACATTTCATATAATATCCTGCACAAAATGCTTTATGATGTTGGTATTTATTCGTTGTTTTTGATAATTTTGTTTTACACGGTTCCAAAATAGCTTCAATATCAGCGTAGATAAGAAAAGGTATTTTTTGTTTATAGACATAATTTCTAAATTCAACAACGTTATATTTTGGGAATGAAATTTTACAGTGGTTTTTATTTTCACACAACAAATAATGCTCTCTCAACTTTTCCTCATTATAAAAATAATTTAGACAACGATCACACAAGCTAATTGTAGCTCTATGCTTAGTGATTTGAGATCGAATAAGTCGTGAAAGATTTTTAATCAAACAATAATGAAATTTTATCTCAATATTTTCTTCTTGATCATCATTATCATCCTGTTCTAATTCTGTGAAATCATTCAACTTTGGAAAATACTTATTTTGAATTAATAACAAATTAACATGTTTCTCTAATTTTCGTTTGGTAAGTTTAGCAGGTACAACTTCATAATATGAACTTTGTTGTGTACAATTTAATTCTAGAGCATAGACGTTCACAGAAATATTATTTAATTCCTCAAATTTGTTAATTTGATTCAATTTCATAGGTAATTCTAAGCCTTTAGTATTTAACACAAGACTATAATGTGGATATGATGATGTAAGTCTATAATTACCCGTTGGTGGGTATAAAAAGCTAACAATACTCCAAAAAAAGCATGCGTTGTCTCTATTTTGAATGTTGATACATGCTTTTTTATTTTCAATTTGTGGTGGTATTTTGATATAGGAGGTTCCATTACCTATTTTATATTCGTTTATAGCTACCTCCAACAATAGAATTTTTTGTAGCGCCCAACCGCTCGATTCTTCCTGAAATTCTGACAGTTTATTTAAAATATAATCTGTTACATGTTCTTGAAACCAAATAGCTAAATCCGTTGTTTGATCTAAAACTGCATTAGGTGTGACAAAATACTTTTGATCAATCACTTCTTGATCATCTAACATTTTAACAAAATCTGCCCATAGTGTAGTATTAATTTTTACAATTAACTTCTTTTTAATAATTCTGGGAACCTTCATTTTAAACAGATCGAAAGCATCTGATAAAAATTCTTTTATTTCTTTATGTTTCACATTTATAATCACTGCAGTTTGAACTCTACTATTGAAACAAGATGTTATATTTTCCCAGTAAACTTTTCGATTTTGTTTTACGCCAACACGATTTCTTTCTACTTTTATTAAACATTTTAATCGTTTCAATTGACCAATTTTTGTTAATATTTTACTTTTTTGGCCAACCTTTAAGTGATATTTTTTCAATGCTATGTTACATTTTTTAATATGTTCATTGATTAATTTTATTGATTTGTTTTCAGCAGAGTTCGCTCTAATTAACTTAATTGATTCATCAATTTTAGACAATGTACTTCGGTATTTGTCCATAATTTTATATCATAATTATTTATAATAATATAACTCACCAACTAAATTTCAATAATTTCGAATGATGCCGCCGGATTCGGTTTACCAATTTCCACTGCCCCTCTATATACAAAAGCGTATTTTCCCCCTTCAAAATACTTTATAAATGGTTTGTAAGTCTTTGTCACCCTCTGCGGACGGAATATTATTTCTTTTTCCAGCTCCAACAACACAGTTTCCCCAAATTTGCTATTCACCAATTTCGCCGAAATAATTTTCTTACGTTCATCTAATATTAAGTCGTTTATTTTTGTTATAGGTTTCGGATCTTTTTCTAGAAGAGAAGAAGAATTTATCGCTTTTAAATCCATTACACTAAAAATAATAATTATATAATTAAATCACCAATCATTCTAAGTAAAATAAATGAAAATGTTATTCTTACCTGTTGATTACTGGAAGCTGCTGTTGCGTTCAAAAAATAGACACGGAGAATGAATTTCAAATTAGAATTCTGGTCTTAAATACTAAATGAATCTAATATTTTTTTCAAATTTTAAGGCGTTACCTTTAAGAGAGTATAATTACCTTGAACAAAATGCATCGGCATATATCTAAATATTGCATTTTTATAGAATAATAATTAATAAATGCACACATACTTTCCACTATCGCGTGAAACTCTCGCTTCGAGGGCCTCAGGCTGAACAGGTAGGTCATTGCAATGAATTAAATTATCTTTTGAATTTATACAGGGTAGCCATACCAAAATATGGGGATTTATTATATACTGAGTGTTGAATAACCTAGAAGGAACATTGTTACACTACTAGCAGAACAAGAGAAAAACCAGTTCTCAAAGGGCATAGTGCTTCTCGCAGGTATCGATATAAAGAACGCGTTCAATTCAGCCAGCTGGAACAATATGGTAAGACCACTGAGAAAAAAATACAATGTTCCTCCGTACATACTACGCATGGTAGAGAACTATCTGAAGGACAGACAGCTAATATACGAAACCAAGGAAGGTCTTAAATCGAAGAAAGTCACAGCAGGCGCCGCCCAAGGCTCCATTCTTGGACCAGAACTATGGAATATATCTTATGATGACATCCTCAGGCTCGAACTACCGGACAATTGCTGTCTCGTAGGCTATGCTGACGATATATCAATCGTTATTACGGAAAGAACAAAGGGGTACTTGAGAATAAGTTAGGCATTGCCATGCGGATGATTAGAGCATGGCTAGACGATCACGGCTTGGAGCTTGCGGCGGAGAAAACTAAATTGATTTCCCTCACCTGCAAACAAAAAGCCACTTCCGACAACATCCAAGAAATGAAGCTAGAGAATCTAACGATCTGGACCAAGGAACATATCAAGTACCTCGGATCCACTCTAGACAAGGAAATGTGTTTTGGCGAACATATAAGACGAACAGCAGACAAAGCCTCGGAAGTAACAGCTTCACTGAGCCGTTTGATGAGAAACGTAGGAGGACCAATAGCCAGCAAGAGAAGACTTCTTATGTCTGTTACTAACTCTATCTTACTCTACGAAGCGGAGATATGGGTAGAAACATCGCAAAAAGAATTTTACAGGAAAATTATAGCAGGAGTGCAGCGCAGAGCTGCTCTCAGGATAAGCAGCGCATACCGCTCGACGTCAGAGCCTGCGGTACTAACTATTGCCAGTGTGATCCCCATATATCTGCTGGCGCTCGAAAGGAAGGTCGTATACGAAAGGAGAAAAGCAGCAAAGATTTTGGAACAAGCCATTAGCAAAACAAAAATTTCTGAAGAAGAGTGAAGCGTAATACTACAAAAATGGCAGCAGAGGTACGACGCTGACAGCAGTGGAAGATGGTCTGCTCGCCTTCTGCCGAGTGTCAAAACTTGGATCAAGAGAGAACACGGTGAAGTGAATTATTACCTCACACAGCTATTGTCTGAACATGGATACTTCCGATCCTACTTGTCTAAACAAGGTGGGATTAGAGACTCGAATTTCCTGGCGTGCGGTCACACCCGGGATGATGCAAAACATACGTTTTTCACCTGCCAACAGTGGGAACCAAAACGACGAGTACTGACAGAAAAGATTGTTGAGGTTACTCCTGATAACATTGTGGAACTGATGCTGAAAACAGAAGAAAATTGGAATCTCATTGCTGTTTTTGTCGAAAAGGTACTACGAACAAAGAAAAGAGAAAACTTGGAGGACGACATTCAGGACATCTGACGCGAAGAGAATAAAAACCCCAGAATATGATATAATGTCTGCTAGGAAGCAAACAGGTAGGAAAGCAAGCTCACAGAAGAGACAAAATGCCAAATCAGCTCAGAAAGGCCACCCTTTGTAATGCGGAAGCGGGTCCAGGGTGGCAACTTCATTTCCGGTGAGGTTTGTTAAAAGAGGTAGGGTTTTAGTGGGTCGTACAGATAAGGTACACCCCCACACACCGGTGTGTCTCGCATGGCCACTGACGGTGCGGTTGCGCATTTCCCCCATCTTCGGAATAAAAAAGTATTATTATTTTTATTTTTATTTTTATTTTTTTTCACACTTGTACGTGGTTGGTGGTAGCAGTTTCTACCGGACGCAGTTGCATCAAGGTATAAACCTACTTAATTAGGGGGTTAGTGTTCTTCGGACAATTGCAGTTGTTCCCAGAATTACTGTTTTTTGCATCAAACCACAGATATGTCGAGATATGCTTAGCTCTTCCAGGTGTTTAGTTACTTTAACGTGCACTAAGCCATTTGCAGAAATTATGAATGGTTTGATCTCTACCTTTCTTAAATTCCATAAATCTCTTACCTCATCTGCTAGCGGACGATATCGCACTATCTTGTCTTTGTAAGCTTTCCTCAGATTTTCGTCCAGTGGGACCGAAAAATCAATAATGATCGCAGTTTTGCTGTTTTCATCTAGCACGATCATGTCCGGTTTGTTGTGTTGAACTTCTCGGTCTGTTCTTATCAAAGTATCCCAATAGACTTCATAGTGCTCATTTTCAACTAGACTTAACGGTTGATGTTTGCACCCTGGTGTTTTTCCTGTTTTTAGATTTAATCTGTGGGTCACAGCAAAATGTAGTTCCTTTCCCATATTGCTGTGTCTACTCAGGTAAGCGGTGAGGGCTAATTGGGTGCAGGCTGATATTATGTGCTGGATCGTCTCCTGTTCCTTATTACAGAGTCTACAGCGGGGGTTTGGGATGTCCATTTTAATGATATATTTCTGGTGGCAACGCGTTGCCACCACTTGGTCCTGGATTGCATGGAGTGCGCCTTCGGTTTCCACAAACAAGTACCCCGTCATGAGGTAAGTATTCGTTGCTCTGAAATCTGCATCTTCCAGGTGCAGTGAGTTGTAATATCTGCCATGTAACACTTTTACCTGCCAAGTTTCCTTCATTTTATTGATGCAGTAATTTTCCCTATCAGGTTCCCCGTCGGCGAGGTTTAGTGCCGAGTATCCATCATCTACTGTAACTAGGCATCTGAATGGAGGTGAGTTCTTATTTTTAAAATATTCTCTCAGTCTTTGAGTTTCATCCACTAACATGCTCTCGAGATTAGTCAGTCCACGGCCACCTTCTTTCCTGGGTATAGACAATCGCTCCGTCGCAGATTTTGGATGGTGTAGGCGAAATTTTGTGAGCGTTGTACGTACTTGTCTGTCTATTTGTTGTTTTTCTGTATGTGTCCAATCTATTATGCCAAATGAGTACGCCAACCCGGGTACTGCCCATCCATTGATTGCCTGTATTTGGTTCTTAGAGTTCAGTTGTGTTTTCAAAACGGTATTAATTCGATGGAAAAATTCTGCTGTTGCTCTTTCTTGATTACCTTTCTTGTCGAGGCTTAATCCTTGCTGAAAGCCTAAGTATTTGTATCTGTCCTCTGGGCCTAGGGATGGGATTGTTGTTATGTTATTCATCAGTGTCATATTTTGGGACTGTGTGACCTTTCCTCTATCCACATGAACGACTGCACATTTTTCTAGCCCCATTTCCATTTTAATCGCATCGCTGAACGCCTTAACAAGCTCTAGCGAACTTTGCAATTGTTGAGGGTTTTTGGCATACACCTTAAGATCATCCATGTAAAATGCATGGGATATTTTTGTCCCTTTGTCAAGCTCGTATGAGTTTCCACTTTTTTTAACATGTCGCTTAAAGGGTTAAGTGCTAAACAGAACCAGATTGGGCTCAGGCTGTCACCCTGGAAAATGCCTCTATTGATTTTTATCTCATCTGTTCTTTAGGTTTGAAGATTTAGTGTCGTTCGCCATGTTGCCATTAAATAGCTCAGCACTGCAGAAAGATGGGGGTGGATTTTATTTACCTCTAGTACTTTTAGTAGCCAGGAGTGGGGAACTGAGTCGAAGGCTTTCCTATAATCGATCCATGCCATGGATAGTTTTCTTTTCTTTAATTTTGCTTGTCTTGTAACAATGTTGTCAATTACAAGAAGTTCCTTACATCCCCGTGCTTTTTGTTTACATCCGTTCTGTTCCCATGCAAGAATATTGTTTACATTTATGTGATGTGTGATCTTTGAGCATATGATCGAAGTGAAGATTTTATAAATGGACGGTAGACAAGTTATGGGCCGATAATTTTTAGGGTCTTTTATGTCGTCACATTTAGGGAGCATGTGGGTAATCCCGAGAGTGAAGTATTCTGGTATGATTGAAGGATCCAGAATGGCTGCTGCAAATTTATCTGCTATTTTTTGGTGAATTCCGGTGAGTTTTTTCCACCAGAAGTTGTGAATATGGTCGACGCCCGGTGCTGTCCAGTTTTTCAGCTTGCTGGTTGCAGCGGTAATATCTACGTTCCGTATTTCAGTTCCGTATTATTATTAATATTATCATTATCTAGTATAACACAGCTCATTTGCTGGGTCCAATGTATATAAACCAGTTGCCCTCCCGACATCTTAGGTTTATAATACCTTCCGTATAATACATGCTGTTCCGTTTAAAGCAGTTTGCTGTAAGACTGCTGCATCTGGTGCTCCTGGTATCATTGAAATGTACTTCACATGATTGGTCGTTATCGTCCCGAGAGCTCATATCACTACTAGAATCACTTCTACTTTTGTGTGCCACATTCTTGAAATTTCGTCTACGTCTATTACTTTGCATACATATTCGTTGTTGTTTCTTATCACGATGTCTGGCTTTTTCGCAGTCATTGTTCTATCAGTTTGAATTTGTTTGTCATAGAGTATTGTAACACCGTCTTCACTAATAACATCTTGTGGTTTGTGGTGGTACCATTTTGTGTCACATTCTATTCCAAAGTTATTGCAGATCTTCCAGTGCAGATACCTCCAGATATTATTATGCATCTCTAGATACTCTCGTTTTGACAGTTCTGAGAATCCTGATATTATGTGGGTAATATGATCTTCACCCTCATTACATCATCGACATTTACTGTCTGTATTCAATTTGAGAATATGTTTTTCATAGTAACGAGTTCTTATGGCTTGGTCCTGTGCTGCAGTTATAAGAGCTTCAGTCTCACCTTTCAGTGATCCCTTCCTCAGCCAGTGTAAACTTCCTTGTATGTTGATATTTGACTTTTGTATACTTTCGGGGAATTGTCCGTGAAGGGGATTTCTGGTCCATGTTTCTTTCAGTTTTTCGACTATTCTTGTTTTTTTTTGAGGTTCGTTGTGTTTTGTTGCTCATGTGTCACATTCAGCTCCTCTTTAGTACGTTGGACTTTGTATTCTTTTGTTTTAGTTGGCTGAATTTGTTTCTGGAGGGTTCTTATCATTTCAGCTATCCTGTAGTTCTTTGAGTAAATATAGTTGTAAAGTGCTATATGTGCCATATTGTATACCGATTCGATTTATCTAAGTCCCCTTCCACCTTCGCGTCTTGGTATATATATTCTGTGCACATCCGCTCTTGGGGGAGAAGTCCATTTGTTGCTAATAGTTTCCTGGACTTTGTACCCATTTTCTTTATTTCGCTGGTGGTCCACTCTACCAGTCCGATGCTATATTCTAAGACAGGTATAGCTAAAGCACTTATTGCGCTGAGTTTTTTTCCCTGTTAATTCCGTTTGTAAAATTTTTCTCATTCTTCGCAGGTATTCTTTATTAAGTTTTTCTTTAATAAAAGTGTGTTCAATTTGTGCTTTTTCCTCCATTCCCATATATTTTTACCTCTTTCCGAGTTCTAAGCTTTGTATTTCAAGGTTTTGATCAATTGTTATGCTGCCAGTCTCTGCCATTTTTCCTCTAGTAAAAATTGCTGAGGCACATTTGTCTAAACCAAATTCCATTTCAATGTCTTTACTGAATTCATGGATTATTGTCAATAATCCCTCAAGATCATTTTTGCTTTCGGCGAATAATTTTAAGTGGTCCATGTAAAACATGTGAGAGATCTTTTCTGAATTTGTTGGTGTATAAGCTCTTTTCGAGTTGTCGAGTTCTTGGCTCAGTGGTATTAGACTCATACAGAAAAGCAATGAAGTTAACGAATCACCTTGGAATATCCCTCGGTTTATTTTGATGGAATCAGTTTGGATCGTTTCTTCAGGTGTTCTGAGCAGTACTTTGGTTCGCCATTGCTTCATCATAGCGCAACAGAAATTCACAATGTCCGGGTCTAAATGATAGATTTTCAAGGTATGCTCTATCCAGCTATGTGGAATGCTATCAAAGGCCTTTTTGTAGTCTATCCAGGCCACAGATAATTTTTTTTTCAGACTTTGCATTAATCAGTTATGAGTTTGTTTAAGAGGAGCAATTGCTTACAGCCATAGGATCCTTTAGCGCATCCCTTTTGTTCCTCCGAAAAGAGAGTATTACTGACTAGGTGTTGGTAAATTTTTCGTAATATCACCGCAGTAATCATCTTATACATAACTGATAGTCAGGTGATCGGTCTGTAGTTCTTTGGGTTAGTCGTGTCTGAATTTTTTGGCAAGAGAAATGTTACACCTGTGGTTAACCATTCCGGTGCTTGTTGTGGGTTACAAATAATTACATTAGTTTGGTGCGCTAATACTTCGTGTAGGGCTGTTAGTTTCTTCAACCAGGAGTTAGTTATTTTATCAGGTCCACCAGCCTTACAATTTGCTGCAGTTTTCATAGTGTCATATATGTCTTCTTTGTAACAGTTTGAAATTGCATAAAAGGAATTTCTTCTCGTTTTATCCAGTCTGCGTTCTTATTATGACAAAATTTTGTTTCCCATAGCTTGCCTCAGAAGTCCTGTAATTTTTCTTTATTTGGTGATCCCTTCCATTCAACTTGTTATGTTCCTATATTTCTATAGAACTGTTTTGGATCATTTTTAAATAATCTATTGTGCTGGAAGAAATTGTTTCGTTTGGTGTATCTCCTCAGACGTTGACTATACGACAATATTTTCTGTTTTAGAACTTCAGTCACTCTATCTACATCTCTTCCGTTTTTAATTCCATAGTTCTTTTTTATCCAGTTCAATATTTCTCCAGTTTCCTTTTCAAGTTGTTCATTTTTCTCAAGTACGAGCGGAAGATGTTGTCGAAGTTTTTCAATTTTCTGACGAATTCTTCTTTCCCATTTTGTTTCTTTGTCTTTACCACTACCGTTCTTAGGACTTCTGATGCCCAATATTCGGGCCGCAACTGTGGTTGTGGCGTATATAATATGATCAATTTCGGTCATATCAGAGTCAGGTTGTTCATTCCAAATCATTTGTATACCCTTGGTTATTTTTGGTATTAGTTGTTTGAATTTTTCATTCTCTCTTATTTTGGGAACTCTTTGTCGATCCTGCAATGATAATGTTTTGCCTATCCGCACTTCGATTTCTAGTTCAGTTTTGAGTGTTAATGACTCCCCCGCTTCAAATTGTTGTTTTTGCTGATCCAGTGGTATATGTGATAGTGTTTCTACATTTTCCTGTTGTAAAGCATCTCCTAAGCAATCTTGCTTGATTGCAGTTTGGCTTTCGGTATGATCTCCTTCAGTGACCTTTTCGTCTTCGATGTTCTTCAATACGTTAGCTTTAAATTTATCCAGATCTACTTGAGTTAACTTTCTGTTGTTCTAAACCTTATACCAGGGTTCCTCTGTCTCCATATCCTTTAGGTCTCTTTCTCGCTCGCGTTCTGCGTCTGTTGTGTGTAGTAGTAGCTCTCAGTTCTGATGTTCAAAAATTGCCCAGAATATCTGAGAAAAAGCGACGACCACGTCACTCCCCATATTGTCTACAATATGTTCAGAATTTTGCAAGACGTTTGATGAGTCATCATTCCGATGAATTTGATGTTCGAAGTTTTTTTATCTTTAGACAATGGTTCAAAACAAAGAACACACGCTTTGGATCAAATTCGACGTCGTGGAGATTTTGTAACGATATAATTCCGGCTGACGAATACAAGAAAAGCAATGTGAACCATAGTATTTCTTGTAAATTTTGCAAAGGGCAGGCCCAAAAGTCTATAAGGCGGCACCTAAAAAAATGCTATTCGAATCCTGATCCCAAAAAACCTTTAAGATCACAAAGCGAAGGTCAAGCGGTTATGGCTGGTCCTTTTGGCCTAAATGATCCTCTAAGACTGAGCGGAGTACTAAACACGCTGAGACGTGATGGCATTTCTCTTATTGCTTAAATTGACATAACAATATGTACCATACCAGCCGTTAATGTTGGAAAGTAGCGGTTTTTCGAAAGTACTATTTCCTTTTGGCAAGCCTTTTTATTATGAATATTTTGCAGGGCTGTTAATCCTTACCTATGCGGCTTGAGTTTTAGACTGATTTATGACCCTAAAATATTGATAGTTACAGGGTTAGTGAAACAATATTTGAAATGAAATTCTTACTAGCTCTAATTTTTAGCTATTTTCTGCAATACTATTTCATACAGTGTGAGACAAAAAATAGCGGACGGTAAATATTCCGATATTGTGATTTTGTTATAAATCATCCTATATTCAGAAATTTCGTCGGAATATTTCTGCAATTTCGTGTTATTACTGTTAGTTTTGGTACTTGTTGAATTCTTCCGTTTCTGAGATAGGTATAAATTTTTAAAGTAAGTGCCCATCAGGATTTTATTAACGTCAAAAATTACCGTGTAATACAAAATAGAAAATATACTTATTTTTTTGTATATTATACAACTGTATATATTATTATGGGTTTTGTATGTTTTCATTAATATTTACTGATTTTTGAGAACTATTATTTTTTCACAGTCACACGTTGATTGAGACAATTATTTTAATTTAAATGGAAGAATCTGTATTGAGTTTCGTTTAAATTGATCATATGCGCTCCAGCTGATTGATTTAGAGGCACAAACAGCATAGACAAATCGAAAAGTTGCTCTCTATGGTTCTCAGGGTCATTGGTGGCTATGCGTCTGCATTTCAAAACCTTAGTGAATACTTACTTACCAAGACGTGTTGAAAGCGTACATAACTATTCAAGATGGTAATGCACTCTTGATAAACAAACACATTCATTCAAAAAATATACTTTAATGAGAAAATAGTACTATAAAATGTCTATGAAAGTTACTTAGTATATACACAAATAATTGAAGAGAATGATCGTCGTAATTAGGTATGGTCAATCTAAGGTTGAAATAACTTTACACTCGTAGATGTAATTAATTGTTCCTTTTAATGTCTCAATATTCTCACAATAATGCTAAACATAACTTGAAATTCATTTGAATCAAACTTTATTTTCATAGACGTTTCAATTTATCTATGGTTTCGAAGTCAAGTTGACATAATATGAATTGAGATCTATGACACTAAAAACACTAAAAAGTTTGTTTAAGTTACTTCTTTAGTAAAATTAGGTAGTTATGATACCAAGCAAAGAATATTAATAAATGCCAAGATGAATCAAAAAGAAAATCATTAAAGGTTAGTTCTAGTTGTTAGTAAACCAACAAGTCATGCGTTTATAATTATAAACAGATCAAAAAATTGAACGTATATCTCGATTTCAGGTTATCAAAATTCAAACTCACAAGTTTCTGGTATACAAATAGAAAAGTGAGCTACTTATTGTTCCGATTGTGCTGTGTTCCAGTGATGACGAATATTAAACATAATCTCCAATTTCCATCAAAAAAGAACTAGAGGACTTATTGATCAGGCACCAAATAATCTCAAATTTCTGCTAAGAGAATTAAACTTCCAGGTAAGAACAATTTATTATTGCATTCACTGCGTTTCATGGAGTCTTCTCCCTTTATTTTATCTGACAGCTCCCTACATCAACTTTCTGTCAGTTGTTTGAATTTTAATTTATAGTAGCTTTGATTTCAGAAAACAAATGAATGTCAGACAAAATTCTTGCGAGGCTTACGCTAAAAACGCCAAAGAGAGACTAAACCTGACAATTATGTCAAATTTGGGCTTAAATTTGTTATTTGAACCTCAAATTTTTTCCATGAAATGTAAAAAAGTTCATAAAATAGTTTAAAACATACTTATAAACACTTAAAAACATTGTCTAGAAACAAATTAAACTATTAAATCTAATCTTTTCTCTTGAAATTGTGTTTTATTACATTTATAGTCTGTTTAACGTTGTTCGTATGCACATTTCTTCATTCTTAACTCGTGTCTTGGTCTGGCACTTTCAACACTCCAATCCACCGACAGATTGTTTACCACACTTCATAATAAACTAACTAAAAACTAATGGTCTTATCTAAGATAATAATACTCAGACAATTTATAAATGTTTTTTAAATTCCATCTGAAATGCTTTATATTCACTTCTCACAATTAATATGGGGCACCATGAGTTGTCTCATGTTATGAGATTGTTAGTTTGATGTCCCTAGTAAATGTTTCCATAGTGAATAGTTACCTAGAATTGTTAATTTGAAAATCTCATGCAAAGTTTGCTATTTATGTCACATGTTGTGGACCTTGTTACATAAACAATATTAGAGTGTAGTTTAAAGTAGCCCTACATATTCTACAAATTCTTATACTTGTAACTGGGTATTGAACTCCACTTCTTATGTCATAGTCATGATTCAACTATCTTTTAAAAGTACAGGGTGATCATTTTATCGTTTACCTTCTTTTTACTACAATCAAAGTTAACATCTAAAATTTTTGTGCAGTTGAGTGTTTGTAATTTACCTATGGGTATTATAGTTAAAAAAATAAACATTATCTATTTCATAATGAACTCATATGGAGTAATTATATACATCATTGATGTCTTATGAAGTGGATTTGACACCTAGGTTATTTATATTTCAGTAAAACTTGATATTACATATTGAATTTTATTCAATCTTGTTGTAGGATAATTAATCATTAGAACTTCCCCCGATTCATTGAGTAAGTTTTGTAACGTTAGGTTACCAAACTTATGAAATTAATCTCTACTTCTTAAACTATAAGAATATTATTTCCACGCTAACTTCAATTTAATTTAAACTATGTCTA
This sequence comes from Galeruca laticollis, assembly GCA_963921935.1. Lineage (NCBI taxonomy): Eukaryota > Metazoa > Arthropoda > Insecta > Coleoptera > Chrysomelidae > Galeruca > Galeruca laticollis. Next base: position 187,002,608 of record OY998176.1, on the reverse strand, counting down.
ACTTAACTATCCTAATACTATGTTTCAAGTAACTAAGTGTATGGATACAATTGGTCAATTTTGAATATACCTCTAATCCAAAAAGTTTCTGGATATACCAATTCATAGCTATTTACCCCGTTTTTTGTATTAACAATATACGGTCCCTCATATGGTAACTGTAATTTCTGGCATTTATTATTCTTATGATCTGCTACCCTCAATGCTTTCAATAAAACTAAGTCCCCTTGATGAAAAATCTTTCTCTTTTTGTTTTTGTCCAATTTCTTTAATTTATATTTTATGGTATTTTTCATTTGCCTAGTATACGTCATTCATCCAAGGTCTTTCAGTTTGCACCCCTTTAAATAGAGTTATTGGCGCAATTTCTGTTATGATATTTGGAGTATTGTTGATGTGATGTGTAACTTCACTCAATTTGGTTTCCCAGTTTCGCTGGTCGTCATACACCATCAGTCTTAGGTTCTTAATTATTTCACGAATTATCATCTCCGAAATATGCTTTGAGGATGCCTAATACTTGTGAAAGAAGGTTATCATACCTTCCTTCCTTACCTTCCATACCTTTTTGTCGTAACCAATCAGTGAAATCTCTGCTCCTAAAATAGGATGCATTGTCCCTAATACATCTCACTGGTATACCATTCTTCCTTATAAAGTCATTCAATAACGTTTTCACAGATGTCTTATTAGTCCTTTTACATGGATATGCACAAACAAGTTTTGAAAATACATCCACAATTACGAAAATGTTTTGGTGTTCTTGGTGACTAGGTATCAAATTTGATATGAAATCAATGCCTATTATCTCCAAAGGATTCATAGTCGTTATTGATTTCGGTATGTTTTCATTATGTCGATTTTTGTCTTTGCCAAATTGGCATGCACGGCAAGAATTGATCCTTGATTTAACCAAACTTAAGTCATTTCTACAAATGTAATTTTCCCTGAATATTGAGTGCGTCTTTCTGATTCCCGTATGATTGAAGTCAAGGTGTATTTTATCAATAATTATGTTCGCCCGTTGTGTTGTTATTACGTATAATTCCTGTCCCTGTATGATCTTGTACAGTACACCATCTTGGGTCATACATCCTCGTTTTCCCTTGTCGCTTAAATTTTGTTGGTCATTTATTATTGCGTCTTTAGAAAATATTCCGCGGTTGTGTCCAATTTTCATCTTTTGTGTCTTGTCAATATTGTCTCCATCCATTCGTGTGATAGCGTCAGGTACAATATTGTCTCTTCCTGGTACGTATTTCATCGTGAAGTCGTACTCTTGTAACATTAGTGCCCATCTATGGATTCTATTGTTGTTGAATTTATTTGTCAGTATAGTCGTTAGTCCTTGTCAGTCTCTATTGTAAAATGTCCCCCCAATAAAAAGTATCGAAGCTCAGACACACAGAACATAATACTAGCTAGCTCCAGCTCGCTAACACCATACCTTTTCTCAGCTCCTTTGGTAATTCTCGATACGAAAGATATAGGTATCATCACTCCGTCTTGTTCTTGACATAACACCCCTGCTAGTCTTTGTTTCGATGCATCTGTCTTTAGCACATATGGTTCCGTGTAGTCCGGATGGTAGAGTCTCACATTGTCATGAAGTTGTCCTTTAATTTCGTTAGAAGCGTCTTCTTGTTGTTGTGTCCAGTTCCACTTCGTCCCCTTTTCAAAAGATTTATTACTGGAATTTATTTTTCCGTCAAGTCTGGTATCAATCTTTTAAAATAGTTTAAAGTCCCCAAAAAACCCCTCAACGTCTTTAAATTACTGGGTCTTTTAAAGTGCCGTATTAACTTTGTCCGCTCTGGATCCATCTCAATACCAGACTTGTTTTTTTGAAGCCCAAGTATATCACTTCTCTCTTAAAAAAATCACACTTATCCAAGTTGAGTTTAAGCCGTGCTTCGTCTAAGTCTCTGAAAATGTTTGTCACGTGTTCGTAGTGTTCCTGTTCCGTTTATGAAAAAATGAGTATATCGTCTACATAATGTATAGTATACATGTCATGTACGTCTAATATTTTATTGAGTGCTTTCAGTAATGCACTCGTCGCACTCTGTACACCGAATGGAACTACCTTGAAATTGTATATTCTGTCGTTCACCTTGAAGCCTACCAAGTTCCTACTATTCTCATGTAGAGGAATCAGCCAAAAGCTGTGCTTTAAATCAAGCTTTGTAAATACACGAGCATTTGTAATTCTTCCCAAAATCGCTTAAATTGTCAGCGGTGATTCATATTCCGGGATAGTACATTTGTTCAGGTTACGCGCATCAAGACATATCCTTACGTCTCCGTCTTTCTTTTCCACAATTACTATTAGGTACATGTATTGTGTAGTGCTGTATTCTATAATATTTTCCCCAATTAATTTTTCTAGTGCTAAATTCACATCATTCACATATTTGTATGGTATTGGATAACTCCTTTGTTGAAAACCGCTCATGTTCCCTGCTTTAATTTCATGTATGTAATTAGTTGCTACTCTCGGTTCATCTTTAATTAGATTCACGTCACTAATAATTAATTTTTTTATCTGGTCCTTCCAGATAGCATCACAATTTATTCTACTACATAATTGACCAAACCTGGCATATTCCTAACTTGCCCTATTCCTACTAACCTTTATCACATTCTCTAATAAGTGCTTCGTTTCCCTATCGAAACTAACATTACAGCAATCAACTAGGTCGTGACCCGCCTCAAAATTATAATTTGTCAAGTCGTAACTTGACTTCAAATTATTCTCACAATCAATCATCATATTGTTACGTCTTACTTCCTCTAATTCACATTCTTCATTCACAACTTCACTTCTAATTATATTTACAGTAGATACTTCCTTATAAAAACTATCTGATCAAAACGGTATTTCAACTTTGTCTTCAATTGTTACTTATTTATATTTATAATTGATTATAAATTTATTTTTATTTAATTCATCATTACCCAATAATATTTCATGCTCTTAATGATTTACTATTAATAACTGAATGTTTATGAGGAGATTATTTATATTGACACTTGCTGTTACAGCTCTATTGGTGTTTCCTAAAGTTTTATCATTTATCCCTATTAAATTTACCCTAGGTACCTTCATAATATTGTTTTTGTGTTGTTGAATATTGTTTACTGTTTTTTCTGAAATAATTGATGTGTTGGATACACTATCTTACATTATTCTCATTGGAATACTACCTATGTCACCCTTTATAATTACTAAGCCCTTAATTTCTGATTCTAGGTCCCCTTGATCAATATCTAAGAAACTTTTCGGATGGCAGTACCAACACCTAGTTATTGAAGCGCCACATTCTAGGGAAAATGCTGATCTCCTTGACGAGGAAATCTATCCCTTGAAGATGAACTTGCTTCCACATTATTCTCATGAGTCTCACTATGACTCCTGTCAAAACTTCTGGATCTATTGTGTGTAGTTGCTGTGTTGATATGATTCACTCGATGGTTCTCACCCTCAGAGTTCCTTCGAGCCCTGGTTTGAGTATCGCGATTCTGTCGGTTACCATGATTGGTTTGATTATACCTGTCTCTGTTTTGATAATTAATCGTATAGTTATTATTTCCATTTTCTGGATAATTGTTTCTCAGATTATTTTTTGACGTTCCTTAAAACCAATGAAATGCTTCTTCATTTGACACAAGGGTAAGTTTCAACCAATCATGTCATTATTATAGTGGGAATAAAGCTCTTGTGATTATTCTCGGGAATAATCACTGTTGCTTTTATTTGTCTAGCAAGTGTCAGATAGTTGTCAAAATAATTATCTAATTGTGTCAACGTTATATATAAAATGAGTGAACATCATGGGTTTAGTACCTTTTCTGATGAAGAAATAACGAATAAGATTATAGAAACTACTTCGAAAAATATTCTAATAAGTAATCAGTCTATATGGAGACAATTTAAGACCTTCACCAATTTGTGAATCAAAAAATAATCTAGTCAAATATAACTCGAGAGTTCCATAAATTAGAAAAAAATTAGCCAGATTTTGTTCAAACTTGTTGCCATTTGGCAATAGCCACTCGAGCCCTGCGGGCTCTCGTGACTATTGCCTGGCAACAAGTTTTCAAAAAATCTGTCAAATTATTTTCAATTTATTCTCACTCTCTTGTTATATTACTACTGATAGTTATTGCGATTTGTATTATTCGAATAATTATTCCTTGTACAGTTATTAAAATTCGTGTTGTTCCACGCCAATTTGTGTTCCCATTGTTCGTGAAATTGTCGTTACCTCGATAATTTCCCCCACTGTTATAATTATCATTTATATTACGAAGGTTGTTACCGTTAGAGTTATTATTTGGTCTGTTATTGAAATTTGTATGACCTACATTTCCCTTATTTCTATTTTGACTATTAATTAGTTCTACATAATTTCTATTTTGGTTTCTACCCTGATTCTGTGTCTGTTCATGTTCAGACCTTTTTGATACGCCTGTGTTAGATTTACTATTATTTAAGTTCCTCTCAATTCTAGATAAGTATTTAATTAATTTATCAAATTTACTGATGTTCTGAACAGCGATTGTTTCTGCAATCTCTATTTTAAAATGACGAGAAATAAACATAACAATCTCTGGTTCTGGAATGCTTGGTATTAAATGTTGAGTTAGTGCGTAGATTTGTAGTGCATAGTTAGTGAAATTTCCCTGTTGATTGTCAAATTTGCCAAAGTATAGTCGTTCCCGTACCTTACCTTGTTAATTCTCTCCCCAAAAATTATTTATAAACATATCCTCAAAACTGTCTAAATTTCTGACAGTTGACTCTTTACAACAAAACCAAAGAAGTGCTTGTCGCGTCAAATGTTCCCTAATAAATCCTCTCAAATTTTCTACCCCGTTAATATTCCTAGCCTTATTCCTAATACTCCTAATAAAATCCATGGGATGTATCTGACGATAGTCCCCACAAAATTTTGCATTTCCATCTTGCCTTCCTACACAAACATAATGTTCCCTAACTTCAGTACATTCTCTATTTTTCTTCAAATCCCTAATCTCCTTGTTCAACCACTCTATTATTCCTTCTAACTCCTTGTTAGAATTATTTGGTATATTATCCTTCCTTCCATTACCTTCACTTCCCGTCTTTCTTATTTCTTTTTCCAATCTTCTCTCAGTTCTCTTTAGCTCCATTTCCGATATGTCTAAAGTAGATTGTATCCCTTCCTTGATATGTGTTTCAACGTCATCAATTCGTTCATTAATCTTCATACTAGTTTTTATTACATACTCATCAGTAGATTTGAATTTTGTGTCTAGATCATTTAATAACTGTACTAACTTGTTTTCCCTGACCTTGATTTCCCTCGCTAAATTTTCTTCTGAATTAATTACTGCTATATCCGTTTGCTCTAACCTACTTTCTACTTCTACTATCTTGATTTGATGTAATCCCATCGTATTATTTATATTTACTATTGTTTGTTTTATTTCATTGGTTTGTATGTCAAGTACCTCTAATTTGTTTTTAATTTCTTGGTTCTGTGTTTTAATTTCTTTATTCTGCGTTGTCATTTCGTTTTTAATTTTATTATTTTGAGCCTGTATGTTTTGTAGTATGTTCATGAATTGTGTCATGTTGAATGAGAGTTGTGTTTGAATGGTTTCTATTTGTTTTTCAGTCACCTCATTAACTTTTACGGGTGTTACTTCCCCTTGTCCTATCTAAAAACTCAAAATTTTTGTCGTGTTCCCCCTGTACATCGTCGTCTTTCTCATCCTGTTCCCTCTGTAAATCTGAACTTTTACAGTTCTCCCCCTGTGTAACTGGGTATTTCATGTTTTCCCCCTGTATATCCTCAGCGTTTTTATTTTGTTCCCCCTGTGTATTAGCTTCTTCTACGTTTTCTATAGCTTCCCTAAGTCTAGCTACTAATTTTCTTTTTACCCCCGTATAATCTAATCCCCTTATTTTTAATTCTTCTTGCAATTCACTTACTTTCATTGATTCAATATTCATATCAAATGAATCAACCATATTTAGTATATGTTAGAAATAAGCTTGTAATTAACAAATTCAAACACTGAAATCAGATCCTCAAAATACCTATTGTAACCTGAATATAGAGTAAAGAGTAATTTTTTTTAATTTGTGTACATAGAGTTGTAGAAAATGTTTATTTTCGTAGTTTTAGATCAATAAAATTTTTCAAAATCAGTTACCTTCATCTCTAAGTATTACTGATGCTTCAAATGTTAGAATTCTCGAGCCCCACGCGTTGGGTGTCATTTATTATGTGCTTTGTATGCTTTCATTAATAATTACTGATTTTTGAGAACTATTATTTTTTTACATTCACACGTTGATTGAAACAAGTATTTTGATTTAAATGAAAGAATCTGTATTGAGTTTCGTTTAAATTAATTATATGCGCTCCAGGTGTTTTCAGCATAGACAAATAGAAAAGTTGCTCTCTATAGTTCTCAGGGTCATTGGTGGCTATGCGTCTGCATTTGAAAACCTTAGTGAATACCTACTTACCAAGACGTGTTGAAAGCGTACATAACTATTCAAGATGGTAATGCACTCTCTAGAAACAAACACATTAATTCAAAAAATATACTTGATTGAGAAAGAAAATTGAAATGAACGTGAAGAAGTAATGTGCAAATAGTACTATAAAATGCCTATGAAAGTTACTGAGAATATACACAAATAATTGAAGAACATGATCGTCGTAATTATGTATGGTCAATCTAAGGTTATAATAACTTTACACTCGTAGTTGTAATTAATTTTTTTTTCAACTGTCTCAATATTCTCACAATAATGCTAAACATAACTTCAAATACATTTAAATCAAACTTTATTTTCATAGACGTTTCAATTTATCTATGGTTTCGAAGTCAAGTTGACATAATATGAATTGAGACCTTTGACACAGGTGATAAAAACACTAAAAAGTTTGTTAAAGTTACTTCTTTGGTAAAATTAGGTAGTTATGATACCAAGCAAAGAATATTTATAAATGTCAAGACGAATGAAAAAGAAAATCATTGAAGGTAAGTTCTAATTGTTAGTAAACCAACAAGTCATGCGTTTATAGTTATAAGCAGATAAAAACATTGAACGTATATCTCGATTTTAGGTTATCAAAATTCAAACTTACAAGTTTCTGGTATGCAAATAGAAAAGTGAGCTACTTATTGTTCCGATTGCGCTGTGTTCCAGAGATGACGAATATTAAACATAATCTTCAATTTCCATCAAAAAAGAACAAGAGAACTTATTGATCAGGCACCAAATAATTTCAAATTTCTGCTAAAAGAATTAAACTTCCAGGTAAGTACAATATATTTTAGCATTTACTGCGTTTCTTGGAGTCTACCTTTATTTTATCTGACAGCTTCCTACATCAACTTTCTGTCAGTTGTTTGAATTACAACTTCTAGTAGCTTTGATTTCAGAAAACAAATGAACGTCAGACAAAATTCTTGCGAGGCTCACGCTACAAACGCCAAAGAGAGACTAAACCTGACAATTATGTCAAATTTGGGCTTAAATTTGTTGTTTTAACCTCAAATATTTTCCATAAAATGTAAAAAAGGTCCTAAAATAGATTAAAACATACTTATAAACACTGAAGAACATTGTATAGAAACAAATTAAACTATTAAATCTAATCATTTCTCTTGAAATTGTGTTTTATTACATTTATAGTCTGTTTAACGTTGTTCGTATGAACATTTCTTTATTCTCAACTCGTGTCTTGATCTGGCACTTTTAACACTCCATTCCACCGACAGATTGTTTACCACACTTCCTAATATCTATTAAACTAACTAAAAACTAATGGCCTCATCTAAGACAAGAATACTGAGACAATTTATAAATTTTTTTTCTAAATTCCATCTGAAATGCTTTATATTCACTTCTCACAATTAATATGGGGCACCATGAGTTGTCTCATGTTATGAAATTGTTAGTTTGATGTCCTTAGTAAATGTTTCCATAGTGAATAGTTACCTAGAATTGTTAATTTGAAAATCTCATGCAAAGTTTGCTATTTATGTCACATGTTGTGGACCTTGTTACATAAACAATATTAGAGTGTAGTTTGAAGTGGCCCTACATATTCTACAAATTCTTATACTTGTAACTGGGTATTGAACTCCAGTTCTCATGTCATAGTCATGATTCAACCATCTTTTAAAAGTACAGGGTGATCATTTTATCGTTTACCTTCTTTTTACTACATTCAAAGTTAACATCTAAAACTTTTGTGCAGTTGAGTGTTTGTAATTTACCTATGGGTATTATAGTTAAAAAAAATAAACATTATCTTCCTCATAATGAACTCATATGGAGTAATTATATATATCATTGATGTCTTCCGAAGTGGATTTGACACCTAGGTTATTTATATTTCAGTAAAACCTAATATTACATATTGAATTTCATTCAATCTTGTTGTAGGATAATTATTCATTAGAATATAAATAAAAAGAGGCAGATATTTATACATAGTGTCTTCAAATATTCCGACCAGATTAGTATTTAATGGATATTTTTGAAATAACATGCACACACAATGGCTTTTTCATTTTTTATACTATTTAAGTGATATTCAATTGCTATGCGTGAAGCAATTTTGCGGGGTTATTCATTTACGATTTTAAGCACCAATTCTTAAATGTTTTGGTATTTGACACAGGAGTTATTGAATACTAATTTATTTCACAGTCGATCAGGCGTACCAAGAATACAATTTAAAAAAAAAAACGTTTAATTATTCAAATAATGGATTTGTACCACTGAATATCACTTCAGTAAAAAAATACCTTTGTTATGTGTTGAGCATGTTAATTAAAAAATACCTCTTAATTACTTACCTAGTCAATATATTTAAGAACACTTTGTATAAATAAGTGAATTTTTATATTAATGTGTGATCTACAATAACTGCATCTAAAATATATTATGTTGTATTACACGGTGAATTATCATAATGAAATCTTAATTGTTCATGACTTTAAGAATTTATATTACAAAAACTGATCATCAAAAATTCAACAGTTTCATTGAGTACTGAAACTAATAACAAAAACTTACAGACATTGACCACCAGTCTTAGAATTAGCTGGCCGTATCAACAATTTAAGTAACTAGATCGAGTACAAATGCATATCAAGATTTCAAAGAAAAATACCAGTCGCCACTTTTCATAAAAAGTGCAGGGTCCTAATTCGGATCAACTATTAATACAAAAAGAGTTGGATGTGCTAAAAATGGGAGGAAGAAGGTAGCATACTCTTGTAAATGCATCAATCAATAATGTTAATGTATAATTCCATAAACATATATAATATAAGCTCGACCATTGAGCTTATTTTTGTCAACAGGTTTTCATATGATATGCTAATTTATAGGTATCATTACTTTTTCACTTTTTCACGTTATAAATAATCACAGTCTCTTTAATATAAATCAATTATTTTTAATTTATAACTTTTATTTATCATAGTTGTTGTTTGAAATTAACAATTGCAGTCTCAGATTAAAATTTCTTACGAAGAAGTCCAATTGCAATCGTTTCATACAATGTCAATACCTAACTGGCAGTTATACTTTTGATTGTACTTATCAAACTGGCCGATAGTATATGTGGCAACGCCGCAAGGAGTCCATATTGCCTGAAATGTATCATATACGGAGCCTACCTTGTTTTTGAAGTATGGAAATATACACCAACGGAGCCTATCGTAGCCGCTACATATAACGGATCCCACTACGACGTCAACTTATATAGTGGTATACATGAAATATACGCTAAGAGCCCAAATTAGACTACAGGTATAACGGAGTTCACAATAGCCTGCAACAGTATATATATATATATATATATATATATATATATATATATATATATTGTGTAATATTTTTAATCCTTCAAATAATTAATATTCTTTAATTGTAATTGCCCTATGTTGTGGAGACAACTTATAATATGTTGTCGCAGCGACAATTATTGTTCATCCAACTTAAGTACGTATTCTATTTCAATTTTGACAGTACTTGTCCAAAAAATATGCCCGGGGCCAATAAATATCAATCTAAAGATGAATTTATATACAATCGACCTATTACTCCTATCTCAGTGTGAGATCAAAGTTGTTCAAAATTAATTCTTCAAATTTATTTGTTTTTTACCGTATTTCCAAATTAAAATTTTCACTATTGTCAAACTCTCGAATAACTGTTAATTCAATATAGTAAAAGGCCCTTTAATTATTTTATGACATTTAATATTTTACTGTCACCAACAAATCAACCAAATGTCACCGATTAAATTGAAAATTCTATGAATGTAAAATGATAAGTTCAATGAGATTGAATACTAAATGAATACTACCGTGAGTTAGAATCACAATTATATATTATACTATCAGATACGCAAATTCAACAAAATTATTGTTCCCAAAAATTACCATAAAAGAACAACAATCGTAATCTCTACAAAAACTTAAAACTAGAATACAACTATGCTAGAATTTAACCTAATTAATTATTATTATCAAAACGTTCAACTTGTGTAATTTACACTTGACGTGTATCAATGTCAAATAACGAAATTTCTGCTCAAATTGTCTATTCACTTGATGTTAAAACTGATATATGTATCGATAATTTTGGTATATTTCAAAAGTTCTTATATAGATGCATCTAAATTTTCAACTGTAGTTAAAAAGGCCTAATATTTTTCGAGAAATAAATTAAAAACTGGAGTGGACTCATCAAATGGATCGGGAAAACTCGTACTAATTCTAAACGTATTTAGAATTCTGCAAACTTTCTAAATGTATATAATTTAGAAAACTGGAACCACATACACTTTTTACGGTGCAACTCTCATCCGAATTATACACGCACTGGCTTTATCATATGGGTTATTCATCTGATTGTATGACATACAATCTACCAAAAAATTGAGACAACTCTAATTCTGATGTTGTCTCTTCCAAGGATAAAAAACTACCGACTAAATTTTAATAAAATAAATAATCCTCCTTCCCGTTGGTTATCAATTTTTCTTGTTTCATAGAAAATTACTAATCTATAATTTTCAATAACCAAGTAAGATGTTGAAATTCTTCTATTACATTTGTAATGTTGCTAACAGAGACCTCTATATTTTGCAATTTCAAATATTTTCTCCAAATCCTATTATGGTCTATCTATCATCAGATATATTCTACACAAATGTCATCGAAATCATGAAATGTCATGTTTGATATTTCTACTGAATCTTTCAAAATTTAATAATTTACATATAGTACAGTGTGTATCGAAAGTATGGCAGCTAAAATTAAATAAATTTCCTTATGTTTTACTTACTCTTTAAAATTCAAATAGAGGATCTGTATTAATATATATATATATATATATATATATATATATATATATATATATATATATATATATATTACCTCAGGGGTTCACACTGCGAATACAGGTGTGGCGAGCCCGAGGTACCCTAGCTAGGCTCACATCTCACTCCCAAGGTGTGATCCGTTCCTAAAACCCTTAAGTCCTCAACTCTTATCCTCCCCGACGCTATTAGGTTTGCGAGGGCTAGGGGATTCCTTTTTATATCCTTTCCACTGTGCCAGAAGAAGATGACACACAGCCGTTAGTCGTCCAGTGTAATGCGAACCGGCTGGCGAGGGTATCAGGGCCAAGTGATACCTGCAAACGGAGCCTAGGGATACCGGGCAACCTCCCTAGTATAAGTCCCTTATTCCGGCATGCGGGGCTCTGCCGGAACGGACTCTTTATGTCCCTAGCTACGCGTGGGAACAAAATGGATAGTCACGAATCAAATTTTATGGGGAAGGATGGGGATAAAAGCAAGCATGGAAATATGAGTCAGGGTATCAAGAAATTCATGGTGCAGAACAATACTGAACCGTTGTTGAGAGACAAGACAGATGCAACATTCGTTCCGATCGAAGAGCAAAAGGATCCATTCGCAAGAAGAGACTCTATAAACAGGACTCCGCCTAGGGAAAGGGCTAATTCGTTACCAGACCTAGATGTGGGAAATCTGGATTCGTCTGTTATTGACGCAGCGGATGAAATATCTGAATAGCCAAATAAACGAATACGAATGGAACCGTCTACCAAAACCAGCAATTCTAAAAAATGAATAGAGGGGCCAAGAGAAATTATTCAGAAACTGTATAACCAGATTAAGACGCTAGATAGAGTCATCAGCGACTCGTATAACCCTAAGAAGGACATAAAAGAGGCTGTATATAAACTAACATTTCAAGCTGAAAAAATGCAAGGCAAATTATTCCAAGAGTGGATTAGATCTAGTGAAAGAGACACAAATGAAGATGAGTTGAAAAAATTACATGAAGAAAATAAATCACTTCGAGAGGCGATAAGGAACATTCATGAAAAACAAGAAGAGGGAAATTCTGGAAACAGCACGCAGTGTGAGCTATGCAGGAAAGCACAAACAACATTTGAAAAAAGAAAATCACTTCTTGGCGATAGGATGTACGATGACTTCCAATCTGTACCAGAGAACGTCTGGGCAGATAAAACCTTTTCAAGGATACCTGTGAGGCCTGGCAATATATGGGAATCTCTACCTCAGTATGAATTGGTGTTGCCCTGCTCCAAAGATGTTGTTGGAGTTAATAACCATGTAAACACCGCTGTCAGTAAATATGGAGGTATAGATGGACTCAAGGGGTCAAAAGGAACCTATAGGGGGTGTAACCTATATGAGGTATTCTCTTGGATTTCCCGACGATAAGGGAAATTCCTCCACCGTCACTAGAACAATATTTTATCCTATCATAAGTGATAATAAAACCCGACGTGAACCTCAGGATAGGGATATATTTGAATCCCTCAAAGTAATAAAGATGCCTGCTCTAAAGAACAACATGACCAAGTTGGCCTTACCGTTTATTGATGGACTTATGGGGATAATATTTCACAGAATGACAGAATTTGTCTTTTCGGATACACCCATTGAGGTCGTAGTTTATAATCCTGTAATAAATACAACTACATTAAGCAGTAAATTGACACATGCAAATAGTGTAATCAATCCAAAAAGACCGAGAGATGATGTTTTGATCATAAAAAGGGATGGTAAAAGATATGCCGAACTACTGAAAACAGTTGAAGAGACAATTAACCCTACATCAATAGGAGTAGAAGTGAAGGAAGTGCATAAAACCAAAAAAGGTGACCTAATGGTAAAAATTCGCAATGGAACAGCCAAAGCCGAGATATTGAAGAAGGAGATAAATGACAAAATACCCAATGCTATGATGTCGGTGTTAGTGTCTAAGAAGGTGATTCATATTAAAGGGATGGACGAGGTCACAACTGTACCAGACGTAATGGAAGCAATCTCGAAAGTAGTGAATATCGATCAAAACCGACTTGATATACGAGCCTTACGGCCCTCCTATAGAAATAAACAAAACGTGACTATAATTACAAGCGAAGAAGATGCCAATAAACTTCTGGAACTAAAATCTCTAACGATCGGTTGGGTGGACTGTCAGATCCTTGAGAGACAAAAAGATGACAGATGCTACAGATGTTGGGAGTACGGACACAGTAAAGAAGAGTGCAAAGGACCCAACAGGGAAAATTTATGCATGAGATGCGGAGAAGACGGGCACAAAGCAGCTATCCGCGATAGAACACCCTTCTGCTTGAATTGCAAGGGAAAAGGCCATCAAACGGCAAGTCGTGGCTGTTCTGAGTTCAAAGAAGGCGTTTCTAAAAAAAGCCTTACTTTCAAGAAAACTAAACATAAATATAAAATAAGCCAAAATGAAAACCAAAATAATGCAAATAATCACAAATAGAAGTCATAGAGCACAAGACATGGCAATTGCTACTGCAAGAGAAGAAACTGTGTGCATACTCTTCATTAGTGAACCAAACAAAAATGCCATAAAGAACAGGAAGGACTGGATGTTTGATAAAGAAATTGATACAGTAATAAAAGTACTGGATAGAAATATAGCAGTTAAACGTCAGGGGCATGGCCATGGATTTACATACTTTGTAACAAATTCCTTCACAGTATACAGTTGTTACGCCTCCCCAAATAAAGAAATGAACGACCTTGAGAGAACCTTAACAGAAATAGGAATTCATCTCAGGAGGCATAAAGAAAAAAATATTATAGTAGGAGACTTCAATGGAAAATCTGCCAAATTGGGAATGAGGAATACAGATAAAAGGGGAGAAGCCCTAGTGAAATGGATGGCAGAAAACGACCTTGTCTGTCTAAACCATGGAGATAGACCTACATTCCAGTGAAACCAAAGTTCGTCAATCATCGACATAACGCTATCAACCAATGATATTGTAATAAAAAATTGGTATGTGAGTGACAGAGAGATCCTTAGCGATCATAACTACATTTTGTTTGAGGTACATGAGAACAGAAAATCGGACAAACTAAGTTTGAAAGTAGTCGACAGTGGGTGGAATATGAGGAAGCTAGATACTGCAAGCCTAAGCCAAATAGTTTCTAATATTCCAGTAAATGCACCTACACCAGATTCAAAAAGTTTTTATGAAATACTCGCGGACATATGCAATGCATCGATGCCAAAAAGAAAAAGCCACCCAAGAGGTAATCCGGTATATTGGTGGTCGCAGGAAATCGCAGACCTCAGAAAGTAATGCACAAGAAAAAGAAGAATCTGCACAAGAAACAACAGAAGATATGAACCAGAAGTGAAACAACAGTTACAAGATAAGTACAAAGAATCCAAAAAACAGTTGAGGAATGCTATAAAAAAGCCAAGTAGGTCTGCTGGAATAATATCTGTGCAGGTATAAACTCGGATATACGGGGCAATGGCTATAAAATAGCTATGAAGAGGATCATTGGCTACCCTCCAAAACCCCAACTACCGGCAGATACTATACATAAAGTGGTAAGGAACCTCTTTCCGATACATGAGGAGGTACATTCCGAATGTAGAAAAACCCCTTACTCCCTAGATTTTACGGAGGAAGAACTGAAAATGGCAAATCAGAAGCTAAAAACAAACAAGGCACCAGGTCCAGGAAATATCCCTGTAGAAATTCTGAAATACCTCATTGACAGCAAGACGGACTTTGTTTTAAGATTCTACAATTTACTTGGCGATACAAAATACTTTCGGAAAGAATGGAAGCAGGCCAGACTGGTACTGCTTGACAAAGGTAAAAAAGCACCAGAGGATCCTTCTTCATATCGACCCGTATGCCTCTTAGATGTGGGAGGGAAAGTATTTGAACACATAATTTTGGCTAGACTTAAGAAGGAACTGGAACGTACAGGCGTCCTTGCTGAAAGACAGTACGGCTTCAGGGAAAAAAGGTAAACCGTAGATGCTATCATAGACGTCATAAAAATTGCAAAACAGGCTTGGGAATTCTCTCCACAAAATAGAAAAATATGCGCTGTGATAACTTTAGACGTGAGGAATGCCTTTAATAGTGCTGCCTGGCAGATAATCTTAAATAAGCTGAGAAATAGAGGAGTTAATAAAGACCTACTTGCGTTGATAGCATCATACCTCTCTGAACGAGAAATCATAATCGCATATGAGGGCATTGAGGAAAATATAGAAATAAATAGCGGTGTTCCGCAGGGTTCGGTTCTTGGCCCTTCACTATACATATACTATACGGTGATCTGCTTACGATGTACTTGCCAAAAGACGTCACCCTGATAGGCTTTGCTGATGACATAGCAATGTTGGTTGTGGATAAACAAGAGAAAGGCCTTATGGAAAAAGCAAATCTGGGAATTCTGATGGTATCAAATTAGATGGAGAATAACTCCCTCAGTCTAGCACCGGAGAAAACAGAAGCTATGGTGCTTACTGGAAGAACTTGAGTGAGTCCTGTATCTTTCAACATTCATGGAAATAAAATCACTCCAAACGGGTCGGTGAAATATCTAGGTGTATGGTTTGATCCAAAGCTTTTATTCTCAGAACATACACATCGTACGATTGAGAAAGTGGAGAAAACAGTATCTGCCTTGTCCAGTCTTATTCCCAATGTGGGAGGCCCAAAAGCTTCAAAAAGGCGAATCTTAGCTTCTGTGGCTCAATCTCAGATCCTCTACGCCGCCCCAGCGTGGTGCGCGGTTACGTATAATAAAAGACTTAAAAGAAAACTAGTTAGCATACAGAGGCTGATGTCGATCAGAGTGGCTAGTGCGTATAGGACAATATCTGCTGAAGCATTGGGAGTGATAGCTGGTATCCCCCCATTGACCTCTTGATTGAAGAAAGAAAGGCGATTTACGAGGGAGTGGACCGAAACGTTGCACGTACATCATTAAAGACATGTTGGCAAGAGCGCTGGAAAACTAGTACGAAGGGACGATGGACTTACAAAATAATTCCAGATATCGAAGAGTGGATAAAAAGATTCTGTGGCGAAGTCGATTACTTTCTGACGCAAGCACTCTCAGGGCACGTTAGCTTCAAGTCCTTCCTTTACAAGAGGAAGAAATCGGACAATGATCGCTGTCAGTACTGTAAGAACGTGGACGACGTAGAGCACACGTTATTCCTTTGTCCCAGATGGAAAGAGATCAGAGCAGGGTACCAAGAAGAGAGAAATAACTTGTTTACCATTGAAAATTATTCAAGAGACTTAGTTGACGGTGAAAATGCATGGAAAAGTTCATATAAAGTAGTGAGAACAATTATTGAGATCAAGGAAAAAGAGATGTACTCCGTGAGCTGAACAGCATACCTGCCACCACATCGAAGTAATGCGAGAGCGGTTCCTATGTGGTGTGTCAGAGAAAACGAGGAGAGGTTTTTAGTCGGTAAGAATCCAACAATACCAGCAACAACATCACTGGTGTCTTATGTAAGATTTTCCTCTCCATTGAAATATATATATATATATATATATATATATATATATATATATATATATATGTATATATATATAAAGATATTCATGGGTAATTCACGCAAAATAAAGGGCTACTGAAATAGACCTCTATTTTGCGTGAATTACCCATGAATCTCTTTGTTGTTGTTGTTAACATATCACGCGATATTCCTACATCTTCTTTGTTTACTAATGGTCGGAAGGTTCATGGCGGGGGGGCTATATGCGCCTCCGTGTCGATGTTGGTTGATGTCCTGAAAACTCGGGATCTTCCAATTGAAGACACAAATGAGCGGTTGGTTTCCCTGCTGAAATCCGTTATTTTGTGTTTTCCCATGTTTCGATTAACATCTTTGCTCCCAAATTTCACATCCTTATTTGGTTGTGCCGTGCTGAAGAGGCAAAATGAGCCAGAAACATGCATGTCCACGGTTACCACTCTATTTCAGTAGCCCTTTATTTTGCGTGAATTACCCATGAATCTCTTTGTTGTTGTTATATATATATATATATATATATATATAGTTATATTTTAATATAACTTATATATATATATATATATATATATATATATATATATATATATATATATATAGTTATATTTTAATATAACTGTGCTGTTTAAATAATACTTTTATTTATTTAAATTACCTATATATATTTTTTTGCTGCTCAGTCGGGGTCGCAATCAAAATAGCTCTCATCTCAGGTGGGATCAGATTGGGTATGCAACTAACATTACTACCATGTAATAGATGTTTTAATACATTTTTATTATGACACCAGAATAATAAAATATAATAAATAATAAAATATGGTTGCACTGGTAACAACGCAAAAATAGAAATATCTCAGGTTCTATGTATACCAACAGATAACTAACAAACAATGTGAACGGGGTAAATTATCCTTTAGAATATAACCCAAAAAACGAACAAGAGAAAGAAGAAATATTTGCAATTAGGTTATTATAGATATTGTATTGTTATTGATTTATGAGTAAGTTTGCATATGAATATTCACTGGATATTTCTCCTTTATATGGAAAATGACGTCACCTTCATATGGTAAATAAAATTAATATTATTTGTACAACATACAATTCTCCTTATCTAAACACTTTTTCGTCTTAGTAACGCGAATTCGAAGTTCTCCTTTGGTTTGGATTTTCAACAAATCTAATCTACACTACTATCCGATGACTTCTCAGATAACCAGAAATTGAATTTAATAAATAAATTAAATGATTGAATACTGGAACTTTCAGAAACTTCAACTCCAAATTGGGTAAGTATTTTATAAATTCTTATATATTTTAATTCACTTACCAGCTTGTGAAAACTTGTATTTCGTATCGACTTACTGTTTGATATGAATTAGTATGTGAATTTCTCTTATTTTCTTTTTTTAGATTATATTCTCCAAAATTGTCGGCAACAAATCCTTTCTGTCGACCCAACACCTCGTCAACAAAAAAAACTCTATTTAACACCCCCTTGGTTACCATCCTCCAATCATGACAATTGTTCAAATTTCAATTATTTATCACTGCATTTCATTGGATGTAATGTTTTCATGAAAACTTTTGCAATATTAAAATTGTATTTACAGGTATGTACAAAATGTTTATTTTGCAACAACAAAGCATTACATTCTATTTTATACTTAATTTATTAGTTTTTAAATAATTTTAGACAATACAGTCAACGGTTCAATTCTCTGATTGCTCAATCCAAAACAATACATTTGTTTTAACACAGACTTTGATTTTATCGAAAATTATCATACAGGCTGTCCCAAATATTCTAATTATTGACATAATTTTTGAAATTCAATGAATTTGTGTGGTATATACTGATGTAGCAATTATGTGAGCTCCTATTGTAATTACACAATAATATATATATATATATATATATATATATATATATATATATATATATATATATATATATATATGTATATATACATATATTATGCTGGTCTCTCTCCTTCTCTTAAGGAGACGGGTTACGTTTAGTTAGTTTCGGATATGACGGCAGTGATAGGACTGCAAGCCATATCAAAACATGTTCATGCTTTTGGTGTGTTGGTCGACTTTATTGGTTAAGGAATTTCCGAACTATTGCTGCTGTTTTTAATAAACTTGCTTCCTGTATATTTTTATGGATATGTGGTTCGATATTTAAAATAGTGATATATTTTTGAAAATTTTCTATTGTTATTCCTTCCGCCGATATTATTATTGGTACTATTGAAACTTGCTTTTGCTTCCATAATTCTTTTAGTTCTTTTGCCAGTGGGGTGTATTTCGTGATTTTTTCTTGTTCCTCTTGTGTGACATGTGTATCGTTGGGTACGGCAATGTCAATAAGATATGTTTTTCGATATTTTTTAATGACAAGTGTTATATCTGGTCTATTGTGTGATACTGTTGTGTCTGTGAGTATGGTTCTATCCCAGTAAATTTTGTAATCTACATTTTCTAAAATGTAGGGCGGTGTGTATATATAGTATGGTGTTTGTGTTTGTATTAGCTTATATTTTATTGCCAGCTCCTGATGTACGATTTTTGCTGCTTTATTGTATCGATACATGTAGTCTGTGCCAACCAGTATTCTGCATCCTCCTGTTATGTGTTCTATTGTTTCTTTACTTTGGTGGCACCTTCTACACAAGTCTGATTCTATGTTTCTTTAATGATGTATTTTCTGTAATTTCTTGTTGCTATTACTCCATCTTGAATTGCCGTTATAAATCCTCCAGTTTCAGGGAAGAGTTCTCCAGCCTACAGCCATTTATACGATAGTTGTCTATCTATGGTTGGTTGCTGCATACAGTTTATACGTTTGCCGTGTATAGTTTTCTGCTTCCATGTCTCCATTTTTTCTTGTGTGGTTGGTATTTGTAAGTTGTATGATATGTTCTCTTGACTGAGATTAAGTGTTTTTTGTCTGCTGTAACTATTGCTTGATGTAATATGGTGGGTTTGTTATGGAAGTAGTGTCGCAGGTTTTTTATTGGTGTATGGTGTAATGTTTTTATGACAATTAAACCTCTTTCCCCATCTGATCGTGCTATGGTTGTTCTTTCGATGCACGAGTTTGGGTGCATATACTGGTGTTCAGTGAGCATAGTTCTTGTACGCATGTTGAGTTCATCTAGATCTGTGTTCGACCATTTTATCACTCCAAATAAGTATGTAAGAATTGGTATCGGGAAGGTGTTTATTTCTTTGAATGTGTTACGAGAATTAAAATGCGTTTTTAGTATCAGTTTCATTCTGTGTTTATACCGCTGTTTTAATGGTTTTTTCATGTTAGTCCGGTTGATTGTTGTATTTTGATCAAACCCCAGGTATTTGTTTGTGTCTCCAGATTACATGTTCTCGATGGTTTCATAGTTGAGTGTTTCGGTGTTTTCTTCTATTCTGAATTTCCCTCTTTCGATGTGTAACATTTTGCATTTGTTGATTCCAAATTCCATCCCAGTGTCCTTTGTGAATTCCTCTATTATTTTTAGAAGTGCTTGCATCTGTGTTCTGTTCTCGGCGAATATTTTTATATCATCCATATAGAGTAAGTTGTTAGGTTAGTTTACAGCACATTTTTTCACACTATATGGGATGCTACCCCGTGTAGTGGTGGTTCTCCCTCTCGCGTTTGCCCATCTGCTCTAGATCCGTTACCGGGGGTTGGTTACCAAGTATTGAATCGCCAGAGATCGTTTACCAGGGTCTACCGACGTGGAGGTGCCAGTGGGAATTGATAGGAGAGGCTATGAGAGACGATTCACTATCCTTTAGACAGACCCTTTGTTATTATTATTATTTTTTCTCTTTTTTGTTAATTATTATAGAGCATCGACTGCTTTGGTCATTAGCTCTTCTAATTTGGAGGAGGGAGAACTCATGTTCACCCGATCTATAATCGTGTAGTGTTGGATTCCTTTATGGTCTACCAACCAAAAACATCCCCCAACATTTGAGGCTACACTTTTATATTCTCAGATACAAATTGTTCGCTTTCAGGAAATTTAGGAGCTTAACTTGCTGGTCTGTTGTTTATGTGCATGACTTAACATCTTTTGCAATCCCCATATCTAGACGGCTACGAAAAGCAGAGGGCATTCAACTATTAGATGACTTATGGTGTTTTGTCTTACGCATTCACAGACAAGTGGGTTTCTACCGAGAAGAAACTGAGAGCTGGTCAGGTTAGTATGACCGATTTTAATCCGGGTAATTACCACTTTATCCCTACGTTTTTGAAGTTTATATTCTGTTGGTTTGAGTTGTATGTTTGCTTGTATTTGTTTTAGGAAGTTATTATTCACAGTCCATTCTTCTTGCCACTTGTCCATAATTTTTTCTTCAATGCTCTTTTTCTGTTCTTCTAGGCCTTCATCATTTTCCTCTGTGCTGATATTTAGGGAGGACAGTAAGAGTGATCTTCTTATAGGAAGTGATAGACTGCTAATTCGTTGGGTATGGAAAGGTGTCGCTAGTGCAGATAGTATTTCATGAACTGGATTTGTAGTGTTGTTAGGAATTTGACAGTAGTAATTTGACATTAAGTTTTGCCTTCTTTACCGAAGTGGTGTTACTCCTGCTTCGCAGCATAATGGAAGGTAAGGGCTTGTTCTGTATGCACCTAGAGCTGATCTTAAGGCTGTACTTTGAATATGCTCCAGTACTTTCAAATTAGATTCACTTGCCGAGCCGTAAATAAAGGACCCGTGATCCATTTTTGATAATATGTCCGTCTTGTAAAAATTTATCAGTACAGTTGTATCAGATCCCCAATTGATATTAGCTAGTGTTTTTAAGATATTTAACCTTTCTTTACAGTTCACTGCAAGCTCTTTTATATGGTCTTGCCAAAGAAGTTTCTTGTCAAAAATGAGATCCAGGAGTTTGGTAAATGTTTTAATCTGGATATTATGCCCATACAAGTACAGCATGGGTTCAGGATGACTTCTCTCTTACTTGCAAAAGTGTATACAATGTGTTTTAGCTACCGATATTTTAAAACCGTTGTT
The DNA here is from genome assembly GCA_963921935.1 of Galeruca laticollis. Lineage (NCBI taxonomy): Eukaryota > Metazoa > Arthropoda > Insecta > Coleoptera > Chrysomelidae > Galeruca > Galeruca laticollis. The sequence continues at coordinate 186,980,629 of OY998176.1, read as the reverse complement.
TTCCGAATACTCTGCGATGGCATCTATGCTATTCTATATCTTCCATAAGCGGAGAGGAGTGAAATATCGCCAGATCATCCACATACAGACTTTTTTGTACTCTTTCGCTTACAACATTTGCCAAGCCGTTGACAGCTACCAAGAATAGAATTACACTCAAGTTTGCCCCTTGAGGGATTCCATTTTCCATATAATGCCTTCGTGATGTTTCCATTCCAACTCTAACGCTAAACTTCCTTTCACTTAGGAAGCTTGGAACAAATTCCGGCAAGTTGCCACGAAAACCCCATGTATGTAATGTTTTCAAAATCCCGTATCTCCATGTTGTATCATAGGCTTTTACGATATCGAAGAATATTGCTACCGTATGTGATCTCTCAGAAAAACTTTTTTTTATGTAGTTATCCATTAATACGAGTTGGTCGACAGTGGATCTTCCTTTACGGAAGCCCATTTGATAATTTTATAATAGTTTTTCTTTTTCCAGATGTTGCAGTAGTCTCACGCAAACCATTTTTTCTAGTATTTTACCTAGACAACATGTTAGTGAGATAGGTCGATAGCTAGATGGAATGTTTGCATATTTTCCGGGCTTTGGGATTGGTATTATAATTGCATTCATTTATTGTGTGAGGTAAGTACCGTTGATATATATTTTGTTGAATAAATTTAATATAAATATTCTTTTATTTTCAGGTAAGCGCCTAAGGAGTTCAAAAGGGAACTCATCACTACCTGGTGCTGAATTGTTGGTGATTGATATTGTTTCCTCAAGTTCCTCTGAGCTGAATGGTTTATTATATGGTATTGTTTCTCGTGTTTCGAAGTTTAATGTTATGCTTTCCTGTATGGTGTTAAGTTGTACAAAATTTGGGTTATAAATATTGGTGGCACTTACTGTTGCAAATGATTTGGCAAGTTCTTCTGCTATATTATCTTCGCCCGTAATTTCCCTACCGTTAATAATTAATAGGGGTGAGGTCACTTTGAAGCTATATCCCTTAATTTTTCTAATATTTTCCCAAATTTCTTTTGTTGGGGTATTTAAGTCGATTGTGCCGACATAATCTTGCCACGATTCTCTTTTGCTTCTCACCAAAAGAAAACGGGCTTTGGCTCTGAGTCTTCTGAAGTTAATCATGTTATCGTTGCTCGGCATTCTCTTCAATAAATTGAAGGCTCTTTTTTTACTTTTAATGGCCTCTTCTAATTCTGGGTTCCACCAAGGTACTCTTCTTTTTTTTATCAAACCACTTGTGTTAGGTATACTTAAATTAGCAGCATTTGGAATGGCATTGGTTAATTCGTCTACTTGCTCCATGATTGATACTCCTGTTATGTTTTGCGAATCTAAAGTTTTTCCATAAAGCGTCCAGTCAGCTTTATCGAAAATATATTTTTGTCTACGCCTTTTGTGTGTGCTTTTATCTGCTATTTCAATGAATAGAGGAATATGATCTGAATTCCATTCTTCATTGACGTACCAGTTGAATTTGTGTGCGATTTGTGCTGACGCAATGGTTAGAGCGATTGAAGTCATATTGTTTGATCTTAGATCAAGATATGTTCCTTCTCCTAAATTCAAAATTATCAGGTCTCGTTCATTTATTATATCCTCTAGGATTCTACCTCCTGGGCATGTTTTCGTCGAACCCCATAGTTAATTATGTGAATTAAAATCACCCAACAGAAGGAATGGCTCCGGTAATTGTCTAATAGAGTTCCGTAATTCTGCCGGTGTCCAGTTTACATCGGGAAGATACATATTACAAATGGTCATTTTGAAGGGAAAAAGTATAGATATTGCAATAGCTTGAAGGTTTGTGTTCAAAGGAATGATAGTAACTGGTATGCGATCTTTAACAAACGTTATTACCGCGCCTCTAGCACGTCTATCATGTATGACGTATAATCTGGCAGATTCGTAGCCTCTTAAATTCAAATGTTCTCCTTGTTTCAGATGTGATTCTTGAATGCAGATGAGGAGAGGTGTTTTACTGAGAATCAAGCTCTTCAACTCAGGGTAGCGCGTTTTACACCCGTTGCAGTTCCATTGTTAGCACTTCAACCATATATCGGCGTCGCTGTGTGCGACGCATGCGCGAGAACAGGTTATGGGCAAGCAGACCGAATCAAGCAGAGAAAAGAGAGAAGAGAGACGTCACGCAATAAACACATAAGTTCACATTGTTGTAGTTACTCAAAATATTTTTGTTAAATAAAGTATTCAGTGGAAGTAGTTTAGTGAATCATTACATTGGTCCTTCGAAGCAGTTAACAAATTACGAAACACGAACAGTTTTTGGACCTATACGAGCGGGATTTTGGCCAGCAACGATTGGAATTCTAATCATGTACCCCGCCATTTTCGAAGCGAAGAAAACCACGACCACCAAGCCGAAGTACATACAAAATTAACATAATCATACATTTACTGATCACAATTCTTTATTTACTACATTTTGTTTTTTGTTCATTATATTTAAATATTCGCAAAATGTCAGATACTACGTCTCTTTCTTTGGAAGAATTAAAAAGAAAGCGAGGCGCGATTAAAGCTAAGCTCACTAATTTTGGGAAATATTTATCAGGCATTAAAGGAACGAATGCGATTCTAGCGGATGTAGACCTTTTAGCGCTGCAAGAACGTTTAAATCATTCAAAAAATATAATTTTTGAGTTTGAGAACATACAGGGTGTGATTGAGGAAAAGACAACAGATGAAGATTTATTAGAAATTGAATACGAAGAGCGCGATACATTTGAATCTAACTTTCACATGCAAATAGCAATAGCAAAAAATATCATAAAAGATTCTTCCTTATCTTCAGAGAATATATAAAGTTTTGATTTAGTTAGTACCAACCCTATACACAGCGCTTACGAAAACAATAGTTTTAAACTTTCAGGTATAAAATTGAAACCCATTGAGATTCCCAAATTTAACGGCTCGTACCAAAACTGGTTAGAATTTGCGGATTTATTCGAATCATTAGTGCATAAAAATGAGGCCTTGGATAGCATTCAAAAATTTCATTATTAACGGTCATCTTTAGAATCGGGTGCGGCCCAAGTTATCCGTTCGATTGAATTTACAAGCAGCAATTATATTGTGGCTTGGAATCTTATTCGCGAAAGATACGACAATAAGCGCCTTCTAGTATTTAATCATGTAAAATCACTTTTCAACCTAGAAACCATGCATAAAGAATCCTCCTACAAATTACGCAATTTAATCGACACATACTCTAAACACTTACATTCTCTCAAGCAAATGGGACAACAAACAGATCACTGGGATGTATTATTAATTCACCTTATAACCACCAAATTAGATTCGACCACATTACGCGAATGGGAAAACGCAAAATCAAACGCCAATGAAGAGGTACCTTCAATTAATGATCTAGACATTCTTAAAATCGCGCGCCGATTTATTGGAAACATTAGAAACTAACCAAGCTGACAAAAAGGCTCATAATAATAATAATTCATTTAATAATAATTCCAGAGGCACGTTCAATCATACACGCGGTTATTATTCTTCTCATCAAGCATCAAATTATTCAAACAAGCACACTTCTAACACCAACAAACCTCATAGTAAATCGAATCAAAACCCGTTTTGTACTATATGTAAAAATTCCCATGTCATATATAACTGCACAGAGTTTATGAGTTTATCTCCCACTGAAAAATATGAAAGGGCTGAAAATGCCCAATTATGCATTAATTGTTTGAAACCTGGCCACGACAACAGAATTTGTCGTCACATGAATTCGTGTAAGACTTGTAACGGGCGGTATCACACGCTATTACATTTCCATCGCATTGAAAACAGTGATCGCTCGCGTGAAACTACCTCTAACCCTGTCGCTTCAACCTCAACCGAACCATCTACTTCATTAGCAAATTGTTCCATTTCTAATATCGCAAAGCAAGGCCAGGTAGTCTTATCAACCGCTCTAATAAACGTGTATGATAAATACAATAAAATGCATACAGCTAGAGCACTTTTAGATAGTGGATCGCAAAGTTCATTTATATCTGCTGAATTTCATAATAAATTAGGTATTTCATCGGAACAGGTCAACTGGACAGTGTCAGGCATAACAAATATTTCTTGCCAATTAGAGAAAGGGTGCAATATAAAAATATCCTCAAAAATAAACACTTTCAATGCACAATTACGATGCTTTATTGTTCCGTAAATTTCGGTTTATATACCTGCTGTGCCCTTAAATTCACAATATCTAAATATTCCAAAACATTTTCCATTAGCTGACCATATGTTTTCTAAACCCCGAAAAATCGATATCCTCATGGGTAGTGACCTATTTTGGAGCATCTTGGATCAAAATACTTTTAGTTTAGGTAAAAATAAGCCGATAATGCACCAAACGGTACTCGGTTGGATTATAGCAGGCCCGTATTCAGCACCATTTTCAGCGCGCAACGAAGTAAGCTGCAATTTCTTAACAGCGTCGACCGAGGCTCAGATTCAAAATCAATTGACGCGATTTTGGGAATTAGAGGAAATCGTTGAAAAACGAATCTTATCAAAGGAAGAAATTTCCTGCGAACAACATTTTCATGAAACTACGCGACGACACTCCAATGGCAAACTCATAGTAGCTCTCCCATTTAAGGAACTCACCGACAAATTAGGCGATTCCTATCACATTGCAAGAAAACGATTTTTTAACTTAGGAAGAAAAATAGAATCCAACCCTAAATCAAGGCAACTTTACACTGACTTTATACATGAATACATTAAGCTCGGACACATGAAAGAAATAGGGTATCTGGATCCTCTCAATGCGCCACCCAAACAATTCTACTTTATGCCCCATCATAGTATTTTGAAAGAAAGCTCATCAACTACGCGTCTTCGAGTTGTTTTTGATTGCTCCGCAGCCACATCCTCAGGACTCTCTCTTAATGACCTACAAATGGCCGGTCCCACCCTGCAAGACGATTTATTATCCCTTCTATTAAGATTTCGATTGCATACATACGTCATAAGTGCGGACATTAAAAAAATGTACTGCCAGATTTTGGTCCAAGAAAACCAACAAACATTACAATGTATTCTTTGGCGCGATTCTCCCGCCGAGCCATTTAAAGCTTATCAATGCACAATCGTCACATACGGTATGAAATGTTCATCATACCTCGCGATTAAATGTCTACATACCTTAGGTTTGGACTATTCTAACATTAATCTTAATATTTCAAATATCATACGTAATGATTTTCACGAGGACGATTTATTAACAGGTTTTGATTCGGTAAAAGAGGCTCAGGAGGCATGTCACAAAATAACTGAGGCTCTACAAAAAGGAGGTTTTCCGTTTAGAAAGTTTTATTCTAATAGTCCTGAGATACTAAAAAACATTAGTGACGGTCCATGCACATCTGCAGTATTAAGTTTTGGTGAAAACGAAAACTCCAAAACGTTGGGGCTGTTATGGTCTCCTCATCAAGATTTATCACTTTACAGCATCAGTCCATTCACTGTATTCAAAGAAGACGGAAAAATAACAAAGCATCGCATACTATCCGATATTTCACAAGTGTTTGACCCATTAGGGCTCCTCATGCCGTGTATAACTACATTTAAAATAATGCTTCAAAAGTTATGGCTAGAACACATTTCATGGGACGAACCGGTCCCGGCTCATATTAAAACAACATTTATCAATTTAAGACGACCGCTTCCCATTTTAAATGATCTTAAAATCAAACGCCTGGTGAAATTGCATAATTATACGAACATTGAATTGCATGGATTTGCAGACGCCAGCGAAAAGGCGTATGGAGGATGCATTTATATTGTCTCCACTGATGAAAATAATAAAACACACTCTCATTTGTTATGCGCTAAAAGTAAAGTCGCCCCTTTAAAACCGGTAACATTACCTCGCTTGGAACTCTGTGGGGCATTAGTTACTTCTAGATTAGCAAAAAAGGTACTTAATTCCTTAAAAATCAAATTTAATAATTGCTTTTTATGGACGGACCCTACCATAGCTCTGTGTTGGTTGAAAAAACCGGCAAATCAATTTAAAACATTTGTTAGTAATCGGGTTAACGAAACTCGAGAATCTATTTCTTTTGCACAGTGGGGGCATGTACCTACTTTGGATGATCCCGCCGATTAATTATCCAGGGGCGCCTCGCTTGAAAATCTATTGCGATTTAGCCTTTGGTGGCATGGTCCTAAATGGCTAACCGAGTCCCGCGATAGGTGGCCTTTTTTGGAACTGACGCCGCCAAAGAAAATTCCTGATATAAAAAATCATATATCATCATTCGTTCTACACACAGAAGGCGATTTATTTTTAACAAAAAACTTTTCAAACTTACTTAGGTTGAAAAGAAGTGCCGCATATGTTTTTCGGTTTATTAACAATTGTAAGGTCAAAAGGAATCAACGCAATTTCGGGCCACTGGTAGTCGATGAAATTAATCAAGCATTTCGTTAGGTTTTAAAGGCTGCACAAGGTGAAAGCTTTTACAATGAGATACAAATTTTAACCAACAAAACTTCTCTTAGAAATTCAAGCAACATTACAAATTCATCTCAGTTTATTGACAAAGAAGGTATTCTTCGCGTGGGGGATCGTCTGCAAAATTCGGATTTTACCTACGATAAAAGGCATCCAATCATCATTTCATCTAATCATAAACTGACGAGACTAATTTTTAATTACTATTACCAAAATTTATATCATGCCGGGCCGCAAATACTTTTAGCCAACATCAGAGAAAACTTTTGGCCCGTAAGAGGCAGGGATTTAGCTAGGCGCATAGTTCATAGGTGCACAATTTGCTTTCGCCCTAAACCGAAGGGCATACAGCCCATCATGGGTAATTTACCTGCTCAGCGCCTCCTACCTGGGCCACCATTTGCAGTAAGCGGAGTTGATTACGCAGGGCCGTACTTAATTCGAGACCGAAAGGGGCGCGGTTCCAAATTAACAAAGGGTTACATCTGCATATTTGTGTGCTTTAGCACTAAGGCGGTCCATATTGAACTTGTTACGGATCTATCCAAGGAAACATTTTTGTTGGCACTAAAGCGATTTATCTCACGTAGGGGAAAGCCCAGGCAAATTTTTTCGGATAATGGTAGAAATTTTGTGTCTGCAAGTACGGATTTTAAAGAGCTTAGTACATTTCTAAAAGCAAACAAATCATCAATTATTGTCTCATTGTCCAAAGACGAGATAGATTGGAAATTCTCACCGCCATATTCGCCTCATTTTGGGGGTCTTTGGGAAGCGGGTGCTAAATTAATCAAACATCACCTAAAAAGAGTTCTATCAAATGCGCACCTTACTTATGAAGAATTCTACTCGTTATTAACGCAGATTGAGGCAATAATAAATTCGAGGCCATTGACGCCGCTATCCACTGACCCCAACGATTACACCGCTCTAACGCCCGCCCACTTTCTTATTGGTCGCCCTATAACCACATCAGGCGACCCACAATTTACAAGCATCCCTATAAATCGACTATCACGCTATCAACTGACACAAAAATTATCTCAACATATGTGGAAAAGGTGGAACAAGGAGTATATCTCTGAGTTGCAGAAGAGAACCAAGTGGGTTACTACCAAAGGTGATAAGGTCGCCGAAGATCGTCTGGTCCTTATTAAAGAGGACAATTTGCCACCCATGAAGTGGAAACTTGGTCGCGTTAGTGAAGTGATATGTGGTAACGACGGTGTAGCGCGTGTTTTTAAAATTAAAACTTCTGGTGGAATTATAACACGTTCATTTTAAAAAATATGTCCGTTACCCGTGAACGATGATATAGACAATAATTAAAGCAGAAAACAGTTTTAAAATTTCAGACTCTTAGGCATATAAGTTAGCATTAGGTAGTTTGAGTGTGATTTTTATACCATGTTAAATTTAAATATTAGAAATCACTTCATGATGCTATTGTCGAGATTAATGATATTGCTTGTGTTTGCAAGAAAAAATCTGTGTTACTTTTTATTATTAGGTACTACTTTCATCTATATTTGCTATTCATACAACAATTTTATTTATTTCATTGTCATAAGTGTATGTCTTTTTTTGTACTCTTCTTTTCGGCAATTTTTGCCAAGGCTGGGGGCATGTTCACACTTGTTAGCTACTTAACACTCATTATATATTTGCAATTATACTAAATCGATCTACAAAAAGCAGAGTCATAAATATTTGTGCCATTTGGACAGCATCTGTAGTAAAATGGTTAAACCACCCTTATTGTATCTGTTATACCTGTTTTGAGGGCACATTTTTCGACATTATGTTATAAGACGCTGAGAAGAGAACTCGTTTCATCTGTGTACAATCTTAGTTTTATTTAGTTTTTGTAATATAGTTTCAATTCATTAATTTCACTTGACGACTTTTATTCCGACACACATCTCACGAACAGTGCCGTCGATCCATATTCTATTATACAAATCTAATAGTATTTTTTTTATAAGTTTGGTAGCTGTCTGATGAATTCATATACAATTTTGTCTCCTCCTGGTGCGGAGTCTTTCATTTCATAAAGTGCATTATCTAGTTCCACTAGGATGAGAAGATGATTATAGTTGGATATATTTTCTTCCTGAAAGTCAATTTCTCGCTCTTCTGCCTGTCTATGGATCTGGAACTCGGTGTTCCGAGCTACTGATATATTCGAATTGATTATCTAAGTTCTCAGCAATCTCTTCCTCACTGATTATAAGTTGGCCAATGATTTCTAAAACCTGTGATGCATCCGTAAATGTCTTTCCTAGAATAGCGCGAATTTTTGTCCATACTTCTGATGCGGGTGTTCTAGCTGTGATAGTAGAGACATGTTTCCCACGTAGCTCTTTTACTGTCACGTATGGCACGCCTTGCTCTTGCACGTGCTCTTTTGAACGATATAGTATTTTCCAATGTGGGTGAACGTTTTAGAGTAGTTAAGGCGTAGTTTTTATCTGCCACATGTTTGGCAACAATGTCATTCCACCAGGGAGTTGATTTAGTACCTATACGTCCACTTGATCGTGGAACCGATATTTCCGCTGCTGATAAAATCTCACTACTGATCAGTTCTGTGGCTCCATTGATATCGGTATCAGGCAGCTGTAAGTTTCCTAATTGTTGTCTATACCGATCCCAGTTAGCATTTCTCAATCTCCATCGTCTGGGCAGTGCTCGTGGGATGAATCGGCCAGCAAATTCAATTGAAATTGGGAAGTGATCTGTAAGATGATCTCCCAAACAGTTCCATTGTAGCGATTTCGATATAACTGGTGAGCATAATGCTAAATCGATAGCTGACAATGAGTTGGATCTTAGGTTTATATAAGTACCCTCACCATTATTCAAGAGAACAAGGTTCATTTCGTCGATGAAATTTTCGATAATTCTGCCTCTATTGTCCAGTCTATTCGAACCTCACAATGGGTTATGTGAGTTAAAGTCTCCCACAATCAAGAAGGGAGCTGGTAACTGGTCAGCGATATTTCTTAGATCTTCAATAGTTCTATTACCGTCAGGTAAGTAGATGATGCAAATCGAAAATTGGATCGGATAATAAACATGGACAGCGGTAACTTGTAATCTGCTCTGTATAAGAATATTCCGGTGGGGAATATTATCCTTGAGAAAGATAACTACACCACCCCTGGCCCTGAGATCAGGAATAATATCCTTTCTGTAACTATTGTATCCTCTCCAAGAGAAATTCTCTCGAGGTTTCAGGTGAGTCTCCTGAGACATATGCAAAAGGGTGTCTTTTCATTGAGCATATTTTTGAGTTCCGGGAAGTGGGTTATCCAGCCATTACAATTCCAAAATATTAGGTTTTCTAGATTGAATGTGAAGGTAAGGTGTATTTGTAAAAAGTTTGAAGGACAGTAGGTATACGGTATCTTGACACAAAATTTCAATCAATTTTCTAGGTTTGCCCTTTGGCCATCCTTTTTTCTTTTTAGTACTCTGGGAGGATTGTGTATTCGAGGAGTATGTACTACCATCTGAATCTTCCTCAGGGCTGACGTTCGCATCTTTAGCTTTGAATCGCTTCCTTTTGCTTATGGGAAGCGGAGGTTTAGGAGGGGGTGGAGGAGGGGGCTGATTCATGGAGGCTATGGTTTGGGGAATGATAGGTTGAGGGAGGGAGGATGATTCCAATAGATCTTTAACCACCTTCGATAGTAGGGGTATTATTCTGGCCACTATATCGTTAACGTTGGTGTTACTAGTTTGAACAGACTGGGCATACGTTACACCTGCCGTGAGTGTTGTGATTTGGACCCTTTTCTTCGCTTTGCGATGAGGAATTCGTTCTTGAATTTTAACTTTCTGGATAGCTTGCTCGATTTTTAGTTGCGGACATTGTCTTGAGTTAGCTGGGTGTGGACCTTTACAGTTTACGCATACCTCTGGTTTTTCGCAGTCTGTCTCTGTATGTGGTGGCTTTCCCCATACACAGATTTGATCTTTCTTACACCAAGATGACATGTGACCAAAAAGTTGGCATTTGAAACACCTCATTGGGGCAGGAAAATATGGTCGAATTTTCAGGTTGTAGAAAGCTGCTCGAATATTATTAGACAGAACTGGTGTATCAAATGTGAGAATATGATTGGGGGTTTCGGTAATAATTCCTTCTCTCTTTGTTTTCATGCGTTTCACTTTAATGACATCTTGATCTTTAAGGCCTTCTAATATTTCTTCGGTAGTGCAGTTCAAAAAATCTCTACAATACATGACACCTTTGACATTGTTCAACGTACCATGAGGGGTTACTTGTACATTGAAGTCTGAGAGTTTGTTAACTTTCATTAATCGTATTGACTGTGCTCGTGAAGAGGTTTCCACTAGGATGCCATCTCTCACTTTTCTTGTATTTTTCGTAGTACCAATCAAACCATACATACCTTTACTGATTAAAAAAGGGCTGACTTTTGAGAAATACTCACCATCCAACCTCTCAATGCGTGAGAACCGAGGGACAGGTCCCATCGTCTCTGTATTCATAGCATTTCCTATTCAGTTGGAGTTAGGATTCTCTGTGTTTTCTAATTTATTTGAGGTATTCATATGATTCCCACGAGTTGGGATGTACTGGGTATAACTGTGGTAGTGCACCCTTGCCACAGAGAGGCTTAGTACAACCGAAGGTCGCCTGGTATCCGAAGGGAACCGTTAGCGATCAACTACGCATGATCATTCATCTATCGGCACGGTCTCTTCCACCTTAGATTTCGGATTTTTTTATCGCTGGTCTACTCCATCGGGAATCTTCTGTCTGGGCTGCCGCACGTCTCACATCTAGGTCTGCTCTTTCCAAGGAGGAGGTGTAAATGGGTAAGGTTTGTGTGGCCTATTTTTAATCGACCGAGGACGACTTGTTCCCGCCTTGTTAGAGTTTTGGGGTAGAACCATTTTTGTACGCTCGGTTTAATGTGTCTTAATTGTACATCATATGTATTCCATCTGTTCCGCCATGCTTCGTAAATTTTATTCTTTATATCCGTTTTCATATCCAGGAAGGTGTTAAGGTGTTAAGGCCTTTGTCAACTATTACGCTTGTGGCTTTTTTTGCTACTAGATCAGCTTCAGTATTACCGGTTATATCGGTATGCCCAGGTATGCACATTATTGAAATAGTCCTTTGTATACTGTATAGATGGGTTGATAATTATTGAATGCGTACAACCCATTCGTTTGCAGAAAAACGATTTCTTGACGAGAGAGTGGCAGTTAAGGAATCCGTACAAACTAACTATTTTTCAAAGCTGCTCTGACTGAAGTACAACAACGCTTGCCATATTGCATTCAACTCGGCATTGAGTATACTAAACTCTTGGTTTAGAGTCCAAAAGAAGGAATCTACACCGATTACGATTTCCGCCCCTGTTCCACTCCCTGATTCTGATCTGTGTAGATGACTAAATGTTCGTTGTATAGATTCATTCGTTCTAAAAATAGCGTTCGGTAGATCCATGGTATTTACTGAGAGATATGTTTATTTGTGGTAGTTTTCTTAGCCATGGAGGAGTGTCATACGTACAGGTTATTTTTTCTGTTTGTAAGTTTATCCTGTACTCTTCAGATGTATCAGGAAAACGAATACTGGATGGTATAGTAGAACTACGTCTTAGTTTGTGTGGACTGGGAAGGTTTGGGAAAATATTATTATTATTATTATTGTCATTATTATTATTATTATTATTCGTCTCTATTTCTCACAATTGTGGTTTCTTATAAATAGCAGACGGAGTTTGCACTCAAGTCTACTTTTACTCTAACTTTGGTTTATAAATGATCTGGTGATATTGCATGTGTGCAGGATGACTGCTTTTTGTATCTGGATGTGGGTGTAATGTGGAACATTTAACTGCGTGAGGTGTGTGATGAATGTTTTTGGGGTAATTCCTGTAACAGATATTATAAAAGGTATTGAAATTACTTGTTTCTGTTTCCATTTACGTTCTGTTTCTATTGCTAACTGCTGGTATTTAACTTTCTTTTCTCTGTATTTGTTATTTATATTATTGTCAGATGGAACAGCAATATCGATAATGTATGTGATCTTCTCTTTTTTGATTTGTAATGTTATATCCGGTCTATTGTGCATTACTGTTTTGTCTGTATGAATGGTAATATCCCAATATAACTTGTATTCTTCGTTTTCCAATATCGTTTGTGGTGTGTATGTGTAATATGGTTGTGTTTCTGTGATGAGTTTATGTTGTATTGCAAGCTGCTGGTGTATGATCTTTGCCGCTGTATTATGTCTGTTAGTATATTCAGATCCAGCCATCAACTTACATCCTGCCGTAATGTGGTCGATTGTTTCGGGAAATTGGTGGCATTTTCTGCATTTGTCGTCTGTGTTAGGGTCTTTCATTATGTATTTTCTGTAATTTCTTGTAGCAATAACCTGATCCTGTATCGCTAATGTGAAGTTTTCTGTTTCAGGATACAGTTCACCTTTTTGGAGCCATTTGTACGAGTCTGTCTTACTGATGTATTCATTTTTCATGTTGTAAGTATGTTTACCATGTAATTTTTACTGTGTCCATTCTTCTATCTTCTGCTGTTGTGTTTGTGTATTGTATATTTGCTGCGTGTGCGAGAGGTTGAGAGGTTTGTATTCTCTGTCTGCTTGTACATTTGCTCTATGTAATAATGATTGTTTACTATAGAAGAAATTTCTGAGTTTTTGTATCTGGTTTGTGTGTAGTGTGACAACATCCATGATTCCTCTTCTTCCCTCTTTTCTTCCTATTGTTATTCTTTCTTTGCATGCGTGTGGGTGGTGGTTTCTATGTTTGTTTGTTCTGTTCTCGTAAGTCTGTTGATGTTTTCAAGGTCGGTTTGCGTCCATTTGATAATCCCGAATGATTATGTAAGGAGGAGAATTGCGTATGTGTTTATTGCTTTGAAGAGGTTTTTCGAATTCAACTTAGTGTTCATTAGTAATGTTAGTCGTTTTTTGTATTCTTGTACAATATGTTCTTTAATTTCTGTATGATTTATCCTTGTGTTCTGTTGGAATCCTAAATATTTGTATGTTTCATTTTGCTGCATGTTTCCTAGTTCTTCATCGTTCAGTATTTCTGTCTCTATCTCTTCCTTCCATTTTCCTCTTTCTATGTGTAGTATTTTGCATTTGTTGATTCCGAATTCCATTTTTATGTCGTTTGTGATATGTTCTGTTACTTTGAGCAAGTTTTTCATTTGTGTTTGAGATGGAGCATATAATTTGATATCATCCATGTACAGTAGGTGGTTGATGGTGTGTTTAACTGTTTTCTGATGTTTGATTTGGAATCCATGATTTGTGTCATTTGATGCATTTGATAAGGGATTTAGGCACATACAGAACCATAGGGCGCTGAGGGAGTCTCCTTGGAAGATACCTCTGTTGATTTCAATGTTCTCTGTTATTATTTCTTCATCGCTTGTTGTTAAATGTATTCTTGTTTTCCATGTTGTCATTACGTGCGTAAGGAATGATTTAATCATCGGATGTATCTTATATATGTCTAGTATTTTTAGCAGCCAGGAGTGAGGTACAAAGTCAAAAGCGTTCTTATAGTCAATGTAGCATGTGTGTATGTTTCGTTGTTGTTTTTCTGCTTGTTTCATAATGACACTGTCAATGATAAGTTGTTCCTTGCATCCCTGGCTTCTTTTTTTGCAACCTTTCTGTTCTTCTGTTATGATGTTGTTTGTTTCTAAATGTTTTTCTATTTTCTTGCATATCAATGATGTAATTATTTTATATAATGTTTGGAGGCATGTTATAGGTCGGTAGTTGGCAGGGTTTTGTGTTTCATTACTCTTTGGTTTTATGTATGTTCTGCCCTGTATGAGAAAATCTGGTGTTAGCTGGGGATTTCTTATTATATCATTTATTTGGTTTGTAATATATTTATCTGTGGATGTTAGTTGTTTATACCAGAAATTTTGTATTTGGTCAGTTCCAGGACATTTCCAGTTGTGTGTGTTTTTAATTGTGTCAGTCAATTATTCTACTGTTATTATGTGGTCCTGTTGTTCTATGACATTTTTGTGCTTTTTTTCTTCTCCTATGATCCATGTTGCTTTTTCGTTATGTTGCTTCCTATCAGACCATATTCCTCTCCAGAATTCCGCTATTTCTTTTCGGTTAGGTGCTATTATCTGTATTTGTTCCTGTTGGTTAGTTTATTATAAAATAGTTTCTCGTTTTGTGTGAATAGCATGTTATCTGTTTTTCTGTTGTTAGACTCTTTATATCTTCTCAATCTGGCGGCGTATACTTTAAGTTTTTGTTTTGCGGTGTCAAGCATTTCAGTGACTGTTCGTTGGTTGTTGTCATTTGTTTTCTGTTCCATATATTTTACAATTTTTTTGATCTGTTTCCGTTGATATATTGTTGTGATCTACCTATATCCTCCCTGAGTCGCTGCACAGCCCTCTCCAGTCTGATCTGCCACCTGGGTTTAGCCGTTTTTCTCCTTCTCTGTGCCAGTTCTCTTATTTTTTGGTTGTTACATGATACAACCGTTGATGCTGCTGCATATACGATTGTTTGTATTTCTTCCAATGTGTTTGCATTTTCGAGATATTCTGTTATGATTTCCTCGTCTACAATTTTTATCAGGCTCTTCGTTTCATGTCTGAACTGTAGTTTTGGTATTCTATTTCTTATTGTGGGGTCGCTATTTTCCCAAATTGCAAAGTTCATTCTCATTTCCTCTGTGAGTCTTTCTCTTACAGTATGTGTTTTGGTGTCTTCGGGTAATTGGAGTGTGTGTGGTTGTGTGGGCGATTGGGATCTGTATGGTTGTGTTTGGGATATTTCGACTTGGTTTTGTTGGTTTATTTCAGTTTCTTGCTGTTCTTGGTCTGCATATAGATGTTTTGCCACTTTTTGTTTCATTTGCTCTATCACATGTGCAGTTAATCTGTTATTTTTTATTATCACCCTCTTCTGGTCTATTAGACGTTGTTCGGTTATTTGATCAGCTAAGTATGGATATTGATTTATGAACAAGCGGTGTAGATCGAATCTATATCCCGTTGTAATAGTTTCTAGGTGTGTGGCTGTGAAATAACAACGCATGACAGCAATGTTCATTTCCGTGGTCCATATCATGCGTTGTCTGGGTTTCTCTGCCTTTGTGGTTACCGGTTGTACCGGTAAAACATCTTGGGCAGGTTCCTGCGTTCCCATTGAAGTGATTGCGGGGCGGATGTCCTGCAAAACATTTTCAGTGGGTCCTGGTTGGTTATTTTTTGCCGGGTCGTCATTTGTTGCGAGCTGAGCATCACGACGGTTCCGAACAGGCGCAGCTCGCTCTCCAGCGCCGCCTTGTTTGCTTCTTATATTTTTCGGAGCATGACTTCACACTTCATGGGCTGCTAACCCATGGAGCGGTACCAGAGCCCAGTTGGCCGGTTAAACCGTTGTCCGCCTCTCACGACGGAGGCGTTGGGTTGGCTTTGGAGAGGCTTATTATTATTATTATTATTATTATTATTATTATTATTATTATCAGATACTAGAGCACAAGTGGATCATGAAAATTTAAAACAGCCTTTCAGTAAAATGAGGCCAATGGTAAATTTCGAAGCTCCGGGTGTTTTCACATCATCTGAAGTTTCCAGTGCTATTGCCAATGCTCAGTCTTCCAACTTATGTCATTATGTTATCAGTTTGGGAAACGATACCATACCTCATAAAAGTAACACCAGAGAAAGAGCAGCACCCAAAATTTTAATTACGGGCAACAAAGATAACGAATCATTTCATTTAAGATCGGCAAACAGACAGAGAATGAAACACCTCCATTCTACAAATTGGGATCCACACACATCAGAAGAGGATTTACTCAAGTATTTAGAAGAGTTTGTTCCCGATATTAGTGTTCAAAAGTTGAACTCTCGCCAACCACTTAAATATGCTTCATTCAAGATAACAGTGCCTGTTCTTGAACTAGAAAAAATTTTAATACCGGAAATATGGCCTACAGGAGTAATCATCAATCAATCAGCCAAGAAGAGTCATGTTCAATTCCGTGGAGCAGGCGAATAAACAGTAAATATAGACAGCATCTTTCGGTTTTCCATATTAACGTAAATAGTCTTCAAAATAAGTTACATGAACTTTCAGTTTTCTTAACCGAACATCCATTTGATATCGTATGTTTTTCAGAACATTGGTTAGATAAGAATAACTTGGAATTAATCAAATTAAATGATTATAACTTCATTTCCGATTTCACTCGTTCTAGAAAGCAACATGGGGGAGTGGCAATATTTTCAAAATCGCATCTAATATGCAAGGCAGTTGATCTGAAGCAGTTTTCTGTTATCTACGATGCCGAGTTTTGTGGAGTAGAATTGAAAGACACCATAATAATTGCTCTTTATAGATCGTCAAGTAGAGATAATTTTACCATATTTAAAGATCAAATTATTGAACTTCTTGAATATATTCATAGAAAATACAAAAACATTGTCTTGGTAGGGGACTTCAATTTAGACATTTCAAAGAACGTCGATAAATCCAAAGATCTTAAAACAGTCTTCACAAGTTTCGGATTACGCCATACGATTGAGGAGCCCACTAGAATAGTCCTGAATAGTCAATCCTGTCTAGATAACATAGTTACAAACATAGACCCTAGTCTCACTAAAGTGGGAGTAGTAGATCCTCTAGTGTCTGATCACAACGGCCAATACATATATTTTAATCACCTATTGAATGAAAATGTCCCCATTATTAAACGTGTTATTAACGACGCAACAATAACGGCTTTTTCTGATAAACTTTCTGAAGTTTCTTGGAATGATTTGGATGTTCATAATATGGGTGCAGATAATTTGGCAGAAAACATATTGAATACGCTGAAACATATCTCTGATACTTGTTTTTGTGAAAAAACTGTTAAAACAAATGAATCTAATATCAAATGGTTCAACAACACATTGCGTAGTATGAGAAAAAATGTCATTACAGCAAAAAACAAATTTATGAATACTTATTCGGAAGGTGATTGGGTGAATTACAAAAATTTAAACAAAATATATAAAGAAGCAATTCGCTCTGAAAAGAAGTTAGCCTACTCAAAGATAATAAAAGATTCGGATAAAAAAAATAAAACATGTTGGACAATCGTAAATTCGGAAAGAAGAACTAAAATTAATAAAACCAAACAGTCCGATATATCACCACAAAAATTCAATGAATTTTCTACATCGGTATCGGAAATAGTATTAAAATCTCTTGGTGATTCTCAATACGAGTCGAGTTTCTTTTTAAATGAACTAAATAAACCTGCATTTTCATTCTTTATGAGTGCAATCTTGGAAAGTGATGTCCATGAGGCGATATTGAAATTAAGTCATTCGTCATGTTTAGATTTTTACAATATAAATAGCAAAATATTGAAACGTTGTATACACTCATTGACATATCCACTAACCATTTTATTTAATAAATGCTTAGAGGAAGGATCTTGGCCTGACTCCTTTAAAATATCGAAAATTATTCCATTATATAAAAATGGTGATATAGATTCTCCAGAAAATTTTAGACCCATAGCAATTTTACCGACGATTAACAAAATATTTGAATTGATAGTCAAAGAAAAATTAATTAATTATTTGGAAGATAAGTCACTTCTAACGGAATTTCAATTCGGCTATCGCAAAAATAAATCATGCATACGTGCTCTTCTTCGACTCTTAGAGGAAGTTGTACAGAAACTAGAGGAAGGCGTCAACTCTGTTGCCACGTTATGCGACTCAACGAAGGCTTTTGATTGTGTTCCAGCGGATTTACTCCTAAATAAACTGGAATTTTATGGTATTAGAGGAAATGCACACAACTTAATGACATCTTATTTGAGTAATAGGAAACAGTATGTAGTTTGTGGAAACAACCAGTCTGATTTACGTAATATAGACAACGGCATTCCCCAGGGCTCGATTTTGGGTCCAATACTTTTTATAATATTTGTTAACGATTTACCAGAGGCTATTGACACTTTTTGTATTTTATTCGCTGATGACACTACAACTTTATCTGATGGCACACAAGCTGGTGATAATATTTTGTTGAATCAGTGGTTCCTGGCAAATAAGCTGAAACTCAACGACACTAGAATGAAACACATTCTTTTCAGTTTAGATAAATGGGCTATAAAATCAGAGCCAGTTAAATTACTGGGCATTCATTTGGATACAAACTTAAGTTGGTCTCCTCATATTGACTACCTTTGTTCAAAATTAGCGAGCCAAGTTTTTGTAATTCGTCAATTAAAATCATGTATACTAACTCATTTGTTAAAGTCTGTATATTATTCACTTTTTCATAGCAATTTAACATATGGTATTATGCTATGGGGCAGCAGCACATCAGTGCACAAAGTATTTGTGCTACAGAAAACTGTAGTTAGAATAATTTACAACGCACCAAGAAACACCAATTGTAAAAAAATATTCAAAAAACTTGAAATATTGCCGCTTCCGTGCTTGTATATTTTCGAAGTGTTAATTGAAACACATAAAAATCGATATGTTCTGACTAAATATGCAGATGTTCATAATTATGATACTAGAAATAGTAAAGACATTGTCATTCTCAAATCAAGACTGAAAACAACAAAAAACAATAAGTTGGATGTTACATTGTACAATTCATTTGTAAAATATTTTGAACATATAAATATAAGTGATATGACGAGAGTTCAATTTAAACATTTTGCTAAGTCTTTTCTTTTAAATTATTGTTTTTATACAGTTGATGAGTTTTTGGAGGAATTGAATACTTGGGCTTAATGCTTATATGTTTGTTTGTTTTGTTTAATTTAATTTTTACTTTCTATTATTTTTTAACTTATTTTATATTTTAAAATTGTCATATTTTCATCAATATTTTTACTTTATGAAATGTATGTCTGTATTTATGTAAAATTTTTACTTTCTATTATTTTTATTATATTTTAAATTTGTATACAACACTATACAATCTTTAATATTTTTAGTTGGTAAAATGTATTTATATGTACTACTTTCACTGACTTCTAATGTACTATGTATGTGAATGGGGTCAATAAACCATCTATCTATCTATCTATCTATCTATTATTTTCCGTTTCCTCTCTTGCAGGGTTGCTCCTCTTATTATTATTATTCTTATTATTATCATCTTTTGTTATCATTTGTATGTTCCTTTTAAGCGATAGTCGGCCTCAGCGGCAAGACTTTCGTTGGGTGTACTTATTCCAGAAAAGATCTCACGATGTTTGTCGCATCTAAGACTACAGATTTCTGCATTATTCGATATGCTGACTCAGGAATATCAATGTTTTTGAGAGAACTACTTGGTATCTTTGAAATTAGTCCCATACTAGACAAAACGATTGGAATTATTTTAACTTCCTCAACGTTCCACATTTCTTTTATTTCTGTTTTTAGCTCAGCATACTTGTTCAATTTTTCATTGTACTTATCTTCATGTTGAAATTATTTGGGACCGATATGTCAATTATCAGAGCTTCCTTGGATTGTTCTTTAATAACTGTGATATTGGGTCTGCTGTGTCTTATTGTTAAGTCCGTCATGATTTTCTTATCCTAGTAGATCTTAACATACTGGTTTCCTATAACTGGTGGAGGTTTGTACTTATGGCTCGTTATTTTGAGGATTAATATCAATTTTTTTCATTATTTCCAAATAAACTATCGTAGCAACCCTGTTGTGTCTGTCCAGATATTTGGTTTTAGCTAGATTCTCACAGGTAGATAGAATGTGTTCTACGGTTTCTTGATTTTTGTTGCACTTTCTGCATCTATCTGTTGGTATTTCTTCCTTGAGAATGTATTTTGGACAATTTTTTTTTTCTATTATAGAGCATCGACTGCTTTGGTCATTATCTCTTCTAATTTGGAGGAGGGAAAACTCATGTTCACCCGACGTATAATCGGGTAGTGTTGGACTCCTTTATGGCCTACCAACCAAAAACCTCCCTCAATATTTGAGGCTACACTTTTATATTCTCAGATACAAATTGCTCGCTTTTAGGAAATTTAGGAGCTTAATTTGCTGGTCTGTTGTTAATGTGCATGACTTAACATCTTTTGCAATCCCCATATCTAGACGGCTGCGAGAAAGCAGTGGGCATTCAACTATTAGATGACTTACGGTGTTTTGTCTTCCGCATTCACAGACAGGTGGATTTCTACCGAGAAGAAAGTGAGAGCTGGTCAGGTTAGTATGGCCAATTTTTATCCGGGTAATTATAACTTTATTCCTACGTTTTTGAAGTTTGTATTCTGTTGGTTTGAGTTGTATGTTTGGTTGTATTTGTTTTAGGAAGTTATTATTTACAGTCCATTCTTCTTGCCACCTGTCCATAATTTTTCCTTTTATGCTCTTTTTCTGTGCTTCTAGGCCTTCATCATTTTCCTCTGTGCTGATATTTAGAGAGGACAGTAAGAGTGATGTTCTTATAGGAAGTGATAGACTGCTAATTCGTTGGGTATGGAAAGGTGTCGCTGGTGCAGATAGTATTTCATGAACTGGATTTGTAGGGTTGTTAAGAATTTTACAGTAGTAATTTGACATTAATTTTTGCCTTCTGTACCCTCCTTCACAGCATAATGGAAGGTAAGGGCTTGTTCTGTATGCACCTAGAGCTAATCTTAAGGCAGTACTTTGAATATGCTCCAATACTTTCAAGTTAGATTCACTTGCCGAGCCGTAAATGATGGACCCGTAATCCATTTTTGATAATATGTACGTCTTGTAAAAATTTATCAGTACAAATGTATCAGATCCCCAATTGATATTGGCTAGGGTTTTAAGGATATTTAACCTCTTTTTACAGTTCACTGCAAGCTCTTTTATATGGTCTTGCCAAAGAAGTTTCTTATCAAAAATGAGTCCCAGGAATTTGGTAGATGTTTCAATCTGGATATTATTTCCATACAAGTACAGCATGGGTTCAGGATGACTTCTCTTTTGATTGCAAAAGTGTATGCAATGTGTTTTAGCTACCGATATTTTAAAACCGTTGTTTTCCGAATACTCTGCGATGGCATCTATGCTATTCTGTAATGTGCTGACTATAACTTCCATAAGCGGCGAGGAGTAAAATATCGCCAGATCATCCACATACAGACTTTTTTGTACTCTTTCGCTTACAACATTTGCCAAGCCGTTGACAGCTACCAAGAATAGAATTACACTCAAGTTTGCCCCTTGAGGGATTCCATTTTCCATATAATGCCTTCGTGATGTTTCCATCCCAACTCTAACGCTAAACTTCCTTTCACTTAGGAAGCTTCGAACAAATTTTGGCAAGTTGCCACGAAAACCCCATGTATGTAATGTTTTCAAAATCCCGTATCTCCATGTTGTATCATAGGCTTTTACGATATCGAAGAATATTGCTACCGTATGTGATCTCTCAGAAAAACTTTTTTTTAAGTAGTTATCCATTAATACGAGTTGGTCGACAGTGGATCTTCCTTTACGGAAGCCCATTTGATAATTTGATAATAGTTTTTCTTGTTCCAGATGTTGCAGTAGTCTTACGCATACCATTTTTTCTAGTATTTTACCTAGACAACTTGTTAGTGAGATGGGTCGATAGCTAGATGGAATTTTTGCATCTTTTCCGGGTTTTGGGATTGGTATTATAATTGCATTCATCCATTGTGTGGGGTAAGTACCGTTTATATATATTTTAATGAATAAATTTAATATATATATATATATATATATATATATATATATATATATATATATTCTTTTATTTTCAGGTAAGCGCCTAAGGGGTTCAAAAGGGATCTCATCACTACCTGGTGCTGAATTGTTGGTGGTTGATATTGTTTCCTCAAGTTCCTCTAATCTGAATGGTTTATTATATGGTATGGTTTTTCGTGTTTCGAAGTTTATCGTTATGCTTTCCTGTATGGTTTTAAGTTGTACAAAATTTGGGTTATAATTATTGGTGGCACTCACTGTTGCAAATGATTTGGAAAGTTCTTCTGCTATATTATCTTCGCCTTTTGTTTATGCTTTCATCTGCTATTTCAATCGATAGAGGAATATGATCTGAATTCCATTCTTCATTGACGTACCAGTTGAATCTGTGTGCGATTTGTGCTGACGCAATGGTTAGATCGATTGAAGTCATATTGTTTGATCTTAGATTGAGATATGTTCCTTCTCCTGAATTCAAAATGATCAGGTCTCGTTCATTCATTATATCCTCTAGGATTCTACCTCCTGGGCATGTTTTTGTCGAACCCCATAGTTCGTTATGTGAATTAAAATCACCCAACAGAAGGAATGGCTCCGGTAATTGTCTAATACAGTTTCGTAACTCTGCCGGTGTCCAGATTACATCGGGAAGATACATATTACAAATGGTCATTTTGAAGGGAAAAGGTATGGATATTGCGATAGCTTGAAGGTTTGTGATCAAAGGAATGATAGTGAATGGTATGTGTTCTCTAACAAACGTTATTACCCCGCCTCTAGCACGTCTATCATGTATGACGTCTAATCTGGCAGATTCATAGCCTCTTAAATTAAAATGTTCTCCTTGTTTCAGATGTGATTCTTGTATGCAGATGAGGAGAGGTGTGTACTGAGAATCAAGCTCGTCAACTCAGGGTAGCGCGTTTTACACCCGTTGCAATTCCATTGTAGTATATTTTCATTTAGAGCCATGAGATATTAAGTTTGTGTTATGTGCTTTGAAAGGTGAAGAGCTGCGTGAGTTTAAAATTGAGTATAAATAAAATTTATAAATGGAAAAAATGTGTGAATAGATAAAAAGTAAAATAAATGAAGTATATCAATAAATAAAATGTATGACTAAAGAGAATGTATAAATAAATAAATAGCACAAGACTAGAATAATAGACGAATTTATATTACATGTTTGAATCCGAAGCCAAAGGCTCTTGGCCCGGAAGTTGTATTTCTATATCTATACCAGTTTGAGGTTTTCTTGGCTTGCCTTTAGGCCAACCTTTCTCTTTCTTTTTAAGTTGCTGAATATCAAAACCGTCTTCAGTGGTAATAGATTCAATATCAGAGGTCTCCGAAAGATGGCGTTTGGATCGCTGGGAATGGCTCTGGGATTCTGACTGACTAGCATTATAGTTTTCAGATGCGAGAGATTGATATGGGTGTAAAGGTCTTTTCATTATTTTTGGTGTTATATCGAAATTGTTTTTGAGAGCATTCATAAGGGACGGAATTAAGTCATTAACCAAGTCTTTTATAGAAGTATTTGCTACAGTAGAGGCTACCTGGGCATAAGAAGTATTTGGTCGAGGATCACTTATTTGTGTTCTTTTTCTTGCTTCAAAGTACGAAATATTTTCTTTAACTTTTATTTCCTGAATTGCATTCTCCCGTTTAAAAACTGGGCAATCTTTATAGGTTGAAACGTGAGCTCCTTCACAATTGACACATGTTACAGGTGGTTCGCACGGGATTCCTATATGTTGCGGTTTTCCACATATACACACCTGTTCTTTGTCTCAAGACAGGGATGTGTGACCAAATTTCTGACACTTAAAGCATCGAAGTGGAGATGGTATATATGGGCGTACTTTTAGTAGGTAAAAGGCAACTTTGATGTCTTTCGGAAGTTTCGGAGTGTCAAAAATTAAAATGTGGTTCGAGGTTTCAATAAGTTCTCCATTTCTTTTTGTTTTTATTCTTCGAACTTCTAATATACCTTGGCCCTTCAGTTCTTCTAAAATATCTGCTTCTGTACAGTTCATCAGATCTTTACAGTTGATTACTCCCTTGCAAAAATTTAAACGTTGGTTGGTTTTACTTCAATGTCATAATCTATTAACTTTTTCATTCCACTAATTGTTTTCGATTGGTTTGCAGTCGCTGTTTCAACGAGTAATCCATCTTTTATTTTTCGTAAATTTTTAACCTGTCCTACTATTGAATACATTGCTCTATTTATTTGAAAGGGGCTGACTTTTGAAAAGTCTCTTTCCTTCCTCTTTACGACCAAGAACCGGGGTGTTGTTCCCGTCTCCAGGTTCGTATTTTTATGGTGCTGAGTAAAGGCAGCGGCAGTTATAGCACCCCTAACTGCAGCTGGTTCTGGCGTATTGAATTTTGGTTTCATGTAGATCCCACGAGTAGGGCAGAAATAACAAGTCCGGCAGGGCAGTGCTCCCATAACCTGCTAAGGCTAAATACATTGAGGGGTCGCCTGGTATCTCAATGGCATCGTTCGCAGCCTCTCTGTCGTGGGGCTATTCACCGATCGACACGATTGCTTCCATCTTCGGTTCCGGATTTTTTATTGAGGTTCACTCCTCTGGACTCTTCTGTCTGGGTTACCATACCATAGCCGAGGGTTCCAGTTTTCCGGCGCCGGAAACTCGCCGCTCGTCTCCCATATCTGGTCAGGACTTGCCAGTGTGTTCGGATGTAACTTGGGCATGCTGGATCTTCTACTGGCATTTGTTGGTGCTATCACATCGGCATAAATAGCCCCACCAGTGCCCCACTGACCATTTCTGAGCTGTTTTTTAGTTTCACTCCTCCCTTCCAGTCATTGCGGCTCGAGGAGGGAGGAAGTTACTCAGCCACTCCACCAACGACAAGGTCTTACAGCTCCTAGGAGAGATTTTGGACAATTACTATTATTATTATTATTATTATTATTATTATTATTATTATTATTATTATTATTAGTATTTGTGATTTTTTTTATTAATTCACACTTGTCAGTGGAGGATTGGCATGTCCAGGCTGGGATTCTCAAGGTTTCAGCAGCCTAGTCATGTGTGAGCACTCGTCGGACGGTCCGGCATGTTCCCAATATAGCTGCTTGTTGGGCGGTAATTATATTCTTATCAACATTTTCCAATTTTATTTTCCTTAACTCGTTTTGTAAGTGTACTTCAACGAGACCAGTAGTTGAGATTACCAGCGGATGTATGGTTACGTGTTCTAATTGGTAAGCATCATTTAGTTCGTGTGCCAAGTTAATATATTTGTGTATTTTTTGGGTCCTAGCTTCTTTAATGTTGTGATCGTAAGGTATGGTGATGTCTATTATATTAGCTGTCCTCCCTTGTTTCTGCAGTACAAGTATATCTGGTTTATTGTGCGCTATTTCCTTATCTGTAATTATCATTTTGTCCCAGTATACTTTTACATTTTGGTTTTCAAGTTGTTCTTTCGGGGTGTAATTGTAATAGGGCACTTGTTCTGACAGCAGGCCGTATTTTATGCAGATTTCCTAGTGGAATACTTTGGCTACATCATCGTGTCTTTTCTTGTGGTCCCGAGATACTAAGTAGGAGCATCCTGCCGAGAGGTGTTGAATGGTCTCTGGTTTTTCGTGACATGATCTGCAACTATCGTATGGAATTTCCTGTCGGATGATGAATCGTCTGTAGTTTCGTGTGCTTATTACTTGATCTTATATGGCCAGTAGTATTATTATTATTAATATTATTATTATTATTATTATTATTGTTATTTTCCTTTTTGTGTCACCGGATTTACACCCGGCGTGTTTCAACGACAGTCGGCCTCAACAGCAAGACTTTCGTTGTGTGTCACTATTCTAGAAATGACCTAACAATGTTTGTCGCATCCAGGATTACAGATTTTTGCATTAATCGGTAGGTTGACTCAGGAATATCAATGTCTTTGAGGGAAGTACTTAGTTTCTTGGGAATTAGCCCCATACAGGATGAAACAACTGGAATGATCTTGACTTCTTTAAGATTCCACAATTCTTTTATTTCGGTCCTTAGCTCGGCGTATTTGCTTAGTTTTTCATTGTATTTGCTTTCTGTGTTAGAATTATTTGGGATCGATATGTCAATAAGCAGAGCTTGCTTGGATTGTTTATTAATAACTGTGATGTCCGGCCTGTTGTGTCGTACTGTTACGTCCGTCATGATAGTTTTATCCCAGTAGATCTTAACATACTGATTTTCGATAACTGGAGGGGGCTTATATTTGTAATATGGCTCGTTGTTTTGTGGATCAAGGTTAAGTTTTTTCAGTACTTCTAGGTATACTACTGTGGCAACTTTGTTGTGTAGTTCTAGATATTTAGTTTTAGCTATGCTTTGGCAACTAGAAAGAATGTGTTCAATCGTTTCTTGACTTCTGTTGCACTTTCAGCACCTATCTGTTGGTATTTCTTCCTTCAAGATATACTTTTGGTAATTCCTCGTTTTTATAACCTGATCTTGTATACCAACCATAAAACCTTCAGTTTCTGGGAACAGCGTTTCAGTTTTAAGCCATTCAACCGATTTAGCTTGATCTATCGTGTCTTTCTGTAAATCATTAATGAATCTTCCGTGCAATTCTTTTGAACGCCAATTTCTAATTTTATCTTCCTCATTTCGTGTATTAAAGGGCGTAAAGTTGTCCATGCTTAGGTTTAAAGGTGTATAACCCGTATCTGTTTTCACTATGGCTTTATGAAGTTGACTATTTTGGTGGCGGAAAAAACTCCTCAAGCCTGCAATTTGCTGAGTACAAGCTTCCACAACATCTTTTATTCCTCTACCTCCTTTTTCTCTAGGTAAATTTACCCTTTCGACGGACGCTTTTGGATGGTGTTTTCTATGTTTTGTTAGCTCGGTTCTAATCTTTCTGTTTACTGCTTCCAGGTCCGTTTGAGTCCATTTAATTATTCCGAAGGAGTACTAAAGAGGGGATATGGCGTAGCTATTTATGGCCGTGGTAAGGTTTCTTGAATTTAGCTTACTTTTTAAGAGGTTGTAAAGGCGTTTTTCGAATTCGGTGGTTAATATGGCTTTTATTTCTTTATGTTCTATCTTGTGTGTCTGAAGGATTCCTAAGTACTTGTAGGGTTTGTCCGTCATGGCTTCAATATATTTGCCTGGCTCTAGTTCTATAGGTTCTCCTTCTTTCAGCTTTCCTTTTTCAACCGATACAGTTTGGCATTTTTCCATACCAAACGACATTCCGACATCTGTGCTCCACTGGTGCATGAGTTTCAAGTTGGATTCTAGGTGTTTTTTGCACGCGGCATATAGTTTCAGATCATCCATAAAGAATAGATGACTTATGGTTGTTGAGTTTCGATCCGGTCTAATAGTTGCTCCATATCCTGTGTGGTTCAGGCCACGTGATAATGGGTTTAAACACAAGCAGAACCATAGAGCGAAAAGTGTATCTCCTTGAAAGATTTCTCTTTTAATACTGATAGATTCAGTTTCTAGTTCTGTGTGATTTAGGTTAATTTTGAGTTTTGTTTTCCAATTACTCATAGTACTTTTTAGAAACCTAACCACCACAGGGTGTATATTGTAAATTTCCAAAGATTTTATTTATCAACTGTGGGGCACTGAGTCGAAAGCTTTCCGATAGTCTATATAAGCCATGTATAGATTTCTGTTCTTTTTTCTGATTTGTTCCAGTATCACATTATCGATTGTTATTTGTTCCTTGCAGCCCATATATTTTCTTTTGCACCCTTTCTGCTCCTTAGTTAGAATATCATTAGTTTCTAGGTATGCGTACAGTTTATCACATAGTGCTGCAGTGAAGATTTTGTACATTGTGGGAAGGCACGTGATGGGTCTATATTGAGAAGGATCTTGGGTTTGATCAGATTTTGGAAGAAGATAAGTTACACCATTTGTAAGGAAGTCTGGTAGTTGGTCAGGGTTTCTTAGAGCGATATTAAATTGGTTGGTCAGGTGATGATGGGTAGCCGTAAGTTTTTTGTACCAGAAATTTTGTATACCGTCGTTCCCTGGTGCTTTCCAGTTGGCCAAGTTTTTTATTACCTTTTTTTAGATCTTGTAATGTTAATATTATTTCTTCCATATGTAGATGGTTGTTGTTCTGAATTTCTGTTTTGATCCAAGGTGTATTTTCCTGGTGTTCGATTTCCTTCGACCACATTCCTTCCCAAAATGTCTGTAAATCCTCCTTCTTTGGCGGTTGTCCTTTAGAACCAGGTTGTTCGTTAAACGATCTATAGAAGCCCTTCTGATTTTTTGAAATGAAGTTGTTTTGGATTTTGCGTTGGTAGCTCTCCTGATATCTTTTTAATCTTTTAGAAGCAACTGCAAGTTTTTGTTATTATTATTATTATTATTATTATCTTCTTTCTTCTCACTTGAATCAAGTGGTATTTCTTTTCTGGGATGACAGGTTGTACCAGGTCGTCTCAGAGTCTATTGCTTGAATTGAGGAAAGATCGCACAATATTACATGTTTTCAGGATGACAGACTTTTGTATGTTTGTATGGGTATTTGGGTGAAGACTTAGTTGTTCAAGGTGTAAGTTGAAGGCGTGTGGGGTGATGCCTGTGGTTGAAATGATGAACGGTATGGTTTCTACTTTTTTCTGTTTCTAAAGTGTCTGAATTTCTATGGCTAATTCAGTATACTTTGCTATTTTTTCTCTGTATTTTACTTGGATGTTGGGGTCGTTAGGAATTGATATGTCTATGAGATAGGTGATTTGCTCTTTTTTATTTTGGAAAACGATGTCCGGCCTGTTGCATTTTATTGTTTTGTCAGTACGGATTTCTACATCCCAATATAGTTTGTATTCGTTGGTGTCTATAATTGTGGTTGGGGTGAATTTGTAGTAGGGTGTTTCCTCTGTTATGAGTCCATATGTCTTTGCAAGGGCTTGGTGAATAATTTTTCCTGCCATGTTGTGTCTTTCGGTATATTCTGTGCCTGCTAAGACTTGGCATCCACTGGTTATATGGTCTATGGTTTCGTTAAATTGGTGACATTTTCTGCATTTATCGGTCTGTATGTTTGGGTCTCTTATTATATATTGTTGATAATTACGTGTAGATATGACCTGATCTTGTATTGCGATGAGAAAGCCTTCTGTTTCAGGGAAAAGTCTTCCTTCTGTAAGCCATTTATAAGAGAGTTTTTTTGATATGTGATCATGTTCTATGTTGTATCTATGTTTTCCATGCAGTTGTTCTGTTTTCCATGAAATAAGTTTTTCTGCAATATTTTGTGATGGAGTGTAAGTATCCAATGGGAGATTGGATGATGATAGATTAAGTGGTGTATAATTATTGTCAGCTTTGCAAACTGCTTGGTGAAGGGATGTTTGTTTATTTAGAAAGAATTTCCGGAGCTGTTGTATCTGTCTTGTATGTAATTCTTGAATATCTATCATACCTCTTCCTCCATCCTTTCTGCTAATTGATACTCTTTCTTTACATGAGCTGGGATGGTGTTTTCTGTGTCTGGTGAGCTCTGATCTAGTAAGGGTATGGATGCTTTCCAGATCTGTTTGGGTCCATTTGATTATGCCAAACGAGTATGTTAATATTGGGATTGCATATGTGTTTATGGCTTTGAAAAGATTACGGGAATTGAGTGGTGTTTTCAATATTGCCAGTAATCTTTGTTTGTAACGTTCTTTTAATTCTATTTTTATATCGGCATGGTTTATCTTAGTGTTTTGTTGGAATCCGAGGTATTTGTATGTTTCGTTTTCTGTCATGTTGTCTAGGATTTCGTTGTTGAGGGTTTATTTGTGTTCGCTTTCTTTCCATTTTCCTCTTTCGATATGTAGTGTTTTGCATTTACTTATACCGAATTCCATTTGTGTATCTGTTGTAAATGTTTCTATGATCTTAAGCAGTCCTTTAAGATGTGTTGTTGCTGGTGCGTATATTTTTATATCATCTATGTATAGTAGGTGGTTGATTTTATGTTGTACCATTTTTCGATATTTTATGTTGAAGCCATATTGGGAGTTATTTAGAGCGTTTGAGAGTGGGTTTAGGCACATACAGAACCACAAAGCACTTAGTGCGTCACCTTGGAAAATTCCTCGTCGAATGTATAGATCATCTGTCTGTATGGTTTCTAATTCTGAAGTTATGGTAATTTCCGTTCTCCAGGTTTTCATTATTTCCGTTAGGAATTGTTTGATTTTTGTGTCTATTCTATAGATGTCTAAGATTTTTGTTAACCAGCTATGGGGTATGGAGTCGAAAGCCTTTTTATAATCTATGTAGCACATGTGTAGATTCCTGCATTCCTTTTTGGTTTGTTGTAGAATTATCGAATCTATTATTAATTGTTCTTTACATCCTTGACTGAATTTTGTGCAACCTTTTTGTTCTTCCGTGAGTATGTTATGTTTTGTTAGATGTTTTTCTATTTTTTTACATATGGTAGCTGTTATTATTTTGTATAGTGTAGGTAGGCATGTTATTGGTCTATAGTTGGATGGATTCTTTGTGTTTGTGTTTTTCGGTTTCACATAGGTATTGCCTTGTGTCAGGAAATTTGGAAATGTGCTTGGGTCCAGTATACTTTTGTTTATTTCTCTGGCGAGTGCTTCGTGTGTGGATGTAAGCTGCTTATACCAAAAATTTTGTATTTTATCTGCTCCTGGGAATTTCCAGTTGTGGGTGTGTTTGATGGTCTCTGAGAGTTCTTCCTGGGTAATATGATGATCCATTTGTATTTGTATGTGATTGTGTCGTTCTGTTTCTGTTTTGATCCAGTTACAATTGTCGACGTGTTGTAGGGGTGTAGACCATATATTTGACCAAAAATGTGTTAATTCTTGCTTAGAAGGTATTTCAGATATTGGGTTATTTTCTAGTGTTGTTAAGGTTTTATAGAATTGTTTTTCATTTCTGTTGAAGGCTAGGTTGGTATATTTCCTTTCATTGTATTCTTTGTATCTTCGTAGTCTGCCGGCGTAGGCGGTAAGTTTTTGTTTCAGTGTGTCTAGGATTTCTAGTTCTGTCTGTGTCGGATAATTTTTCATTATTTTCGTTATAGAATTTATTATTTTTTTAGATTTGTTTCCATTTTTGTGTTGGGTCATGTGTCCTATATTCCTTCTTAGGTTATTTATCTTATTTTCTATTCTGATTTGCCACTTTGGTTTATATTTTCTTCTTATTTTGCCTACTTGCTCCGGGATTTTTTGGCCATTATGTCTAATTATTGTAACTGCTGCTGTGTATATGATTGTGTGAATATTTTCCAATGTGCTGTTGTGTGTTACATATTTAGAGATTAGAATGTTTGTTTTTTTAATAATTTGGGAGGTATTGGGCTTAAATATTAGATTCGGGATGGGACTTCTTAAGTTTGGGTTTGTTCCTTACCAATATGATAGATTCGTTTCCATTTCCTCCTCTAGTAGTGAGTCTTCGTTCTTTATTGGGTGTATAGGTGATACAGATGGTCTTGCTATTCCTTGCTTTTTGTCGCTAGTTTTTGTTGTATGCTCGGGTATGGGTTGTGAAAGCATTTGTGTGTTTTCGTTATCTGTTGTTTCTCCTTCCACAGTTTGAACATCTATGTCTTCATTGTTATCGCTGAGTTCACAGGCGACTTCTTTCTTTATTAGTTCTAGTTCTATAGCAGTAAGTCTATTGTTTTTCAATATTACCCTTTTCTGATCTATCAGGCGTTGTTCTGTCACGGTGTTAGATAGTTCAGGGTATGCTTCCAGGAAAAGTGTGTGTAATTTAAGTCTGTATCCTGTCTGAATGGTTTCCAATTTTGTTGCTTTGTAGTAACAACGCATGACAGTTTGATTCATTTGGTCATTCCATGTCATCCGTTGTCGTTTAATGCCAGCTTTTGTGGTTGCTGGGAGTCCAGGCAAAACACGTTGGGCTGGTGCATCATATATTTTTTGATTTGACTGATTGATGGAGATATTGTGGTTTGTATTGTATTCTGGTGTAATGAGTTCAAAATGTCCTGCTGATGGGTTCCCTATTAGTAGCAGATGTATTGTTGAAGCATGTTCTGATTTGTTTATAATTGTTGGTTTGTTACTAATTATTTTCTTTTTTGTTTTCGTTGTTCTGTTTTTAGAATATATATGGAAATTTAACTTTATTATTTCTGATAATGCTAAGATCTCTAAACTTGTTCCATATGTTGTTATTTTCATCATATGGGAATAGTGATTGTCTATATTACTGAGTTCGTGGTTTTCGATTGGGGCAAATGATTTAAGTTCCTTCCAATGTTGTTTAAGATATTCCATAGATTTTTCTCTTAATTCTTTGTGTCTCTTTTGATGTCCGTATAGATACTGGCTTACTGCTCTAAAGAGGCAGCTCCCATCTCCTATAATATCTGATCTAAAGAAATTTTTTGTTTTTTGATGCTGATTGATTGATTGATTAGAAGTAACTATGTCGTCGTTGGTTTGGTCGAGCAATAGATTCCTGCGCCGTTCTCGACCGTTACGGCGCTCGTCCGAGGCTTGTCCTTGTCTTTCAGGAACCGTATTTTTTCACCTATTAGGGGGTTGGCCTAATACGTGGTTTCTCCCTCTCGCATCAGCCTCAGTCTTCAGTTCTCGCCATCCGGGTTGGTTACCGGATCTTGAGGACATCAAGCTGAGTTAACCAGGGTCTGCCGAACGTGGAGGTGCGAGTAGGAATTGATAAGAGAGGCTATTTGAGACGCATCATTATCCTTTAGACCCCTTATTATTATTATTATTATTATTATTATTATTATTATTATTATTATTATTATTATTATTATTATTATTATTATTATTATTATTATTATTATTATTATTATTATTATTATTATTATTATTATTATTCCCTCGATTTAGGTGCATCGATTTCTGTGATAATTAGCACCATTTCAGTTTTATGAACAAATAGATTTTACTGAATAGGTTTATTGCTTTCATATATTCAATTAAATTTTGAATTTTGTTAGTGTTCGCGAAATTGTCTGTGAGCTGTTCAGATGTGTTAAAAATCTGCCGCATATTATCATACCCTGGACACACGCATATGATATATGATACTGTGATTAACTCTCCGCAATAGGAACAAATCGGAGGATCTTACCCTTCTAGAAGGGACGCATGCATTAATGCTGTATGTCCAAATCTCAATCTATGGATCTTTACTCTCTCAGTCCTGGGAAATGCTTTTGGAGGTCTCCAAGGCCCACCAGATGGTTTAATTGACTTTAGGTTGTTGTTCACTTGATCCCATTCCTGTTGTCATATTCCTTTCAATATTAATTTATATTCCACTTTTATGTCATCTGCCCTCAAAACGTTAACTTCGACGGTCCTTTTCTCAGCAGCGTCACAAGCTGCTGTATCTGCATTTTCGTTGCCTACTATTCCGACATGGCTTGGTACCCAAATGAATTTAACATTTTTGCCGATATTATGGAGGTGATGTATAGAAAATAGTATCGTTTTAATTAGTGGATTATCCAAAAAAGGATTCGAAATCGATTCAAGGACGCTGAGAGTGTCACTGACGATTATGTTTTCTTGATTCATTGTTGCTATACCACAAAACTGGAATGCCTGCCAAATAGCATAGAGTTCAGCTGTAAAAATGGATTCGTAAGGAGACAGGTACCAAGAGTATGTTTGATCACCGAGGGATATAGCACTGCCGGAGCCGGTCGATGTTCTAGATCTGACTGTATATGAAATTGTTGAATGAGGAAATTCGTGTAAAATGTCCAAAAATTGCTAACGATAGACTAATGGGGCAGTGCAATGTGAAATTTTTGTGCTTTTTTCTTCTTCTATAATCCATGTTGATTTTTCGTTTTGTTGCATTCTATCAGACGATATTCCTCTGCAGAATACCGTTATTTCATTTCGGTCAGGTGCTATTATCTGTATTTGTTCCCTGCTGTTCAGTTTGTTATAAAATAGTTCCTCGTTTTGTGTGAATACTATGTAGTCTGTTTTTCTGTTGTAAGACAATTTATATCTTCTCTATCTGGCGGCGTATATTTTAAGTTATTATTTTGCGGTGTCAAGCATTTCAGTGACTGTTGGTTTAGAAAACTCCATCGTTGTGGGCCTATATCACTTTTTCGCACGACCTATCTAATATGCGAGAGAAGTATTGGTTTACCCCAAAAAAAGTTGAAATTTTGAGTTATTTTCACGTTTTTCATCAAGAACAATACGAAAAAATGGTTTTTAGAAAAAATCCCGTGTGTATGTCGTCGTCGTCGTCGTGGTTGTCGTCGGCCACTTTTCGTTACATGTTTTGTAAGCACGATACAGCCTCCGCAGTGCAACAAGTCACCAGTTTTATGGTTGAATATTGTTGAGGACATCTCACAGATGGAGTCTATGGATTCTATTTCCACCAGAGGCAGTACAACGGGTGCTAAAATACTTTAAGTACGACATTTTTGTCATTTTTGAAGATATATTAGTGTGTTAGCTCGATGCAGCCTATACAAGTGACCAATTTTATGATTGGATAATATTCAGTGCAGCTGAAAGATGAATCATATTGATATTTAGCTCACTAAAGGCAGTACAACGAGTGCTATGGTACTTGTAGTACTAAATTTCTTTCATTTTGGAGAATTTTCAGGTTGTTTGCACCATGCAGCCTGCAGAGTGTATACAAGTGACCAATTTTATAATTGGATATTTTTCAAAGTGATTTTGAGCTTACTAATGCGAGTACAACGGGTCCTAATAATCTAGATATACTAGATTTTCGGTTAATTTTGGAGAAATTTTGGTTTGTTAGCACGATACATCCTCCAAAGTGTATACAACTGCCAATTTTATGATGAAATATTGTTCTGGGCATCTCACAGATGCGGAAAAGTTAGTTTTAATCTTTAAAACCGTTTATTTTTGAACACAAACATGAGTGAACAAATATACTTGGAAATTCTCCAGAATGCTATTGAACTCCTAATCGTTGAAATACTTGAGAATCATGCTGATGATTTCCGTGATTTGGAAAGGACTTTTCAGCAGGACGGTGCTCCTCCCTATTGATACGGACCAGTCAGACTGTCTTTAAATGAACAGTTTGCTGGTAGGTGGATTGGACGACAGGGTCCAACAGGTGGCCTGCTCGCTCTACTGATATTAACCCATTATATTTATTATCGTGGGGTTACCTTTAGTCAAAAGTTTGTAGTAAGCCAACTGATAACATAGAAGAATTAAAGTATAGGATTCGTGAAGAATGCAGATTAATTTCGAGAGCGATACTTGAACGCGATTGAGAATCTTTTTATGTAAGACTTTTCTATTACCCAAATGTCAATGGTAGTTATTTTGAACATATTATTTAATATTTGAATTATTATGAAGCAACCCTCTTGATAAATGAAAAATTTCAAATTTTTCATAAATTGATGTGTTTCGGTTGAAACTTGTTAATGAGAAAAAACCTTCAATTTTAATTGGTGTTATTGCAAAGTGTTTGGAATATGCTTTGAAATTAGGTATCACTTGCCATATCGTCCCATTTTGAATTATTTTACAAAACGAATCTCGTGCACCATTTTCAATGGTTACGTCACCTATTATCATTCAAAATTTATTATACACTCCTTAGTTCAGTTTCAAAAAATTTCTTACTTTTACGGTTCAAAAAATAAATAGGGGAGAGGGACTTTGATCTCGCTCTGTATATAGACGTAGATGACGTTATATACCTAATTATGTTCACTTACATTATATGATCCAGTCTGAATTTCATGTTACCTTTTTATAAATTATGTATTAGCCAAAAATATTCCCCACTGAATTTGTCGATATTATCCTCAGCATAAAATTTTGAATAATATTTTAAAAGGCATCACTTTCTTAAGAGTTACCCTTTACCCGTATATTGTTATTCACAAATTGTGTTTGAAAGACATCAAAGGATTTCCTCCGGTCTTTGCTACTCTGCGGTTGGTGTATACTTGTGTCAAGTTCTATCAAACAACTGTGAAATTTCCGTACAAATTTCATATTTTTCCGGTTCACGGTATTATGAATCAGTTCAATGGATATTGAAAAAGTGATAGCTCAACTCTTAATATTGGTTAAAGGTTATGACAAAAATCATGGCATATTTGTCTTTTCATTTATAGAGAGGTATAAAATGTGTAGGAAATATTAAGAATTATTGGATGTTTTGTTCGAGCATTAATGGAAGTTGTTTGTCAAAAGTCGCAGCATCTCAGAATATGAACTTTATACCAGGTGTTACAGTTTTAAAAAATTGATACAACATTTATTGGAAATGTAATCATGCACTTATAACCAAATGGTTGACATAATTATTTATTCCAATAATATACTAATACTAACCTCTTCAATGTTTAGAGTAATATGAATAATTTCAACTTTAACCAAAAACCAACGGTTTGTTTACATTCACTACAGAACATTATTTAACTAAATCATAATAAGATATCGTATCCTTTATCATTATAAGTTGAAAACACTTATTCACCTATTTATAAAAATATAATTCAAACTCGAAGCACTTTTGTTTACCCTAATTTATTGTTGTACCTCTTCTTTACAAGTTGAATTGTCATTTTATACTTTGATATTCGATATCTATCATATTGATGGTAAACAATTCATTCGCCTTCTTTTACTATTTCATACCAATCCAACTTCAACTATGACTTGTCCTGAGTTCTGTTGATGGCCTACAAAACCTACTTCATTTGACTTTGATCTTTCCTTTTTTTCATACCAGCTCTCATTCGGAGCACATGGTTCCTTAATTTTTCGATTGTAAGTCGATCGATTGCCGATTTAGTCAGTTTCGGAAAGGCTGTAGAAGAAACTACGAATATGATACGACTATACCCACCTCCACTGATAAATTATAGGAATCTTTTAGAACCAGAGTTAGCGTATCATAAGAATCCAGGTTCCTTAACGAACGTGTATACGGTGGCGACCGTACAACAACGGATTCAGAAGCAGTCAAACGTCAACAGCACCGCCACTGCACCAAGGGTAGAAGTTAAGCCAGCTGCTATCACTGACACCTCTGCTAGTCCCACTCCTGGGCCTTCTAGGTGTTGGAATTGTTCGGGAACTGGACCTCGATTCAGAAAATGCCCAGAACCTCGACGTCGATTCTGTTACACCTATTTTTCAAAAAACGGAAAAGTGAGTAATTAGATGGTCGGGATACGGCTCTTTCTTCATCACCCGACTTAGTTCGTAATAAAATTATCAACGACTTTATCATAGGCCTCGCTAGAAACGATAACCACCCCTATTTAAAAGTGATTATCTACGGATGTAAATTTCTTGAACTCCTGGATTCGGGTTGTACCAAATCAGTCATTGGGAGGTATGGCTGGGAGGTCCTAAAAAACGTTTGTACCCTTGATCTAGTTTCAGAAAGAAACGTGCACAATGGCCAATGGAAACAAATGTGAAATTATCGGTTATCTTAGTGTACTTATAAAATTACACGTAAGGATGAATGTCTCAAGTATTGGTCGTACCAAGCTGACCACATCACTTGATATTAGTTGTAGATTTCTGGCGTAAAACTTAGTTCGTAATAAAATTATCAACGACTTTATCATAGGCCTCGCTAGAAACGATAACCACCCCTATTTAAAAGTGATTATCTACGGATGTAAATTTCTTGAACTCCTGGATTCGGGTTGTACCAAATCAGTCATTGGGAGGTATGGCTGGGAGGTCCTAAAAAACGTTTGTACCCTTGATCTAGTTTCAGAAAGAAACGTGCATAATGGCCAATGGAAACAAATGTGAAATTATCGGTTATCTTAGTGTACTTATAAAATTACACGTAAGGATGAATGTCTCAAGTATTGGTCGTACCAAGCTGACCACATCACTTGATATTAGTTGTAGATTTCTGGCGTAAAATGGAAATTATTCCGGATCTTCATTATGGAGAATGGGCTTTTCGTTCTGGTAGTACTCCGTTAGAAGTACATTCCATTGATGGCTCTGACCACCTCACGGTTAAACAACGCTGTAAGCTTGACGACCTGATAGGGAAAACTTTTCAGGATGCTGATGAAAAATAGGATGTACACATGTCGTGGAGCACGTAATTCGAACTAACTCTGCACATATTAAACAGAGACACTACTCATTAAGACCAGCGTTACAAAAACTTGTAAACGCGGAACTTGAGAAGATGTTGGCTGATGGGATCGTAGAACCTTCCAACTCGCCCTGGACATCGCCCATAGTTTTGGTCCGAAAGCCTGATAAGCCCTACCAATATTGCGTCAATTATAAATGCCTAAATGAGGTTAGTTTGCCTGATGCATATCTCTTACCATTCATCAGCTCCACACTTGATAAGCTTAGAGACGTCAAATACCTCACAACGTTACATATAAAGTCAGCGTATTGACCATTAACGGCCTTTGTGGTACCTACACGTGGGCTTTTCCAATTCCGCCTGATGCCTTTCGGATTGCATAATGCCCCTGCAATCTGTCAGATGTTTATTGACCAAGTCTTAGGGATGGATTTGGAGAATTTTGTTTTTGTGCATCTTGACGACGTGGTGATTTGCACCCCCA
The DNA here is from genome assembly GCA_963921935.1 of Galeruca laticollis. Taxonomy (NCBI): domain Eukaryota; kingdom Metazoa; phylum Arthropoda; class Insecta; order Coleoptera; family Chrysomelidae; genus Galeruca; species Galeruca laticollis. The sequence continues at coordinate 186,941,759 of OY998176.1, read as the reverse complement.
CATTTGAGCAATACATCAAGGTTCTTGTGGAAGTCTTGCGTCGGTTAAGGGGAGCAGGACTCACAGTAAATAAGGAAAAGCGTAAATTCTGTAGATCTGAACTGAAATACCTAAGATATGTCGTTAATGCGTCTGGTTGTTGGTGGATCCTGGAAAAGTCATCCCACGCATACCAACTCCGAAGAATGTCACTGAAGTGCGACGACTAATTGGTTTGGCTTCCTGGTATCGCCGCTTCATAGCCAACTTCTCAACACTCACCGCACCCTCAACAGCTCATATGGACCGAGGAATGTGAACAAGTATTCTCTAAGATTAAAGGTCACTTGGTGTCCGCCCCTATAGTGACCTGCCAAAACTTTGACATCCCTTTTGTTGTTCAGACCGATGGCTCCAATTACGGAGTGGGCGGTGTTCAGACTCAACAACCCGAGGATGTTGGAAAGGTACTATGCTACTTACCACGCTCTCTAACCAAAACCGAAAGGAAGTACACGACCACCGAGAAATAGTGCCTGGCCGTCATTTGGGCTATAGAGCGACTACGACCATATATAGAATGGACCAAATTTTTTGTTATTACCGATCATTGGAGTCTGCTGTGGCGGTTCAATATCAAGGATCCTATTGGACGGATAGCCCGTTGGGTTGTCCACCTCCAGCAATACGATTACTAGATCTTACATCGGAAAGGGAATGACTACTTGGTCCCTGATACCCTTTCTTGGTCGGTATCTACACGTTCACCTCCAGAAGATTCCTCTCAGGTAATGGCTATACACTTCTCCAGTAGTACAGATAAATGGTACTTACGAATGAATTCGGATGTTCAGCAGAACCCCCAAAACTTTCCTTTGTGGAGAATAGAAAATAATAATCTATTTAAGCATGTCAATTTAGACTATCCGGATTTATCTCAAGCACCATATTACAGTTAGTTGTTGGTAGTTCCAAGAAAACATCGTCTTGAGGTTATTAGGTCCCATCATGATTCACCTACTTGGCGGTCACTTGGGGATTTATAAAACTTTGAGCCGCATTTCGGCTGCCTACTACTGGCCGAAAATGAGAGCAGACGTTGCTAATTATGTCAATCGATGTACAGTCTGCTTGGAAAGCAAACCAGAACAAAGGAAGCCAATAGGACTAATGTTGAGCAGGACCTCAATTTTATCACGTCCGTGTGAATTATTGTCCGTAGATGTCACAGGTCCTCTCCCACGTAGTGTGTCCAGTTATGGTTTCATATTATCTGTCCATAATGTATTTAGTAAATGTTGCCTCTTCATTCCTATTACCCAAAATACGAGCAAAATAATAGTTCATATGCTTGAAGAGACAGCCTTTCTAGCTTTTGGAACTGCTTATCGGCTATTAACGGATAACGGTTCAACCTCCAAAAGTGAGTGCTTCGCAAGTCTGATGGGCAAGTATAATATTCGACAAACGTCTATGGCTACTTATCATCCACAAGCGAATGCCATGGAATGCTTCCATAGAGTTCTTGAAACTATGTTGAGGTCTTACGTCAATAATAACCACAGGAAGTGGGACAAATACCATGTCTCTTAGGTTCTCAGATCCGCGCGTCATGAATTCACCAAAGTTATTCCAAACTTATTAGACTTTGGCCGAGAACCCAATATCTTTGGATCATCAGGACCTGATTTGAAGGATCCCATTGACATCAACAACTCTATGAAGACTAACTCTCGACAGAAACCTCTACTTACACTTTTCCGTGACCTGTCTGAGCGTATGAAATTAGTAAACGTAGGTATGATTTCCGACGTAGATCCGAACAATATAAAGTTGGAGATAAAGTGTGGAAGCGCAATTATACGCAGTCGGATGCAGCAAAATATGTTTCAGCAAAACTTGCGCCAAAGTTCACTGGTCCTTATAAAGTAAGGGAAATAGTCTCTCCGTGGACATACGAATTGGAAGATGGTCACGGGCAGATGGTAGGCACGTGGCATGCTAAAGACTTGAAATCACACCCACCCGTTGATAATCCACCTAATACGAGTAAGTATTAATCAAGTTGGGTCGGATAAAATCTAAATCTAGTTTATTTCAGTTTAAGTTTGTGATTCATTGTCATGATGGAGGACATATTAGGTCCTAACGTGTAACTGTCTCGACCCTGACTTCGTGGAATCTACGCATATTAGTGTTTTAAATGGAACTCACGGTTCCTAGTTAATACCACAATATAATAAAAGTTGTTGAAAATCCTAAAAAATTGACAATTGTTTAGATAAATCAATATCATCGTCAGAATGACAGAAGTTACATTTCATTTGATGCCTACCTGACGTTTAGTAGTTATTTGTAGTTATTTTTGGCTAGACCAAGAAGTGACCTAACTTGTGATTGACTTAATATGTGTTAATAGAAAAGAGAAGAATATGTGATATTACAAATATTGGAGCTTAGATATTATTAGCTCTATGGTAATATCCTGGATATCATTTTTCCAATTAAGATCAGTATAAATGTGCAATGATATAGAAAACCAGGAAAACTATATCTGCTGATCTTTACAATTATCACTTAAGAAGACAGTTTATTAGTGGAGAACTCCCTAGATTCAACTGTTCATTGACAACTTCATATTGTTGGTTTCTTAAATGTCTTCTTATTTCCAATTCTTCAAGGAAATCCAGTTCTTGTTTCTTTTCACAAATATGCAGCACTTCTAGTTTTGTGTTAGGTGTCAATGAATGATTGGTGTCAAGTGGAAGTTTTGCGTAGTGGGATTTATCTGGTTGTTTTAATCTGTATGCTCGTAAGTGTTCGCTGTATCGGATTTCAAAATTCCTAAGAGTCAGACCCAAATAGACAGCATTACATTCTGGACATTTGAGTTTATATATACTTGACTTCTTTAATGGTGGTATTTTTGTTTTTACATTTAACAATTTCATACGAACGTTACTTTTTGTTTTAACAGAAATTGTTCTATTCGTTGCTGAAGATATTATCTATGAAATATTATAAGAAATATTTCCTGCATATGTGAAGGTTTTATGAGTTTTTATTTCATCATTTTGTTTAGGAAATGCCATTTTTTCCTCTTTTTTATTAATTAGCTTATTTATCATATCTCATGGATAACCGTTGGATGTTGCTATTTGTCTAATTGTATTAATCTCTCTATCAAAATTACATTTATTCATAGGAACTGAAAAAGCTCTATGTATCATTGAATTATATGCCGCTAGTTTATGGGGCATGGGGTGATTGGAATTAAATGGAATTGTCACATCAGTCTGTGTTGGTTTTAGGTAAATTGAACAATCAAGTACATTATTAACTCTTTGAATTTTTGAATCAAGAAAATTGATCGAGCTATTTTCTTCAATTTCTAATGTAAATTTGATTTTTGAATATAAATTATTGATGTGGTTAAAAAAGAGATCTAATTGTCGTTCACTACCCATAAAACAAGCTAATATGTCATCTACGGTTTCTAGTTAATACCACAATATGATAAACATTGTTGAAAATTCTAAAAAATTGACAATTGTTTCGATAAATCAATATCATCGTCAGAATGACAGAAGTTACATTTCATTTGATGCCTACCTGATGTTTAGTAGTTATTTTTGGCTAGACCAAGAAGTGACCTAACTTGTGATTGACTTAATATGTCTTAATAGAAAATTCCAAAATATAAAACTTCATAAAATCTAGCGATGTGAAAGTTCTTGAAGCAGGCCCAACAAAAAAGTTTTCTAATAATGGGAAGGATATTGTTAATAATTCAAATTATCTTTTAAGTGATTACGAAAAAAGGTCTATCATACATGAGAATCCTTATTGTCCACAATTATATGGAACCGTTAAATTACATAAAATAACGAAACCAATTAGACCTGTAGTTTCTTATGTTAACGCTCCTTATTATATATTGGCATAGGGGCTCATTTATATACCTAATAGTTACGGATATGAATCACAATACTCAATTACAAATTCAATAGAACTAATCAAAAAGTTGAAAGCAATCAACTTGCTAGATAACTATAAACTTTTTTCGTTCGATTTGACTGATATGTTCACTAAAATTCCTCCTAAAGAATGTCTAATACTTGTGGGAAAATTACTAGAAAGTAGAAATACTAATCCAGAAATAATATCAGATATACTTAACTTATTTGATGTATGCATTAATTAAAATTATTTCACTTTTGACAATAAGATATATATTGAAAATGAAGGTTTACCAATGGAAAGCCCTATATCACCTATTTTGGCAAACATTTTTATGGACAATTAAGAAAAAAAGATCTTTGAAAGTAATATTTCGAAAAATGTTTTGTTTTGGTATAGATATGTAGATGACATATTAGCTCATTTTATGGATAGTGAACGAAAATTAGATGTATTTTTCAACCACATCAATAACTTACACCCGAAAATTAAATTTACATCAGAAATTGAAAAAAATAGCCCAATCAATTTTCTTGATTTAAAAATTCAAAGAGTTAATAATGTACTTGATTATTCAATTTATCGAAAACCAACACAGACTGATGTGACAATTCCATTTAATTCCAATCACCCCATGTCCCATAAACTAGCGGCATATACTCCAATGATACATAGAGCTTTTTCAGTTACTATGAACAAATGTAATTTTGATAGAGAGATTAATACAATTAGACAAATAGCAACATCCAACGGGTATACATTAGATATGATAAATAAGCTAATTAATAAAAAAGAGGAAAAAGTGGCATTACAACTAATATTTCCTAAACAAACTGATGAAATAAAAACTTATAAAACCATCACATATGCAGGAAATATTTCTAATAATATTTCAAAGATATCATCTTCAGCAACGAATACAACATTTTCTTTTAAAACAGAAAGTAACGTAAGTACAAAATTGTTAAATGTAAAAACCAAAATACCACCATTAAAGAAGTCAGGTATATATAAACTCAAATGTACAGAATATAATGCTGTCTATTTGGGTCAGACCCTTAGGAATTTTGGAATCCGATACAGTGAACACTTACGAGCATACAGATTGAAACAACCAGATAAATCCCAATACGCAAAACATCTACTTGACACCAATCATTCATTGACACCTAACACAAAACTAGAAGTGCTGCATATTTGTGTAAAGGAACAAGAACTGGATTTCCTTGAAGAATTGGAAATTAGAAGACATTTAAGAAACCCACAATATGAAGTTGTTTATGAACAGTTGGAGTTGTCCACTAATAAACGGTCTTCTTAAGTGATAATTGTGAAGATCAGAAAATATAGTTTTCCTGGTCTTCTATATCATTGCACAGTTATACTGATCTTAATTGAAAAAATGATATCCAGGATATCACCATAGGGTTAATATTATCTAAGATTCAATATTTGTAATATCACATATTCTCCTTTTTTCTATTAACACATATTATGTCAAACACAAGTTTGGTCACTTCTTGGTCTAGCCAAAAATAACTACTAAACATCAGGTAGGCATCAAATGAAATGTAACTTTTGTCATTCTGACGATGATATTGATTTATCGAAACAATTGTCAATTTTTTAGACATAGTAGAAACCGTGAGTTTCATTTGAAACACTAATATTGGGAATGTAATCATGCACTTATATCCAAATGGTTGACATAATGATTTCTTTCAAGAATATCTAAAACTTACCTCTTCAATGTTAAGAGTAATATCAATAACTTCAACTTTAACCAAAAACCAATGGTTTGTTTAAATTTACAACAGAACTGTATTTGACTTAATCATAATCAGATATCGTATCCTTTATTATTATAAGCTGAAAACACTAATTTACCTGGTTATAAAAATGTAATTAGAACTCGAATCGCTTTTGTTTACCGTAATTTATTGTTTTAACCTCTTCTTTACATGTTGAATTGTCATTTCATATTCTTAGATTCGATTTCTATCGTATTCATGGAAAACAATTTAATCTTCATCTTTCACTATTTCATACCAACCCAACTCACTATTTCGCTGAATGTTCTGTGTTCTGTGACTTCTCCTGAGTTCTGTGGATGGCCATCAAAACCTACTTCATTGGACTTTGATACTTCCTTCTTTTCATATCAGCTTTCATTCGGAGCACATGGTTCCTTAATTTTTCGATTGTAAGTCGGATTTTATGAGCTGAAAAGAGTGCATTTTATTAAATTTTATTGGTCATAATTGTCAGTGTAGACAAAATTATCTATATTGGATCTGGAGCAAAATCTAAAAACCTCTTTATGGCCACCCTACAACTTGGGCCTTTGTCTTCTATTTTTCTCCTGTCTATTCCCATCGCGCTTACTATATTCGCTGAGCTTTGCTGTTTCACTCACCGCTTTTCCTATGTATCACTTCCTCTAAGCTGTCTGATCATTTCCACATAATATCATTCATCTGTAGTAGAATAGTAGATGTAAGTAGTAACCCAGTACTGTTCAAATTTGATGCATGCCAAGCGATTCATATCGTTAGATCTGAAACCTAGCAGGATTCAGGTCAAGTCATCACAACTACCGCAAGAACTGACGTTGAGCTTACCACCACTAATACAAGTAAGAACTTTCCGATTTATACTCACATTTATCATTTACAAAGGGTTGTTATCTGAAGGACAAGCATCTGAACCTGGAATTTTAACACATTTACGTTAATTTATGCCTTACTAAATAACCTCTACTTCAAACAATAATATCTATATTCAAAACTTACCTGTAAACACGAAGAGGTACCACTCGGTCGTACAAATATCCTATGTGTGATTAGCAAATTGAAATTTCAATGGTCTCAGTTCATAAATCCATCCCTACTCCACCGTTGAATATTATTTTTGATTTGAGCTAGCTGGATTCGAGGTTCTTCTCTATCAGTGAAAACCATTTAAGATAAAAAGGTAAAACAGGATTGTAGAAGTAACCTCAATTTTTCATAGTAACTGTGTACTGTTGAGAATATTCTTTGTGGATTTTCTTAATTTTCTGCAATATTTATTGGTTCTGATATACAGTGGATCAAATTGACCTTTACCTGACGTCACTAACAGTAATCATAAGAAAACACAAACTTTATACATTGTCTCCTTTTCTAACGGGAGTAGAAAAAAAAATTTTCAACACGTTCACTTGTCTTCTGAGTATTGACATACCGACTTTCTTTTGGATGCCTTATTTTGATTTTATAATGTTGAAAAGAGATAGCGAGGAACATCATATCAATTATGTATTATTCATACGTATTCATTTTGACCTCTTCTGACAGCTGTCATTTAGAAAAATCTTGACACTGACATTTCCATCCTTCGAGAAGTTTTCAAAGCGTCTTATTATTTTTGTTGAGATATGTTTTATAAAATCGTTTTTTCCACTTATTTTCATTTTACGGTAACTTAATATTGAATATTGTTGGAATAACTTTTCATTGTTTACGTTCACACTACTTAGTTTTAGGGAGCATAAAGTGGAATCCAATGTACAAAAACTAGCCATGCCGTAGATGGAGCTGTCAAAGTTGTCAAAAGGAGTTCAGTTCTTTCTATAGTATGTCAGTGTCAAGATAAATGTTGTCAATATAAATTAATATGTAGAGGTTGGCAAATTAACTTTGGCAGTCGGAAGTTTGGCAACGTCCGATGCGCCGTAGCAAAGACGTATGCGGATTGCAAGAGCTCACTTCACTGGCAGAATTCGTAAGCTTCGTTTCGACAATACAGTTCAGAGAAAAGTGTGATTACCGGGGTTGTGCAATACTAACTTGTTATGGCGACTCCAGAAAGTAAAGTTGTCCATAAAAAGTTGAGTGGGCGGTGTCGTGAAATAATTATAAACGTTTTAAACAAGTCAACAATTCCATTACCAAAGGTAAGTTTTAATTATTGCAATAAAATTATTAAGCCAAAGTAATTAATAATCAAATTTACACTCAATAGTAAATTTTCCAAATCGATTTTCGCACATAAAATAATTATTTGTTAAACGATTTAAAAAGGACATTAGGGTGAGACAAAGTATTTTATATACTCATGTGTCAATTTTATGCACTCATGTATCAATTTTATGCACTGTTATGTCATCATGACAAACAAATCAACGCAATTTTTAGTCCATTTAGAGCAGCCTTAATGAGACATTTTTTCTTTTTGCATGCCTGCGGCTCGTGCGTCAATTTTTCCATTCGTGGAAAAAAGCACCATTTTAAGTACTTGTTGCATAAATAACTATTCTGTTTCTGTCTACAGGAGTATATAAAAGGGCACATGTTTATTTTGTGTGAGATACCTATTTAAAAGTAATAGGTTTTTTAGCTAGTAATTGTAATTATTATACTCATTTCTTACTTATCTCTATTACGTTTTGTTTTTTTTATTAGTTGTGAACCATCTTCCGATCTCAGTCACATTTGCGGTTTGGTCAAATTAAAATATATTCGAACTAAAATCTCAAGATCGTTTAAAACAACTAATGAACTGAAACATAATATAGTATTTTTGAATTTAATCCTTCTATTAAATGGCCGAAAACCACGACAAAAATTCTGATTTCAAAAAACAGTCACTGAAAACAAATTTAACTACTTCCTCATTTTATTTGTATAAAAATACACATGAGTAAAACTATACATACAACATTTATATCGACTTATTTTATTGTCAGATCATTGAACTAGTTTCTGTTGCTACGAAAGTTAGCCAAAGAACGCTTTCCCGTATTAAAAATAGAAGCTTTGGCAGGAAGTAATGCTGACACTGATGTACCTACTAAAAAACAAAGACCGTCCAGTATTCGGATCGATAAATTCGACAAAACTATTCTTATAAGGTGCATAATTAATGATCATATTTCCGAGAAAAAAGTACCCACGTTAAGAAATGTACGCCAAACCTTTACAGATAGTTATGGCTTCGCAGGCAGTTGCGAATATCTGAGGAAGAAAATACCTTCTTTGGGTTTTCGTTGGACCATCTTGAAAAACACCAAAAGTTTGTTAATTGAACGTCACCAAGTCAGACATTTACGCCTACTATATTTAAGAAACATAAAAAAGTGCAAAGAACAGAACAAACCTATCATTCATATAGATGGAACATACATTCATTCATGTGCATGCAGGAAGTGAAAATGGTTTTGTACCTAATGCTGGTATTATATGGAACTCCCAGTCAAAAACTGGAGATTATCATAATGAAATGACGTACGAAACTTATGAGAAGTGAGTACAAGTAAAACGTATTACAAACCTACCAAAAACGCTGTTGTGGTTATTGATAACGCCCCATATCACAATGTTCTAAATGAAAACTTACCTAGTAATACTTGGACTAAACGACAATTATTAAAAAATTGGCTTCCTGAATGAAACATTTATTACAGTGAACAAATGTTGAATCCGGATCTTTATAATGTTGCAAAAATGTACGAACCGCAATATAAAACATATAAAACTGATTAATCGTTTATTCGACATGGATTGCAAGTTTTAAGCCTACCCCCTCATCACCCGGACTTAAATCCGATCGAAAGTGTTTGGTCGGCACTTAAAGAATATGTGGCCACACGAAATGTTACCTTCAATTTTACAAAGAATAAGGAATTCTGTAATGAATTTTTTGATACATTTTCTGCAAACGATTGGAAAGTTAGATGTGACCTTAGATTAACAAATAAAATAGACATGTTTCTTTTGATCCTTTCTTGCCCCAAACATTGAGTCACATTATAAGCTCAATGGCGGATGCTTCCATTACTTTGCAATATTTACAAAGTATCTTTAGTTGCAGGAAAATTGAAATTAGGAGTTTAATTGAAAATGCAAATGAAAAAAGTCATACTAATTCATTTATTTGAGGCGCTATATTTAAAACTAATCAATAATACTTGAGTTTTATTTAATAAAGGCATATTCTTATGTGAATTTTAAACAAGTATTTGTTGTATCCTTTGATACCTTTATGATTATAACTAAAAGTGGCAACATTGCTCAACATTTCAGTACCTGTTTAATGTGTCAATTGTAGTCCATTTAGTAGTTTTGTCCTTGTTCAATTACCATATAAAGAGAGATGCAAGTATCGTCAGAGTCGACGATAATATCGAATACGCCGAAGTATTGTAGTAAATAATGGGAAACATGGTTTGTTTATACGAGCGCCATTACGACTAGAGAGTAAATATTTAGTTCTTTCGTTTTGATGAGTTTTTCAAGACTTTTAGTGACAAAATAAACTTTCAAGTTAATTATTTGAATGTTTTTGGATCATCATGCTTCGTCGGTGCCAACTTTGTTAGAAAAACAACAGAAATTACCAAGGCCATGTGTCTACGATACCATCCTCACTATTGGTAACTCATTCACTATTCCACTACTGACCTTTAGAATTGTTGGCCGCAAAAATAAAAGTATTTATGAATGAATCGCTCTCTCTATGTTTATTATTACTCTAAGGATGTGACCATGCTAAAAAGATTGAAGATGAATTTATGAACCACTTTTAAATACTGTTGTAGATAATATTATTATTAATTTGGCCGAAGACGGATATAGCGAGGAAGATGGAGTTGATATGGAAAGTGATTTTGAAGAATCATTTGTGGATGCACATCACTATTTTACTGTTGATGATCCCTGTACATCTAAAACATATTTTTCATTATAGTGTTTGTATGTAGGTGGTATGACTGAATACATTAAACGCAACAAATGTAAATAGGTGTTCTAAAATTGTAGATATTGGAGACGAATTCCACTAGAGTAATACAATATTTGTAGCACATCTGTACATAGTTCTAAATCACCAATAACTGACGGCACCTAGAACCAAGATTTTTTTGTCTCCCCAGTCCTAGCTCTGTAAAAAGGGATGATCTAATGTCATAAAAATATTAGCAAAGGACCCGAAAATTTGCCTATGAAAGTAAAAATATATACCACAAAAATGCTTAAATATTTTGTTTATAATATTAGTATACTTATTAGACCATCTCTAAAGGCGATTTCCCCAATTTGTTTTTCAAGTTTTATGTATAAACCCGAAGTTTTACAATAGTATTTACTACATATTATTAAGAATAACAATTCTAGAAAGCTTAACAGGTAGGTATGTCATTAACTATTACTACGAACAGATAGAAAAATTTGTTGGCCATTGTTAAATTTAGAAAGTCGTTCAACAAACCTTATCATATTGTACGCTTCATCTACAAAATCTACCTGACTTCCAATTTATATACAAATAAACCTCAATGATGAATATTATGGAGGGACAACTTGAAAGAAATCAATTTGAAGTGATGGTGAATGTTTACGTCTCTTGGAATCTATTTATTATTCAAATTACGTAAAATGATATAATGTAATTATAGAATTCCCCGTATGGTTTTTGAAGCAATAAATAATTATGTATATACTAAAAAAACAATTTTCTTAGAAAAATCTAATGGTTTTCATTCCCTTATTCATTCAAATAATAATGAAGTACATATTAATGGTATTTTGTTTCGTAAACTCTATTTTATATAGCATTATACATGTGCCACAATTTATTATTTTTAAAGTTAAATTCTAAATATTGTGTTACCCTCGTACGTATTAGCAGTCTCACAACCTTTGAAACTTTTCATGCGGATTTTACGTTGCCTGCTCTTCCCGGTAACTGCGTTTACAACGTTGTCAAGTTGTATGGCTTTCTCGCGCATCGTCAACTGCCAAGATTAATTTGCCAACCTGTAAGTGTTTTATATAAATATTGTTGGGTTCAGTGCAAATAAATTAAAGTAAACTTGTAGAATGTAAATTGATGTTTCTATGAGAATTCAATATACAGTGAGCACGTAAATGTTAGAAGAAATTCGTTAAAAGCTGGATGTGTTCATTGGGAAGAAAAAGCTCAGATATGTCGATATTATTTTCATTTGCGCATTTCTTGGTGTAATCAGATTTTTGATAACGTCAGAACTGTTCGAGTTATGATGTACTTATCATTTTATAATAGAACCATCAAAAATAACGCATTTTCCTGTGTACGAATCTCATACTTTTTAAAATGTGACATAACCGTATATTAGGGAAATAAAAGCTATTTCATTCTGACGATGATATTGATTTATCGAAACAATTGTCAATTTTTTAGAATTTTCAATAACTTGTATTATATTGTGGAATTAACTAGAGACCTTGAGTTTAATTTAAAAACACTAATAAAAGCTATTTCATTCATAATAATGTAATTTGTCTACTACTGTTTGATAATGTTCATATTTTACTTGTGTTTCTTCAACTATAATAACGTACATTATTCACCAGTGAATAATAGGTGTGGATAATGAGCAAAGCACATGACATGGATAAATAGGACCTATATTGAAAGTTATTTGAAGACCAATTTCACACATATAATAGATAAAAATTCGATGAACCCTATGGCTTCAATTTTTCATTTCTCGTAGTCAGACTTCTAAATCACTCCGCTATGAAGACAATAATTTATCAAACAAGCAGCTATAAATACAATTATATCGTGTTATAGGGAGTTTTTTATCTAGTGTGTATGATGTATGTTGAAACCAGAAAGTAACGTTTCGAATAATTTATTACTGATTGAAAGAATTTCAATTATTATACTGGTGTTAAATTGATATGCCGATATTCTAGTACACAAATGTTGTAAGTGCAAAAATGTATGTTTTGAGATATATGAAATTTCAAGCTTATGAGTTTGACATAATTCAGACGATTGTTCTTGGAGAAAGAAAAAGCCCTATTGAATCAGAATGTGGTCTTAGCTTAAGCGTGAAAATGCGTATTTGTGATATTTGATTACAGAATAATAATTTTTTCCTAATATTCTGAAGTTACTGTTTTTTGGTCAAAAAAGTACCAACAATGAAAACATCTTCAAAAAAGTAATTTTAATAACTATTTTAAAATTCACTTTCATCTGTAACAGCTGTTTTTTTTCCGTTACTGGGACTTCTTTTGCAGAGTTTTCATAATTGTCTGACGTAATCCTCTTTTCTGAATGGAACAGCAAGTTGTTTCTCTTTTTTTTTGAGAAACCGATAGTCGCGATGTGTAGGTACTTTTCATTTGTAGAAACAGATTCCCATTTCCATTTTTCCTTCCTCTTTGCGTTTGTCCGTGATATTCAATAACAAAAAGCATTCTTCTGAAGGGTTATAGTTTTATTGAATAAAGTTAGGATTCTTCTCCTGAAACGAGGCCGTTTGGCTTTCGCTTCAATTGTATGTAGTGTTGTACAAAAATACAGTAGGGTTTTTTATTAACAAAAAAATTATAAAATTTCATTTTCGTGACTTAATATTCCCTAGGTTTCAGTCTGGATCTTGAGATTATTAAATACCATTCGCGCGTAGAGTAAATTTTCTTATGTCGTTTGGCCCTCCGTATCGTAGAGTGAGAAATCGTAGTCTAGGCATGAGTGTCTAGTTTCCAGAAATTTTAGATCAGCAATCTATAACCGACTAACAGCGAATAACTTAGCCGCGGCAACAAATTTGTTACGGTTTTTGCCACTGCATGTGTCAGAAAAAGTAGCCACGTGTGTTCGAGCTTCTGGTAAGCTTAGCAGATACCTTAATAAACTTCTGCCAATTCCACCTACACAAACACTATAGTAATAGAACTCAATATTCCCAAACGATAGAAATTTGGGCCGGAATATTAGGTGAACATTTAATTGGACCATTTTTCATTGATGGCAATTTAACCAGACAACAGTATTTGAATATGCTGCAAAACTAAATTACTCCTATCCTTATACAATTAGATGTAAACTTCAATGATATTTGGTACCAATATGACGGTTGTGCATCGCATAATTATCGATTAGCAATTAAATTTTCAAATACACAGTTTGCCAATCCGATAATCTCCACGAATGGCAACATTAGATGTCCTGCTAGATCTTCAGATTTAGCACCCAACGATTTTTTTTCTGGGGTTATGTGCAGTTGAGAATTAATGGATTCAAGAAGAACAGGGCCAGTTTTCTGAATGAACAAATTCTACAAGCCTATATGGAAATAACGGGGGTTTTATTCAAACATTTGATTTAAATTCATTGAAGAATTAAGAAGATTTTTTTAATTTTCCAATTTATTACGTATCAGAATATTACTTTTACATAAAAATAATAGGTATTTTCATTAGAATTCCATTTAATGTTTATTATCGCAAGCGTTTATCAAATTGTACTGTTCGTAAAATCAGTAAAACCACTTCTATGTTAAGTGTTCAGTGACGTTTTAACCGATTTCAAAGGAAAAACTACTAAAATATTCAGTATTACAATAGAATGTTCAACAAATAGATCTGATTAATTATCTTGATCTGTCACAACCTCTCGAATTATCATAGTTGAAAGCTTCTCATAACTTGTTCTCGTGTTAGAACAAAGCATTTTGAAATTGATATAAATACACAATGAAAGTTGGCAGAATTTCCACCTACCTATAAGTTTTCTTCAGAGCATTCACTGTTTCTGATATTCTGTTAAAACCCACAATGAATTTATACTTGTAACACATTGTCCTCGCTTATGGACGTGTACTTTGGCACGTTTTCCACTCTATGATTCCCTGTTAGAGGATATGAGTAATACACTGAATTCATATTGGTTTCTTTCTAAAACATTGTAGCTTATACTTATGCGACCACATAATATTCCATATGTGACCACAGAATATTCCTGATAAGTACTGAATAAATGTTTGTTAGATTTACTTAGTTAATAGAGTTAATAGTAAATATATGATAATGATGAAAAATATCAATATAAAATGAAGATTTGTTAAATTTCAAAAGGAGGATTATATTGGGTTTCAGAATAAAAGGATTAAAACTAAAATTTATTGAGTGACGAGATTTCTTTGGACTATAATAATTTGAATGAGAGGACCTAAAACAGTATGCTGAATATTTTCGCCTTCAATACCTGTTGGGCAATATGCGCATTGGCATTTGTATTGCCGTGCACAGTATAGCCCAGATATTTTAATGTGTTACTGGGATTGATATATTGCCCATCTATTCAGAGCTGTAATTGCAATGAGTTTTTCCTTGCTCTTCTCCTGAGTAACAAGTACTCTGTTTTGGAGGTGTTAATTGTAAGTTTATTATCTCTCATGTAAGGTAGAATGTAAGTGTTTATATGAGTTTGAACATTGTGTAATGCAGTTTCTGATTTTGGTGCAGATGATACGAAACAGGTGCCATCCGCATACATGGCTGTAAGGATTTGTGGTGAGGTGGGGAGATCATAAGTAAAAAGTGAATACAACAAAGGTGATAAAACAGACCCTTGAGGGACTCCAGCTTGAATGGTATATGGACCAGCCACGATATCGTTGACTTTAGAATAGAATTGCCGATTAGAAATATATGAGTTTATAATTTTTATTAAATATTCTGGTAGTTTTGTTTTTATTTAGTTAGTTTATATAATAGCCCCTCGTGCCATACGGAATCGAAGGCCTTTTGTATATCTAGAGTCACCATTACTGCCTTGTTTTTAAAGAAAAAACCTTCTCTGATGTGGTTAAATACTCTGATTATTTGGGCTACAGTGCTATGCCCACCTCTGAATCCGTATTGCTCGAGGGGTATTATGTTATTTTTGTCTACATAAGTTTGAATTCTGTTGAGTATGATGTTATCTATCACCTTTGCTATATTATTTAACAATGAAATAGGCCTGTAACTATCCACATAACAGGGTTATTTGTTGGCTTTGACAATAGGGATTACATTGGCAGTCTTGAGTACATTTGGGTAGTTACCTGTTTTTATTATAAAATTCGTTATATAGGTTGATTGAACTGTTGCTTTTTTGGGGAGATTTTTGAGAAGAATGTTTGGAATCCCATCCTCCCCGGGGGCAGTTTTGTTTTTGAGAGAAATTATTGTATTGTAGACTTCTTAAGTGGTTGTTAAGTTTTCAGTGTTTAAAGTTTGTGTATTGAGTAGGTAGTTTTGAACAGTGTGTGAAATATTGGAATGATGTGGTGTATTTCGTGTATTGTTGGTGAAATTGTTCTGAAAATACTTTCCAAATGCTTCTGCGATTCCGGTATTGTGCGTAATTGTTTTGCCATTTCAAGATATTTTGGTGATTTCTTTTTTTTTCCTTTTCAATTTCTTTGTAACTTTCCAAAGCAAATTGTCTCTGTATGAAAGTTTTTCGAAAAAGATTTTCCAGGAATAGTTTCTATATTCCCTAATTAATCTATTTATTGTGTCTTGATAGTATTTAAGTAATTGCTTATCGTTGTCGTTTCTAGAGGTTTGCCATCTGCATCGAATTTTATTTTTTTCCTTAATTATTTTTGTTATATAATCAGGGAGAGATTTGTGGTCTTGGGATTTGGGTTTGATGGATGTGGTTTTGTTTCTTGCAGTGGTGATTATTTCTTGTATATTGAGTATTATATTTGTAAGGTGATTGAGGTCTTTAATGTTATCTGTGATTTTTAATTGATCGTTTATATGTTTTCTATATTGAATCCAGTTGGTGGTTGTGTGATCGTGAATTTTTTGAGGAGGGGGGTGTAGGGAATATTAAATTCTAAAAGGATGGGATCATGATCGGAGTTTAGGTCTGGGATTGTTTTTAGTTTGGTAATCGTATTTATATTGCGACCAATATCTATATCAATTGTACTTGGAGAATAGTTGTTAAATGAGAAATGTGTGGGATCTTCTGTGCTGTATATATTACAGTCCGAGTTGTCGCAGAACCTTTGAAAAGTATTTCCATTTGTGTTGGGATGAGTAGCATGGGAGTCCCATAGTGGGTGTTTACAGTTTAAATCGCCCACTATGAAAACCCTATTGTGTATTTTTGTTATATTGAAGAAGTCGATTTCGTTTAGTTTGTTGAATGGGTGGCTATATGCACCAACAAGTTTGAGTTTATTATAAATAAAAAGTGAAATATGCTCAAGCGAAGAATTGTTTGGTTGCAGAAGTTGAAAGTTGATGTATTTTTTGATTAATACTGCGACACCACCTCCGCCGACACCTGCGGGGCGGTCTTGTCTAAGTAGACGATAATTAGGAATTCTAAAATTTACGGATTTGTTTGGTTTAAGGAATGTCTCGATTAGGAACAAAATGTCAGGTTTATCAGCGTCGAGAAATTGTCTGATAAGATGGAGTTTGTTTGTTACTCCATGTACATTACATAAAATTATTTTGAGCGAGTTACGTTTTTGAATGCCTGTTTTTCCACCTGCCTGTCTAGATGTCATATTTATCTATACATTGGACAAAATTGTTATAAATTGAAATTTTTTCGAGTTTGGTGGTGGCTTTCCTCATTTCATGTAGTAGGTCGGTTACTGCTCTGGTTAGTTCTTCAAGATTTACTATAGAATTCAATTCTTGGAATAGTGAATTTAAATTGGTAAATTGCGAGATGTCCACTGCTTGAGGGTTGGCTTTTTGTCTTTGTCTAAGCTGTGGGCGGGTGTTTTGTGGTGGAGCTGCTGTTTCCGGCTTTGAGGGAAGACTCGGAAAATCTTTTTTTTCGTTTCTGGTATTTTTATTCCACGGATTAATTGTGGGGGCTGAAGCAGGAATAAACCTCGTGCCATCTGGTTTTTTACTAGTTTTTTTAAGGTTTTGATGTCGTCTCTGTTCTAACCATTCACGCCTCTTCACGTACTCGGGACAGATCTCTGCGTTGGCAGGATGGTCACCATTACAATTAGCGCAGTTTGCAGGTTTTGATCTGTCTTTCGGGCACTCGGGGGTTAGATGAGAAGCTGCGCATTTAAGGCATTTGGGTGCTCTGCCACAGTTCGAAGTTGCGTGCCCCCACAACTGGCAGAAGTGGCATTGTATAATGGGTTTGCCCTGTCTGCGAAACTCCCATTGGACTCGTGTATATTCGATTACCTTAACATTTTTGTTGAGATAATCTAATGTAACTTTTGAGTCTGTTACTACCAAATATAAGGGTCTGCCTTTTGTAGTCATGCGGAAAATATCAATTATCTTGAGTTTATAAGCAGTGGTGAGTTCTTCTCTAGTCTCGTCAAGCTGGATGCCTTCGGTTATTCCTCTCAACACAAAAGCGTGGGTCTTTTCTTCCCTCCGCGAATATGTATGAAATGGGATTCATTCGATGCGAAGTACTTTTTTTAAATTCTCAAAGTCAGCTACGTCCTTCGTAGAAATGATAGTGGAATTGGCAGTATGTTTTATTTGAAAGTTGTTTTTTATTTCAATTTTTAATCTTTTCACCATTTCGCGGTGCGCTGAAACATTGCCGTCTATTACAATTGGAGGACATGCGATGTTTGATTTTTTGTTGTTGGGTGTGGCATCTTTTGATTTTGTTCTTTTTTTTTTGATGATTGGTTACATCCTCTTCTGAAGAATCAGCGTCATTCTGTAATTTTCTAAATTTCTTTTTTTTTCTTTTTTTTTTGTGCGGTAGCTGTGGGTTGGATTTCGTCGTCGGATGATTCCGATAGTGTATCAAATTTGTTATTAGTTTAAGTTGGTTGACGAGTTTTAATTGCTCGTTGGATTAATGTATCGAATTTCGTATATTTTTTGGGTTTTGTAAACCCCGGTGGTGTGACATCAGACACATCCATCTGATCATTCGGCATTGTAATGATTTCATTGAAGTCATCTTTTGGTTCCGTCATATCTAACGTTTTCGCAATTATTTGCTTTGGGTTAGAAATCAAGTTTTGATATTGGGAAATTAATTTGTCGTATGTGTTTGTTTGCGAGCTTTTTTCGACTTCCACTTCTTGGGCCCATGAAAACCCTGGCGTTGAGTGTACCTGGGCTTGTATGATCGTGGATGATTGTTGATTTACTGCATTTTCATTTTCGGAATTTGCCTCGCTGGAATGATTGCCTGCAGTGTCTTCTCCCATTTTTTGATTGATATTTGGATTTATATTTAATTCTGTCCTGTCTGGTGTATTAGATTGATTAATACTGCTCCCTCGGTAGTTTGGAATTGACAAATCGGGAATAGAATCAGATTCTATACACCTTTTTTGGGTATTTTCCAGACACTTGTTCGATGTATACCCTATACACTTTTTAACTGTGTTTTCTAGACACTTTTTCTTGTTACTTTCTATACACTTGTTTTCGTTGAATGTGCTATTTTCGTTGTTTTCTTCAATAGGGTTGATACTTTGATTATTTTTTGCGTTTTCTATACTCTTTTTAATTAAGTTATCTATACACTTGTAGAGAGTTTCGGTATCTACCAGTTCCAGACACTTTTTGTCAAAATTTAGGTTTAACTGGTTTAGGTCAAAATTAGCGTTAATTGGTGTTGTTTCAGAATTGTCATCTATGTACACTAGTTTGAGATAGTTTGTGTTTTTGGTTTTTAACTCAAATTTCTTTTCTCTGATTCTTTTTAATTCTTTAGTATATTTATCATGCGTGTCTGAAATATGTGATGTTGGACGTGGTTCGTCTTCAACATTTAGTGAAATAAAATTTTGAGGAACTTTCCGTTCTTTTTTTTGATTTGTTATTGAGTTTTTTATGTTTGATAGTTTTTGATTTGAACGTACCTTCATTTACTATTGTCTTTCTCGGTGACGTTTTCACTTTCACAGGATAACTCTTTTGCGTATTTACACTAATGTTATTATCACTTGTTAAATTTTCAGACGTGAAAATATTAGAATTTTGGGAGTTCGGTTTTTGAATTCTTTTGCGTAACCGCCGTGTGTATTCTGTAATATACGGTGTACCCGTAATTGGGCGAGATAAACTCAGGGGGAAATCTATGAGTGTTTTCTATAGATTTCCTTCGAACAAAGTCTTCCGATTCAAAGATTTAAATAAAATATCAATACTCAAACCGTCGCACTTGAATATTAGCATGGAGGTCAAAGTTATGGTACTTAATGTAGGTACTTTTTATGAGATAAATATTATTTTATATTACATACAGTTAAAATATATATATGCGAAGTTATTTTTTATTTCATTGCTTACAAGATACATTGCCAGTTAAAGGTAAATTGTTTATGTATCTTGAAAGCAACACCGCTGATTTAGGAAACGAAAATTAACACACATTATACCTAGAAAATATCAATTATTGAACAAAATATAATATGAAAAACCAAAACTTTCTTTCTAATCATATGTTTGAACATTTATCTTATAAAAATAAAAATATATAATATTTCACTGAAGGTATTATTATCAAAAATAATGTTTGTGTGACTACCTATTATTTTTTTCAGGAAATAAGTAAAAACATGTTTTAGTTGCCGTAAAACATAGTCGCATATTACATTTACTTCACCACACTGTAGTGAATCCTGAGGTACAGTAGCGACATCTACATTTGTTCGGTACGTTGGCCAGTATCGACCCCATCTAATCGAGTTGCATTATCGGGTCTGCTAAAAATATTTTATTACTTATTGGTAAATTTGTAGCTTTACTAAGTTTATTGGGTTTTCCCGTACGTGTCATAGATTCCGCTAACTCCAATCTAAATTTTTTCACAGGCATATGCTTTTTATTCATTGCTTTGCAGCAGTTTGAATGTAGTATCTATGAATTCATAATACATATGTCCAGATACCAAGTACCTTCTCTTTGACCTACTTGAACTTCGGTACAGACCTAGTAGTGAATTTGCCTTTCCTACGCCCCCTATATGCTTATTGTATTGGGACAAGGCACGTTTACTTTCCTTTTTTCCTCTTTGAAATATCTCTTTACATGATTTATTGGTTCAATACCACACAAGGTACTAGCCAAGAGGAAATATTTATTATCTGCCCATTTAACTACAATAATTCCTTTTACTACGTCAGATTTGAAAATGTATGACCCCCTGCCTATAATTAGAAGAAATTTATCAGGTTCCAACGTGCAGCCTCCAATTCTGTTTGATCTTATCGTCCCCAAACTACGTAATCCAAAGGTATTTTTCAGATAAATGAATAGATGAAGGCTAGAAAACCAATTATTGCAAAATTTGCAGTACGCGTAGTTTCTTGGATAGTCTTGCGCAGTGCTATAACAGAACAGGCTTCCACACCCAAACTTTCTTCATTATTATTCAAACGATTTGCTGTATATTCTAGTAAGTCAAAAGTTGTGTAGCTTCTTGGTATGGTATGAATTCAGAAATATAGTCAGATACACCAGCTCTTACAAAGAACTTATAGCCCCACTTGCGACGCTTGTTTTGAATATACTGTCTCAAGTTTCCTGCATAGGTTCCTTCAAAAGCTATAATAGTTTTATCGATCGAGTATTGGTGATCAAATTGGTAATGTGGACAGTTTTGCCCAATTAGTTCTAATAAAGGTCTTACTTTGTAAAATCTATCTCTCGATTCCTGCCAGCTCCTCCAGCTTTCGCCCGAGTCTTAATTCCTTCCTCTTTCCTTCCTTTTTTTCCGTCTATTTGTCCTCCGGACTATCCCCTCTGTTTTTGCTTTTTTTACAACCCGACTCCTCTTCGTTGATGTCATCGGATTGACTTGCCCACCCTCCTCTTCTGCCTCTTCATTTACCCTTTTTCCCATTGGTGTGGACTGCTTCCTTGCGGTTCCACTTTCTCTTCTTTCCATCTCTCTTCTTTCTCTTCTTTCCATCTCTTCTCTTTCCCTTCGTTCCATCTCTTATCTTTCTCTTCTTTCCATCTCTTCTCTTTCTTCTATACGTAGATACCTGTCGTACCTCCCTCGCTCCGTCCTCTAATCCCTCGCTCCTCACGTCCTTCTCCCTCTCTTTTCTCTGCTTTCTTGCGGTTCCGCTTCCGCTTCTTTCCAGCGCTTTATTAGTTCTATGTTGTTCCAAGAGACTCTCCTCATACTTCCATCTCTCTTTGTCCTCCTCTCTCTCATTCCTCTCCTCTTTCTCCATTCCTTTTTCCTTTGTTACATTCTTCTTCATAATTACTTCCCACGAGCGGGGCCGAGTGGAGGTCCAGCGAGGTAGTGCGCCCTTACCCCGCTAAGGCTGGTTACTCTGGGAGGTCACCAGGTATCCCAGAAGCACCACTATTTCTCACTGCGCTTCGTGCAGCCATTCATCCATGACGGTGGCTAACAACGAGGATTACGGATTCTTTTATCGAGGTTTACTCCGCTAGGGTTTTTTCACGGTTGCCTCCGGACGCAGGTTTGCCAGCGGGCCAGCCCATATAGCTGCCTTCCCTATGTGTGGCCGCGAAATTGAATTGGTATGAGAGAAAGGTTTCTCAGAAGGACGAAGAAAGGAACAAAGGCAGAAAAAAGAGAAGTTCAAAGATATGGTTGGCAAAAGGAAAGTAGAAGCAATAGGTCCAAAAGTGATGAAAAGCCTGTTAAAATATTGTTACGAAGGAACAAAAGAAAAGGAGATTTTATAAGAGATAGTGAAAGGTTTAATGGGGTGAAAAGGACATAGCAGCAATGTAAACATTGACTGATTTTTAGTCGGGTTTACCCCTCTATCCCCTTTGATCCGCGGGCGATTATTCAGAACAAATCGTTCCTATTCATTACATATCCCCGAAGTTGGTCGGTGGTGCCTCCCTAACAGCTCTTAAAGAGCGCAGAAACCATGACCGACCACTCCCCGTGGAGACACCCTATGAGCCATTGTGACGCGCCTTGTCGGGTTGGGCAACCCCCCTCCCAGGAAACTCGCAAGGAATATTAGGGGTGGATTACTTCCAGCTTCCTCCATCCGACCCCCCGGGCACGGGTTTTAATTTCATCTGGCGCTCAACAACTAAAATTATAATAATATAAACCTAATAAATAGTTGAAATTATAAATAAATAAATAGATAAAAAAGAAAATATCATAACAATATATATATATATATATATATATAGACTTTGAATATGGCAAATTCAAATTGGATGGATGTTTTAAGTGGTAAAGACATTAACCAACAGTGAGAAATTTTTGAAAACTGTTTAAACGTATATATTCTATAGACCTGTCGTTGTGTTCAAGATAGATGTAATGTTAATAAGATATGGATGAACTCCACAATATTTGAAATGAGTAAGTTTAAAAAGTCATTATGGAAGAAATATTTACGAAGTAAAACTAGTGCCGACTACATTAACTATAGAACTCTTTCTAATAATATAAGCTCAATTATTTTCAGATCCAAGCGTGATTTTGGAAACCAACTCTCTTTAAATGAGAACAAAATGCATCTTTATAAATCTGTCAGAAATTCAGTACTGTCT
Organism: Galeruca laticollis; assembly: GCA_963921935.1. Lineage (NCBI taxonomy): Eukaryota > Metazoa > Arthropoda > Insecta > Coleoptera > Chrysomelidae > Galeruca > Galeruca laticollis. The sequence continues at coordinate 186,918,525 of OY998176.1, read as the reverse complement.
AAAGTGTCATTGCCTATCATAAGAAATGTAACTGGCGAACCTACTTCAGTGAAAACAGAAGTTGCCACTATTTTTGCCAGGAATTTTCAAGAAGTATTTAGAATCGAGGAAACCACTCCAAACACTTTACATATAGAATCTCCAAAAAATCGCTTTGAACACAGCGATTTAGATTTTGAGTCATAGGCTCTCAAGGAGAAAATATCGTGTTTGAAACCTTCCTCTGCTCCTGGTTTGGACGGTTTCGCTGCAATCTTATTTAAAAAGTGCACCAACTCCATAATCTATCACTTATCAATAATATTGAAAGCTTCTTTCTGGTCACACACTTCACCATACAACTGGAGAATTTCAAGTGTCACTACAATTTACAAACTATAGACCATTTAGCGTAATATACATAGCAGCTAAACTAATGGAATCTATTATCCGCAAATCGGTTCTGTGATTTCTCATAAATGACAATAGAATTCTACTTCTCCACACGGTTTTGTACCTGAAAGATCGGTAGTTAGTAATATGTTAACATGTGTTAACGTTAACGTTAATCGGTACGTACTTCCTAATTCAACTCTAAAAATAGTTTCGCAGAAGGAGGACTTGGGTATACTTGTGACAGAAAATCTATCTTGGTCAGAGTATATTCAGTCAGTGTGTAGCAAAGTAAGAATGTCAATTTATTTATTAACTTAAACTGTCGCCAATAAATGTCATTGCTATATTTAGTGTATATATAAGACCTATTTTGGAGTTCGCTGGGCCTGTATGGAGTGTCGATAAGCAGAGAGACTTAGATCGATTTGAATCTGTACAAAGATGGGCAACAAGAATTTCTTATGGTCGCCGCCGTCTTTCCTACGAAGAACGGTTGACTCTATTGAGTTAACCTACATTTATGGACCGGCAGCTTCGTGGTGATTTAATACTCGATTATAGAGCAATGCATGGAAAATTTGGAACAGATCTATCCTACCTCTTTCCCTTGAATATGGACAATAGGCTGCGGGGTCATCCTTACAAACTATCTAGAGAAAAATTATACAGTAAATGTCGTGAGAACTTTATTTCCAATAAAATATTTCACATCTGGAACTCTCTTCCATACGAGGTTATCGATGCCATATCTGTGAACTCTTCTAAAAATAAATATGACACTTTCAGGTCGATAGCATACTAACAGTAGTTTGGGGTGAGCTTTTATTATTGTTAAATTAGTTAGAAATATATCAAAATTTGTAAAGATTTTAAAATAATGAATTGTTATATATATATATATATATATATATATATATAGTTTCGCTTTTTTTGGTTCTTGGTCTTTTTTATCTAATTATATATTGTTTATTTTGTATTCTTGGGATTGAAGACCATTTTTAAAGACATTTAACTAGTAGTTATTACATTTTTATTTAACGTTTCGGTCTTTCCATGACCTTCATCAGAAATAAAATTTTTGTTTAAACTAAAAGAAATGGTACAAGTTACAAAAAGAGTCTTAATAGCAAAACAAATAAATCTTACCTTCGACAGAACGTTCATTTAATTATTCAATATATTTTATAGCTGTTTAGGACGTATTACATAACAGAATATAACTCACACACAAACAAAAAGAACATTTTAAAAATATGACAGTCAAAAATAAAAAGTTTTTATTTTTGAATGAATTTACATCATGTAAATTATAATTTTACTCCCTTCCACTAGGGTTATTTTAATATTTTAATGTTTTTTAATTCAATGACTTAATCATAACAATGATTCAACTATGAACATTGTTCTTTATCAACTGGATGGTTTCGACACCTATTTTTTAAATGACGACAGCTTTGTGAATGGCTTAATAGCCGAGAGCGCTTAGCTGGAAATTAATAAATAAATACACACTGAGTATTCGTCGTTTTCATTCACTCAAGTTGGTTAATTGATTAATTGTTGCAACCCTGACTTTTCCAAGAAATTTATGAAAAGCGTAGATAAAGCAACATAAGGGTGATTACTTAGTGGCTAGGAAATGTTACTTAGGTTGAAATCTCCAAAAACGATTATGGTTTTGTGTTTGGTCAGGGAAAACTGCAAGCGGTTGTATAGTTCTTGGTCATTTTCATATGAACTTCACCCATGTCTATAGATACGGGATATGTCAAAGTTCGATTTGAACTTTTTGTAAGAAAAATCAAGCGTCAATCCCTCGTACTGATAATCGGAAAAATTTTCACAGGTTATTTGAAAATGTTCGAAGTCAGTTTCTTTTACATAAATGCAGCATCCACCGCCTACCCTTCTGATGCGATCAGCCCTATAAATTTTGTACCCAGGTATGTTAGCTGAAGAGTCCAAGATATTTTTGTGCAACCAAGATTCAGATACTTGAAACAGAGACGGTTTTTCATATTGGATGCAAGCAACGACCTCCAAAATTTTTTCTTGCAAAGAACATATATTAGTGTACATAATACGCCACTGATGAAAGCTGGTGCTTAGGTTTTGCAGAAGAATCTACTATACGAGGAATTCCTTTTTGGTATTTCATTTGTAATATTTTTCGCGCCATTTTCTAAGCGTTCGTTCAACAGAAGACTCAGTTCACTTAGGTATTGCAGTTGCCACGGTGTCTTATCGTCATCAATTTTTCTGTTTCGTTTTCAGCAGCTTCCTTATGTTGTTCGAAATTTTTATAGCGACTTGTGAATTTACTTAAATGACCTTAACTGGACGTGGATATTTGCGATTACCGTCTGGTTCACCCAATCTGAAGGCAGATGTGATTGGCGTTGCTGGTATATCTGTATCTACGGATTTAAGAGTTTCCTTAACATTATCTGAATCGGAATCTGGAACATATCGTATAATGACGTTTTTGGACCTATTGATTCGGTGTTCAGCTTCCGAACTAACTGCCTCTGTATATACCGACTGTGATTTTAAGGTATGTTAATTAAACAGTTTTGTTCCCAGCATATCAATTATAGCTTGCAGTTACTGAATAACGTATTTTAAAGAAGTCGGCAAGTTGATCGACGCATTTGTTGTTGTATATTTTCATATGTCTGAACATGCTACGCGTGATTTTGTCCTCAGACTTCAAACCCGCACACCTAAAATGGATTCTGCCAATGCAATGGTCCCATTTAATGGTTTACATCAGGCCTTTGGTGATATCATTATTACAGTTAAGGCATATACTAATGTTTATTAAAATAGTATTTCGTCTTTCAGAAACCTTATTTTAACCTCGTTGAAATAGATAATATGAGTATAACTTTCAATTTCAAGAACTTAAAGCAGACTAAACAAATTTTATGCCGTGATGGAGTAAATTCGGTATTTCACTGAAAAACTGGTCAGTAAATCTGTTGTTATTAAATGATTGAATGATTACGCACAATGTGAATTTACCAGCTCAAATATTTGATTTTATCACTTGCCTACAGCAACAGGAGCATACGAGGTTCACTGAATACAATAATACACTTATTAGAATTTTAAAACTGAGAATTCACTGATTTGGATACACTTTAATACGGAGCAAATTTAACACTCCACCAAGTAGCAAATCCCCCACATGTTCATGTTTAGAATAGTAATTAGTTGAGTAATCATTTCGGATAGTAATTTTAAAGGGGAAAATTGAAAAATGTCTTGAAATTTTTAATTTCTTGAGTTGGATGACACATTTTGTATATTCTCCTAGTATGGTCTCAGCTGACTTTTTTGTTTCCTGAACTTGAAAAGCCACACATTTTTCCAGCCTATAGAAGACATGGAAGAGAATTTGAGGCTGAAAAGGCGCTCAAGAACTTGGTGAATGGATTATTCTTTGGAGTAGGTACAGTATGGTGTTGAAACAATGAAAATTCGTAAGCAATACAATGTACCGGGTGGCCAACTAAGAACGGCCGTCTCGGCCATATTTCAGGAGTGGATTATACCACAGGTTCGGGAGAAGAAAATTGTATCACAAAAGTTGCCTCGAAAAACGCCTGTAAATTATTTTTGAAATTGTAGGTCCACCGTTAGAGGGTGCATTTGACAGTAAAAATTTTAAAATTTAAAATGCAAACCTTGTTACGAAAAAACGCCTGTAATTCCGGTTCTGCTTGACCGATTTTAATAAACTTGATGTTGTTTGAAAAAGCTGTTGATTTAAAATCGAGAACTTGTGAATATGAAGCAACCTGATTAATAACATAAATGCTAGAGGGCGCTGTTTCATTTTTTTTTAAATATTGTGTTTTTTCGTAACAATTTTAAATAGGAGCATACAAATTGAAGTAGGTCTTTAAAAAGTAGACTAAATATTAATAGAACAGTGCAAACCGCAAGGCGATATCTCTTTTCTATCCTGAGATATCGTAAGAAACAGGTAAATGGCGTGAATTGTTCTTCCAGCGTCTAGAATGCTGGTTCGCGTTAACAGAAATTATTAAATTTAGCCTGAATGAAAAGATCTTACATTGGTCCGCAGTAATTTGAATTGTTATCCTACTAATGTTATGGATGCCACTAGATTACCTAAATGTAATGCTATCGCTACTAACAATAAGAACGAATTTCAAAATAATGTAATAAATCGAAAAACCTTTAATAAATAACTACGTAATTAGTGTCGCCCTAGATGTTCGAAATGTCGTCCATCATTTTCAATGCATGAAATCAATCGCTGACGGGTAGATAAAATAGCAGCTTCAATTTCTACCCTTGAAATACTTCGTATTGCCTGTCGTATCCTTTCAACCATGCAGCTCTTGTTGCGGGTCTATCGGCATTAACGAGATCTTTGACTCGCATTTAGAAATAAAAATTTGAACAAGTTTGGTCTGCAGGTCACGGTGGTCAAATAAATGAACTTACACGTCCTATACACCTTCCAGCGTATGATTAATCTAAGAAATTCCAAACATCTCTAGAATAATGTGCCGGGCACCCATCATGTTGCAAGATCATGTCACGACGATTGGCCAAAGGTATTTCTTTTAAAAGAAGTGGCAATTCGTTACTTGAAAAATATAAATAACTTTCTCCATCAACAGTCTCATTAAAAAAAAGGCCCAATTATTTCTCCACCTAGAATCCCGCACCACACATTTACAGACCAACGACCCTGATGTTGAACCTCCTGCATCCAGTGAAGACCTGTCTCAGACTAGTAGTGTATATTATGTCGATTCACACTACCATTTTCATGAAACGTAGCCTCATCTGTCCACATAATTCGTGAACGTATTTCAGGATCGTCGTATATCATATGTGAGAGCCAGTTGCAAAAATCCAACCTGTTATAGAAATATTGAGCATTCAAACTTTGGTGTAAGACCATGTGATATGGGTGCAATCTGAAATAGTATAAGCATATCAATAAGATTCATTGAAGGCCTTTATTGTTAGTAAACGAAAAATGAATTGAAATGCATTTACTCACGTAAGGTTATTACGAATTTTTTTCGCCAGGCCTCTCATTATTTTTATTATTGGTACTTTTTTACTTTAGTTGGCCTCTCTTAATTATCATGTTGTTAGTTAAAAATATATTCACATAGCATAAGATAATTTCATCAAATAATTTGGTGTTTTATTGGTACTGGACATAAAATGGCGGCAAATACATTAGTCTTGTTTTCACACGTTAAGTCTGATTTGGTGATATTTTCGGTATGATAAGAATGAGAAACATATAAGTAGTTACCAACTGGACAAACGAAAAATATCAAAACATTTCTATCATTCTATCCCCGAATAAGACATGCATTAATGAATAAGTAGTCACCTGTGTTCTCCTAAAATATTTCGAACGGTGGTTCGACATATACCTAGGTCTCTAGATAAGGCTCTGGTGATTGAATGAGGGTTAACATTGACATAATCTAAAACCTCAATGACATTTTTTTCTGTTCTACCTCTGCGTTGTCTTCGGTACATCGGAATTATTTTATTTCCAGTAGTACGCACACGGTGTGCGAGTCGGAGAAAAACTCTTCTGCTGTGATGCCGTCTGTTTGGGTACTGCAGTGTATAAACTCGAGCAACAACGGTTGCATTTCTCATACATTCAAAATCAACTGCCAACATATCAAATGCTTCCTCATTTGCATTTTATTGCGAAAAAATAAAGAAAGTCTATTAACTGCAACACGAATAATAATTTTTGACATATGCGTCAAAATCATAGCTTGCTTGTTTTCAAATGGGAATCTATTTTGTATTTTACATGGCCATCTTTACATATTTTGTTAACATCAGTAAGGGTGCGTTGTATCAAACACCTAAACTTGGTTTAATAATAACTCATGTTTGGACTATGACAGATTGATATATTTATTATCAATCAATTACATCCGTCTAAACAGCAGTTATCATTAAACTGAGTTTATAGGCGAGCGGGACGCACCCCCAAATTGACCTTACAGTGACCACGGAAGTACTAATCGCTAAGACCACTTTTACTTTATGTTTTCGGGGTCGCTGAATACGAATATGAAATTATTTTTACGATAGAATTGGGGGAACATGGAAAAAAACGGCAATTTCGGGTAAAATTGAGACAATTGAATTAGGCGTTTTTCTGTGGTCATCTCGCTATATCTTCCACATTTATCAATGTATCATTCTGAAATTTTCTATGACTATTGCGTATCTAAAGATCTAAACAACAAGCCTAATCCGAAAATTCTGCGACAATTAATACTTAAACAGTGAATTTCCAATTGTTTACTTTTACGTGTTCCGAGTTTTGTCGTACAAATGCAAAAGTTGTGTTACGAAGTTTCGAATTTCTAAAAACTAATTATCCAGTATTAAAATGCAATACCTAAAGAAGTTTTTGGAAAAGTTTCAAATCAAATATTGAAAATGAAAAAAGATATGCTATTTCGAAGTCGAGCGTAGCGTGCGGCTGCACGGCGCGATATAGCACGAGCAGCGACGATCCGAGTCGGAACTTTACATGCGTCCGAAATACGGTTTTATTATATCAATTAAAATAAAAACCATCAAAATATCTTAAAAATCTTCATTTATTTAATCTGTATTTACAATCACTTCTTCATTTACACATGTATCATTACAACTACAAACATCACAGCATTTCAAATTAGATTGTTTACATGGGCAAACGTCAGTTTCGCAAGCATTTTTTCCAGTGCACGAACAGAAGTACTGTTGTAGTATTTCCATAGCAGTGGGTCCATCGTAATAATCGAAACTCAATCTACCTGTTTCTACCACCCAGCCAAACTTTGTCACATCTTTGGAAATTATTAGAAGTTCGATTGCTTGTTACCACTCATTGATTTGCCAAAGAGCTCTTAAAATGTGTTTATGCATCGCAGGTTCAGATGGAGGGAGTCTTGCGATTTCAGAGTTCTTTTCGATGGTCTAATGATATCTTAATGAATTTATATCGTTACGTGTACCTTTTGACTTTTTCTTTGGATCGTACAAATAAGATGTGAATGTACTGACGAATTCTTGAGCAACATGTATGTCTAAGTCGGTTATTGTAGCTAAATTAGTCAATTCTTCGTCTGACATAAGTCGTAATGCTGCATTCACCTTGATATTGCCTAAATTAACGATGAATTAGTATCACAGCCTGTTAGAGCGTGTGCAGCTAACAACGACTAACAGATATTTTTTCCTAATTTTTTTGATAAACTATGAATAGGTATATACCTCCTGTAATCAGTGTGTACGGATATTTTTCCCGTGAAAAACCATAGCTGAAGTCTATTTTCAAAACTTGCATAATGAAATAGTAGTGATAAAAACACGTCTGTATCGGGAGATTCTACTATTGTTAACTGGTTTTCACTCATTCTGCGTTGAATACGTTGTACATGAAATATTTAGCGAGTATCAGCATCTATGTGCTATAGCCGCCGTGCAGCCGCACGCTACGCTTGACTTTGAAATAGCATATCTTTTTTTCTTTTCAATATTTAGATTTGAAACTTTCCCATAAACTTCTTTAGGTATTGCATTTTAATACTGGATAATTAGTTTTTAGAAATTCGAAACTTCGTAACACAACTTATGCATTTCTACGACAAAACTCGGAACACGTAAAAGTAAACAATTGTAAATTTACTGTTCAAGTATTAATTGTCACAGAATTTTCAGAGCAGACTTGTTGTTTAGATTTTTAGATACGCAATAATCAAAAAAAATTTCATATTGATACATTGATAAATGTGGAACATATAGCGAGATGAACACAGAAAACCGCCAAAAGCAATTTTCTCAATTTTACCCGAAATTGCCGTTTTTTTTCCATGTTCCCCCAATTTTATCGTGAAAATAATCTCATATTCCTATTCAGCGACCCCGAGAACACAAAGTAAGAGTGGTCTTGGCAATTAGTACTGCGTGGTCACCTACTGCTTTTTCTAAGCGACTTTTTGGGGGTGTCCCGCTCGCCTATTAGGTGTTTGATACAACGCGACCTAAATCGTAATTCATATTTTAAACTGTATTTGTTGTTGCTGGGCAAATATCGGTTTTTATTGATATTTCATGCTTTTGGTTTACGAACACATCGCTTGAAAACAAATATAACATTCTTATATAATTGAAAAAATGTCGCACAACTTACTTCACCAGCCTTCTAGACGTTGGAAGATCAATTCCGCCATTTACCTGTTTTTTACGATATCTCAGGATAGAAAAGAGATATCGCCTTGCGGTTTGCACTATTTTATTACTAATTTAGTCTTCTTTTCAAAGATCCACTTCAATTTGTACGCTTCTATTTGAAATTACCGGAATTACAGGCGTTTTTCGTAACAAGTTTCCCACTCTCCCCCGCCCCTTATTTGAAGAGACAGATTTAAACTTGTCATATTCAAATTATGCAGAATTTGTCGAGAAATCTGATTATAATATTCAATAGGCTACTTAATAAAGTAAATTTTGAAAAATTTTCCATTTTAAAATTTAAAATAATTTCCAGGCGTTTCTCGAGGCCACTTTAGTTTTAAATTTTTTTTTCCGAACCTGTGCTATAATCCACTCCTGAGATATGGCCGACGGCCGTTCTTAGTTGGCCTCCCGGTACATTGTAAATATTTTCTGATAAAATTTTATGATGATGTGACAATGGGGATATATAAACTTACCTCCTCTTTTTCGAATGTTACGTGCCGTTACAAAAATTGGTAGTGATCTGCTAATAGGGGGAATGAATAATTGTTGAGTTTTTAATCATGTTATTGTAACTATGTTGGCAGAATTTGAAAACTGTGCAATATTCCACTGCAAAAGTCGAAAATTTCTCAGCAAATTATAACATCAATGAAATGAGACGGATGATATAAACATAAATCCAGGGTATAGAATAGTGCGGGAATAGTGACTTAGTTGCTAAATAATATGACTTGCTTTCCTTTCGACGCGAATATCGGTTGAAATCACCTCACTTCAGTTATTATCACAAAATTAACGTGTTCCGTTCAAGCGCTGCAAAGTGATGAGTCTACTTGCCCCTTACCAATGCTGCACGTTCTCTCAAGCACAAGCATTTATTGATTATATTACATGACTTGTAACAGTGAGGTTAAATTGGTATTTTGACTTGTGTTTTGAGAACTGATCATAGATTTCCAGTTAATGAGAAACGAATACTAGAATTTATATGTTTATTTACAACCATATATGTAATGCTGTCATTACTAACGTCATTGAAGGTTCGGAAGTGTCACATTACACACCTCTACTTACCGCCCCCACCTCCCGCCTTCATTTCCCGCCCTAATTTCATCTATTCTAGATAAATATTTTATATATTTAAAAACAAAACATATTTTTTTTACAAATTTTATAATACATATTTAATAGCAAACAATAAAAAACAACAATGAAGTAAAATACAACAAACTACTTATTGATAATAATCGTTAAATTTGAATTATTGTAAGCGTTTATTGAGATACTTAGGTCTGTACCAGCGCTGGACCCTCCAACAGTTATCTCTTTGGGTGACAAATTAATTTCATGTTGAATGACTGAGGTTTGTGAACTACTTGCAATAGCTACAGAAGACATGGCACATCGGGACAGCATAGTGGCAGTTTTCGTTTTATTCTCTATTGAGCCATCCACATAACCTTCCGTCACAGTACTAGATTTCCATCCTCCCAGGATTTTTAATTGGAGTACACTTGCACCACTGTTGGCAAGTAACGTAGCGGCGGTTCTTCAGAGTGCGTGTCCTGTGAAGCCTTTCCAGTTCTCTAAATTCAAAAAAGTAGCAATTTTTTGGGAAAAATTAGCTATTGTATTGTGTCCAGTTGGTTGATTTCTTGCTATTCCTCCTCTGAACGGAACAAAAAATCTATCGTTTTCTATGTTTTTTTCTTAAATTTATGTAGTCTTGAATGATCTTCACCCATACTGGAACAGTATGAGAAATGATCTATTTGTATGTGTTTCAGAATCTGGAATCTCAACCGAAATTTTTTCTTCAAAAAAGCCACATCCAACATTTTCATTTCCACTAATTCGTCCGTCCGACAAGCTCCAGATACGCCTATTATTATTGCTACCTTAAACAATAATAAAAATTAATACCATGAAACCAGTATACTTGTATTAGCTCAAACACGTTTTTTTTAAATACTTATTGAAAGAATCACAAATAATAACTTACCTTAATCGATATAAGATGATTTGGATCTCTATTTAAAAAAACCGCTAGCAGTTTCCCAGGTTTTGAAATATCAGTTTTCTCTTCAATTTATAGCATCGTTCGAATCATACTGTACATTGCCCACAAAGTAGACGGCTTCTTTTGTTTGGTATGTTCTCCAAAATATGCCAGGAGTACACTTTCTGAACCGATATTTTTAACCTTCTTTTCTTCCCACCACTTCCTATATAATTCAATGGCTTTTAGATACCGATGCTTACTTTTCTCTGGCACCAAGCCCTGGGCTGCTGCGTGAGCAGCCTGTCGTACTTCTGGTGGGATACAATCCCCAAATTCTTCGTCGGAAGACATGGTTTTCAATTTATAATTCGCGAATTCAATATCCAAATTTATCTGACATTTATTGACATTATCTGACATTTACTCATATTGGTGACAATTGTATACCCCGTAGTCACGGTAACAATATATCTACTTGATTATTCAGAGAAACCGCGTTCCTGGTAATTTGTCGTTAAATGTAATATTTTAGGAATGTTCAGAATGAAACAGAAATTTATTGATTCTGATCGAAATATGATGGTTTTAAATAAAATAGTATACAAACCTCCGTAGGAAGTTTCATTCCTGTCTCGAGATCATAGCTAACCTCGACGCTTTGCGTCTCGATTAACTAACTGATCTCACGACAGGAATGAATCACTTCCCACCTTGGTGTGTAATATACTATTAACCTACCACATTGCGTAAAAATATGTAGATTCATCAAAAATTCTGGTACAAATGACAGATTAAATAAAGGTTGAATTTATTTCAGATGCAAGTCGCTTCTCTAAAAAAAATAATTGATGTGAATATGTCTCTTCAAGTAACTTAATTTCGCTTCGTGTACAAAAGGTAAACATTTATGATTGATTAGATTTGCATCTGTTGTATGTACATATTATTTACTGACAAATGAAATATGCAAATGATCACAAACACTTGAAATGAGTTTGCATGAACCAAGCAAATATCACTTTCAATGTTTGTTTCACGTAATTATTCATATTTTGTACTATAATATATAGTATCATCATATGAATAGAAAAAAAGGACTTCCGACTTTTTATGAAACTTTTTCAAATCCAGAATATTAGTAATAGAATATGTTGCACACTGTGGAAATCATGTTGGCTAGAAATTGTATGCACAAATGCTAAACTACTCACAGGAAAGGTACAGGAAAAGTTTGTTGCATCTAATAAATGTCATTAGGTGAATGTATATGTAGTAATATCCTAAGTAACCTACCTTCCCCCACACTAAAAATGCTAAGCTTTTCGGAGGATTTTCCAAGTTTGACTGTATTACAAAGTTGTTAACCCACTTTCCTTATCCTTTATATACTCTGCGGAAATACCGTCGTGTATGAGAATCGTGCATTTTTTACTAAAATTCCCAATTGGTTTCACCCAAGTAAGGAGTAAGCTTGGCGATGTTTGTGAAACTTTTAATTAGCGTATCAAACTTAAATCAGAACTAAGATAAACTGAAACTCGTCAGTTGGCGCCAGCAATTCTTGTAGATTATTGAGGAATTATATTAGTGGTATCCCCCAGTTCTCAGTTGTTCAGTTCGTGTGATTAGTTAGAAGCTTTGAATAATTATAATTATTCTTCCAATTATTTTTTATCAAAAAAGTGCTCCCATAGCGCTGATTATTAGCGACTTATGTTAGACATTTTATGTAGTTTTGTAAATGAAGGGATGCAAGATGATAAATACGTTGGTAACACAACATTCGACCGTTCAAGTTCGCTCCGTGTACAAGAAGATATAATGCGAAGCCCGCTGTTCATATTTTGAGGGAAAAAGTCTTTCTCTCACATGCAAGAAACATTGGGAAAATACGTAGATATGAGTTTGCTGTTGGGATAAATTAACTATTCAAAGAACACTTGAAACATTTGTGATGATTTGAGAATTATAGCAATGTTAACTTCACTACAAAGAGTAGGCAGCTTGGCAACTGACTAATGAAAAAGGATTAGGGGTTTGCAGTGTCTGACGAGTAATTTCCCACCTAATGCTCTCAACTTAATAAGTTGTTTGTTACATGGTGGTTCCTGATGATTATACGCTCTTTCTAGAAATTGAACGTTTCATCTATAATTTCCTAATAGTTCTTTTATAGATAATGTGATGAGTTGCTTGCTGTTCTGATGCATCGGTGGAAAATGATTGCCTGGTGTCTTCATTTAGGGTGATCAATAGATTATTTGAATGTACATAGAAATCTACTGACTCAATTGTATTTGTTCGTGAGAGGTAAATCCCGATTTCTCATATGTTTATTTCAAAATATACTAAATAAGTTGATCCAGTTCTTCATGTGTCGATAAATTTTCGTGACAGCTATTGGTCAAGTGATACCCAAGAAAACAATTATTCGAGAAATATTCCGGTAGTAGATTATCGTGTGGATATGCAAATATATGACTGTCTTGATGTTCCACCACTGCAACATAAAATGAGTAAAGAGGAGATTGTAAAACGCTCATATTGGCTAGATATACAAGATCATTTCCATGATTTTGACTAGTGATACTTTTGAAAAATTCATGGAATACATTGTATTTACTGTTAATAATTTGTTCTCACAATTGTGAAGTAATGAGGGATTATTGATTTATTCAATTATAGAGGTAGGAAGTTATGGAGAGAATATTCGTGTAATAATTAAAATAACATCAATGTTTGTTATCGACAATCCTTATTATAAAAGACTGCGTCTGGGCAAAACGTATTTACGCATCGGAAACTTGTCGCTTACTGAACTATTTGAAACTCTATTTTACATTTCACAAAACATGTGTTAAAATGTTTACTTATCTAAATAATCCACGAAAAGAATTCATCTAACCCATGGTCAGAAAAGGAGGTACTAAAAAGATAAAATGTTTCTCCTAAAATTGAATTTATAATAAGTAATAAAAGTTCAAACTAACATCCATTTTTGTCCAAATAATTCAACAGGCCCCTCCAAAATGAATCCTTTTCAAAAAACTGAATTGAAATTACAATATAGTTACATATACAGTAGAACCAAACACTTTAAAATATTTCACTGAAGGCTTTCAATTATGCCATATCTCATATGCTGTTTTCATTATTTTTAATGCTGTACTTGGACACCCCAGAAAAATGTATCCAAACAAGATGCGGCTATTATTGATCGTGCTTTCTCTGTAATTGTTCTAGCCATACGTTCGGCAGTACCATTCATTTGAAGAGTACGCGGAACTGTCAAATGATAAGTGACGCCTTTATTTTTACAATAATTTTACATTTTTTTAGATAAATATTCTCTACCGTTATCTATGTATAAATAAACTAATTCAAGATTGAAATGATATTCACTTTTAGCAACAAAATCACTAAATACTGAACACACCTCTGATTTTTGTTTAAGCAAATATACTACGCAATAATAAGTATAGTGATCTAAAAACTAAACAAAATAATTTTTATCAATCAGTGCCGTCGGAGTGATTGAACCACATACATCCGAATGTACAATATATTATGGCCTCCTTACATATTCACGATTTTTTGACTTTATTAAATGATAATCGAGTTTGCTGGCCTTTAATGCAAGCCTTACATGTTTTATCATTAGGATTAACTTCTATTATTTCTCCTATATATTCTACCTTATCATAGTTCCCAAATTTAACACATTAATCTCTACTTATATGACATAATCTTTCATGGCAAATATTATAATTTGCTTTCTTATTATGTTATTAACTATTTTAACAATATAATTTATATCATAATTGGCAATTGTAAATTCTATTTGAGTCAAATTATTTGAGGGGTTACCTTGCATAATAAGTATACTATTTTTACTTATCTCTACTCCATGTTGATCAAATACGACAATCATTCCCAATGTTTGAAGTTTGAAAACGGATAGCCGATTATACGGCGCTTCTGGACTATAGAACTTCTTCGATTGTTACTATGATTCCTCTGTTTGTTGTCACTATAATTGCACCCTTTTTTGTTGCTGAGATGGATTCTTCACTTTTGGCAACTCAAACTTTAATCGGATTTTCAAGGGACTGAAAACGTCTAGCAATATCCTCTCTATTTATGATGTGATCTGATGCCCCGGAGTCTAACAATAAGATAATTTTATTACTGCTTGACTCAAGTGAATTGATTCCCCCGGCTGAAAATGTTTCAAAGGTTTCGGAATCAATCACTTAAATACTTTGAGCGGTTTTATTTCTTTTCTGCTCATTGTACTTTTTGTTTCTTTTATAATAAATGCAACTTTTCATTATATATCCTATACCACCATACTGATAACAATCAGCTTCGGCTTTTCCCTTGAATGAGTTTTTGAAAGACCTATGACCATTTTTAAATGTTGATCCACCATTTCGATGGAAATAACGTTTAGTTGCATCGTTCGTGTCACTGTTTTCTACCACTAAAACTTTTAGACTTGTGTCACTAGTGCTATTCAACGCGACAATCGATTACAATCATTTGCTGTCATTTGAAAAACAACATGTTCAACAATACATTTTCGATATCAATCGATCACTCTGATTATAATCGGTCTAAAATTATGATGCTATTGAAGACAATCGTAAATCGGAAGTATGTGATTGGTCGAAAAATTCAAAAAAACTACCGTTTGTCTATGGGTTATGTGATGTGAGTGATATTATGCAATCGTATATTACATTTTTGGTTAACAGAACAGCTTCTATAAAATTAAACGTGATTGAACTAAATGAACTTGTGGAATACACGTGAAATGAACTAAAGTAATGATGATGTTATGTCACTCAAAATGACAATTTTTTTGGTCGTTCAACAAACATCAATCCGTTTTCGATTTCGATTATAAACTAAATCGGAATCAAGATCGCAGTATTGAATAGCACTACTGTTTTGTCCTTTAATTTTAATGTCTTGATTCAACAAACGTGTTTTTACAAAGTCCAAATGTAATTGATCTTCCGATAACGTTTCAATTGCAATGATAACACCATCAAATGAAGACGGATGTGTAGTTGATAAATAAAGTACTTTATCTGCTTCATCTGATTTTGATTTGGATTTCCAGATGCTAATAAATTATTGACGTGTGAGTCAAAAATGGAAAATGTTCCATCAGATATATATCAGTTGCTCATTTTAACTCCGCAAGTCTTCTTCTCATTGTGATCTGCGTGCTAAGACTTTTTCTGTCATAAATAGAATCTAATTTTTTGAAAATATTTTTAGCAGAAGTGACGTCTGTAAAATGTAGCAATGAATCCGTCAAATGTGAACCGATAACACTATGCGCAACATCATTTTTCTTTATCCATTTACTCTCTGGAATAGTAGGAATATTTTCAACGATAGTATGAAGTATATGACGCTCTTCTAATAATTGACGCACTCTCTTCTTCCACACACTGTAATTCAATCCATTAAAAGGAATTATTGAAGTTTCCATTTCATACACTCACTATAGTATAACTCACTTTTTTATTGAAAACTAACTTTTATTTTCCCAATTCCACGATTTAGTTATTCAATGATATAAGGGCCCATAACCTGTAGGAAGTTATGGAGAGAATAATCGTGAAATAATTAAAGTAACATCAATGTTAATTATCGTTAATCTTTATTATAAAGGGAAACGTCTTTACGCATCAGAAACGTGTGTGTGTGTGTGTACTGAACTATTCCTAAACATGATTTTACATTTCTCTCAACATGTTAAAATAGTTACTTATCTGAACAATCCACAAAATGGATTTATCTAACCCATGGCCAGAAAAGCAGGTACTAAAAAGATAAAATATTTCTCCTAAAATTGAATTTATAATAAGTAATAAAAGTTCAAACTAACATTCGTTTTTGTTGAAAGGATTCAACAAATAATTTCTTCCAAATATGGAATAATGTTGATTTTGATAAATTTTTGACCAAAGCGATTAAGAGCCAAAAAATATAGGGTGTTTTATTATTGTATTTTTAAATGTTCCCATCGGTGTATTCCCCTTCAGCTTTACTTATCTCAATTTTAAATTGAAGTTGGGCTTGGTGGAAACATTTAATTTTTGTAGTTTCTAATGGATGGATTTTTCTATAAACTGGAAGATCAGGAGCACTGCTCGAAAAATCTGAGGAACATTCTGAAAAATCATATTGACAATATATTCTGAAGGAGAATTGATACGGAAAATTTCTAAACCTATATCAGTCAACTGAATTTCTATTCCAGATTTTTGAGGGTTTTTTAATGGTAGGTTTCATGAAATCCAAGATCTTAATCCAAATGGAGAGGTGATCTGAAATAATGAGTGAAAATCCTCATCAAATTAGCTGATCGATCGCATAGATAGTAGAATTAGGAAGAAAAATTGAAGGGGAAGACTTATCATTCAATAATTCCACTTAACATCATTCAATTCCTTCACAGAAATATTGCCATATTTTTCCATTTATATATATATTTGAAATGGGCCTAGTGAACTTCATGAAAATATTTTTTCAATCCTTTGAGATTACATAATATTTTTTCCAATAGTTTGAATTTGTTAAACATTGCTAAGTTCGATCTATTGAAATGCTCTACGTATACATCAATATTGTTACTAGAAATATAATTCGTTATTATCCCTTTGAGGATATTTTGAGAGACAAATGAGGCTACCCAGCCGACTCATCTCTGTTTCTACGTACTATGCTGGAATTTATAATGGGAACTTCTTTCACATTTGGATGCGTATAAAATAATCATATCAAATTCTTGATAATCTAAGCAAGTTTCTTGAGAATAGAACGAATTATTTACTGTAGCCACACCATATTTCCACTCAATTGCACTTTACCTGTTTATGATGAATCTCCTAAACTATACCGAAATAATATTCCTATGTAAGAGAAATCATACAAACATCATGAAAAATGTCTTTCCTCAAACTTTCTTCGTACCTATTGAAAACTTCTCTGTGCGTATTTAGACAAATTAGTTGACTGAAATCGGAATGCGTATCGCTTGGACCTGTTGAAATGGATTGAAATGGTGATTATGGTTTGCGTTTTTGGGAACTAAAATCCTGTTTATATTTGATGCTGATAGAAATTCCACAATGACTGATAACCGAACAATAGCATATTTAACTTTTTTTGGAACTATTATCGCACTAAACGTCAAAATTGTTGAAATTAGCATATTCTATGTGTTACTTTCTGGTTCATGGAGATTACAAAACAAAACTTAGTCTGTTTGGTCTCTAATAAATAAGTGATATCACTTATATTTCTGATATGATAAGAGTTATTGCAGTACATTGAAATTTCAAAGAAAATATCATTGATATACTCGTATATTACACAAGATGGGATTGCATTTCCAAGATTAAGTCTGATGTTATGCTTTCATAGAATCCTCAGTCCAATGCCCTACGAATAGAAACTAAATTCAAAAAAATCAATTCAGAGAGATGGAAGTTGCAGCTTCTTTTGTTTCAGTATAAGTTCATTTTCAACAACACTACTTAGGAATATATAGAATAGATACATAGATCAATTGAAAATTATGGAATGACAATGTGACAATTTTTCATTAACCAGATTAGGGTATATTTTGTTAAAATGTAATTTTTCAGCAGAATTTATGATATACGTGATATTTTCGTTTCACATATCTTTTTTGTTCTGTTCAGTGATTCAGTATTGAGTAAATACAGATGTACAAACTGTGTTCACGAAAGGTATACTCAAGATAAGGAATATTTTTATTTTTAGCGAAAAATTATATCCTCGAGAGAAAGTTTTTTTATTCCAAGTCCCATGAAATGGAGGAACTAGCTTCATTCAATCCTATGGTTTTTAGTATTAAGTTCTATAATTTAGTTAGTTCTGTTAGCTTCATTATATCTCAGAAATAATATTCTACATTCTCATTAACAGTTTATTTCACTCACAATTAACAGCAATTATGACACTAACGAAAATTGAGAGGAAAATTGATAGTCAATTGAAAAATGAGAACTCATCTTCTCCTAACTAAATTTTCAAATATTTGGCATATTTGGGGTGATTCCATTGGTCGATTCACATTACTGCAATAAGCTTTATATCTTGAATAATACGGTTTGTATACGTTTCTTGTGCTTATATCCATACAGAAAACATTGAAACTATTAGATCGAATATGAATTCTGGTAAAAATATCTGTCCATACGGTCCCATCCATCACTCAGAAATCATTACTTCAGCCAATTTATTATCAGGGATGGGTTGCCATTATATTGAAAATACGTTTTAAACCTTTGTTCTGAGACGTTTATTCACATCAGGTATCAGAAAGTTATACAGCAAATACAAATGTTCTATCCTAAGTAGCAGACCAAATATATACCTTCCCAGAAAATTGATTACGATGGTAAATCTTGGAAACAGTAACTGTCTTTAACAGATTTCATTTGTTGTGAGCGTCACTTCATCAGGAGATCAATTTATTGTGGCTGAAGAATTATTTCACCGATAATTGCACCAACATCAAACTTTATGCCATGATCATAATTTGATTGAATTTTTGTTTGAATGGAAAAATAGTACTCTTGTTTGTAAACTAAACTTGGGCTTTACTTTTGCTCATTGCATGGCCATATCATCTTCGTTCTCACTATATGCTTCCTTCGATTAATTTTTTTACGATCAGATCATGTTTAATGTGATTCATTCATTCATCAATATATTGCAGGGGTTACTTACTTTTCCAGAACAACTGATACAAATTGAATCTGTTTTTCGTTCTCTCAAGAGCCATTCCCATCCAATATATCCATACTTATAGGTAAAATATCTAGTCGTTTAGAGAGATATTACAAAAATTGTTCATTAATTGAAATATCCACTTATTCATCACAAAAATATCCGTTGATAGAAATATAGATGTTTTCTGATACACTGCTGACATTCACAACTTTGTAACTTCATTACATTACAAATTCTGCTGAAATTGACCATGGATGTCTCACACAACAAAATAAAGTTACTGAAATAACAACAAATGATGAGCATTTTCATTGCTTGCAATAGAAACATGTCAAAGCACGTAGAACTTAAAAATAAATACATTTGTCTTTCTAAACGGAAGAAGTAATGGAAAATAAGTGTCTCAGTATTATTGATGTTCGTACACATTCGATCAAAACTTTCAAAAATAAATAAGACCGGAGATTCTCGGAGAAGTAAAATATTGACGTAAGACATGGGAAACATATTGAATTCACTGTAAATAGAAGGAAACCGTTACACTTTATTGAGGGCAATACATAATCTGGATTAATTAAAATCAAAGCAGAACTGCATAATAACTTCCCCAAATCTCAATTATGACCTTCTAATGCAAAAAGTTAGCAGGTATAATTGTGTATTAGTAATAGAAGAAACTCGGAGATAAAATTTGTTAAAAATCAACGAAAATACAGGATTATTGAACAATTATGAACAATTACAGCTCCTATCTATACAATATATGATTTTGAAGCTGTGCTAATTCAATAAATTTTTTCTATCGGGAGCCCATCACTTTCTTGATTTCCACATTGTATAAGAAGATTTTTCCCTCGTCATTTTTTTACTCTTAAAACGATTAATGAGTGTACAAAACTGAACATTTGGATGTACAAAACACAGTTGCATTGTAGTTCAATATCGCTAGCAAAGAGTACCGCTTGTCCAAAAGATGCTCACACAATATTTCAAAACTACTAGATAAACTACATTCTTCCGTTAACCTACGAATGAAGTAAATTATTTCCTATCCTTCCATTCAATCAAATTTGTTTATGTAAACAGTCTATTTTCAAACTAAAATAGCTGAAGATCGTACGACGAGTAAATATTTCTTGATCCATGATACAGATTGATGTATGCAGATTGCTGATTGTTTTGATTTGAACTAAATGCTCTATTGGATTCTCATATAAGCAATAAACTATGATGTATCTTTGAACTACATCTTCAACATGAATATCGGGAACTAGAAGCATCCACCTCATGCGAGGGATGGAAACAAGCAAGACATAGCTTTTTCTGTTGTACAACATTGATCCTATCTGACTGAGATGAATTCAGAAAATTGGGGCATTTAGAAAGCACGTGACTTTGATTAAACTTATAACATTCAAAATGCGTATCTGTACTCGTTGAGGGCCCAGTTAATGCTGAAAAAGGTGAATTTTGTGATTTGTAGGACGGCCTTGGCCCAGTGTGATTATTTTGATAAGACGACCTTTGTCCTTGAAAATTATTTTGATAAGCCGGTTTTTTGACGGCTGGTGATTGTGAGAGGGATTCTAAAACCTTACATTTATTTTCTGAAAATTGAAAAAGCGATTGGTAAGTGGGAATTTCAGTTGCAATATTTGACATTTCAAAACTAGAACGAGTAGGTATGTCTAGTTCTTCCAAAAGGATAAAAAACAACAAAGAATCCCAACTTTCGACATCAAATTGAAGGGCCCTTTGAACTTGCAAATATTCTTGGCTGTATGGGTTTTCAAGGTAACCTTAATTTATTATAATAGTTATAAATTAATTTAAAATTGTTCGTGTTTTACCATTATTTAATTTATTTTACTGTTTATTTCTTTGGTAGTTTTTAATTCTTATCAGTTAGTTATTATTTATTTTTCTTCTTGTTGTAAAATGCTTACTCGTGAAGGAACTGTGCAAATTGTTCGTATGTATTATGGCGGTCACAGTAGTCGTGATATGAAACAATTTTTATTTAATATGTCCAATGGTCAGACTGATGTTACGTATCACGGGATACATCAAATTATTAAACAATTTGAAACAACGTTGTGCCTAAAACCAGAACACCGACGAAGAAATAGAACAACATTAATTGAGATTGACCTGCCCATTTTGTTGGCTTTTGTTGAAAACCATAGGACCACAATTGGACGCGTGGCACGAGATTTGAATGTTAGTATTTTTACAGTACACAGTGTTCTAAAAAAACAGCCTCAAAGCTTACAAACTTCATGATGTACAAGAACTTTTTGAGCAAGACTATTTTAGTAGACAATTTTTATGCGAAATTATGATAGACAAAGCTAACTGAAATAGGATTTTTTCAAGATACATCTGTTTTAACGACGAGTCTAGTTTTGTTTTAAAGAGAACAACTAACAAACAAAGTCAAAAGTATGGGGATACACTAAATCCATTTAAAATAAATGTGTCTCATACCCATTACAAGAAAAAAACGATAGGCCGGCATATTTTGTGATAAAATAATTGGTCCTTTCTTCGTAGGTAACAGCTTTAATAGCCAAGAATATTTGACTCTTCTCCAAAATGAAAGAGGACCCCAAATTGCAAATGCCGCACCTAAAAATGTTTCAGTATGGTATCAACATGATAGTTGCCCGGCTCATTCCAGTAGGGAAGTACGGGAATACCGTGATACTGTTTTCCCAAATACGTGGTTAGGTCGAGGGGGTACAATAAATTGGCCGGCAAAATCTCCAGATTTCGCACCCGATTTATTTTTATGGAGTTTCTCAAAAAATTAAGTAGCAGAATATGAACTGGAGACAGAAGATGAATTGAAAAATATTATTATTATTAAATATCCGAAAATTTGTAGAACTGTTATTAATAATGTACGGCGGAACTTCTATGATCGTTTGGGACACTGTTTAGCAGCAAACGGGAAACAATTTGAGCATATAATAAAATAAATAAATTTGTAACCTAAGAAAATTGTCTGATTTTAAATATCTCTACTTAAAATTCCTTTTTGGACAAAAATTATGAAAAAAACTTTTCGGGAGCGAACCGCGACCCTTTAAGTTCAATTTTAAATTTTCAGTACCAAGTACCAACTCGGCCACATCGGCACCGGTCCTTAGTATTCCAAAGTTTTATAAAAATGGCATACGACTTTTAAAATTATAATTATGCATTTTCTTAGTAAATTTAAGAAAATTAAAAGTGCATTTGAATTTGTTTTTCAACGACCTTTTCAAATCAAATTATTTTTCACGAACGCTATTTAGTAAAAAAGTTAGCTCGCGTTTGACAGTTTCGTACCGTAAACCCTATGTCTCATTCTATAAATAGTGTATATATTATAGACGCGGTCACACAAATAGTGACATATTTTAGTCATAGTATGAAAAATTTCCCGAAAACCTTCAAAAAGTTTGAACCTAATCATAATATTTGAATAGAAACATACATTTGTGACAGACAATTGTAATAAACACGAGATATGAGATAGGAAATTTTAAGGACACCCCATATAGATAAAATTTTCTTGATCATAAAATAAGTCGGAACAAATTAATATAAAAAACAATTGTTGACCTCCGCCAGGAAAGAATTTTTTTTTTTTTTTATTTTAGCTTGACGTGCCTCGACAGCGCAGGTCATTGGCACAGAAAAATAATTACAAATATTTACATGATACGGAATAACAACTATTACTAATTTTTAAATTAGATTTTATGGTAGAGATGCGTAGCTTTCAGAAACTGTAAGACTTTCTTGATCTCGGTGGGACAGTGGAGCATTTCCTTGAGGTTAGGCCTTAGGTCGAATCGTTTATATGTAGCGGAAAATTGTTTGCAGTCAGTAAGTATGTGCTTGACGGTCAGTATAGTATTACAGCTATGGCAAACAGGACGATTTCCTGAAGACATCAGATGACCGTGTGTGAGTTTGGTGTGGCTGATTCGAATTCTTCTGATTATAGCGGCCTCTCTCCTTGTTAAAAAGCTAAGGGAGAGAGGAGAAGTAGATGAATGAATATTGTGAAGTGCTGTCGTACTGTTGCGCCATAGATGTTTCCAAGATTCTTGCGTGACGTTTTTGAAATGGAACTTGAGGTCGCTGACGAGTTGGACTATGTGTTTTGGATTGTCGCTAGAGGCAGCTTCTTTCGCGTGGCGATCGGCAGTTTCGTTACCAGCAATTCCAATGCCTTGGTTAGTGCACCAATTTTATCATGTCCTAATTTTAATGAATCTTTTATTTTCCATTGTGATGCAAGTTCATATGACATCGGTGCAGTGCTTACACAGGACAATGGAGGTAAAATTCATGTAATATGTTATCTTTCACGTACTCTAAATAAATGTGAAGTCAAATATTCGGTAACAGAGAAAGAATTACTTTGTGTTATTTGGGCTATTGAAAAATGTAGATGTTATTTAGAATTATCAGAATTTGTTACAGTGACAGACCATAGTAGTCTGACTTGGATTAATAATTTAAAAAATCCACAGGGTCGTCTTGGGCGTTGGACTCTGCGTTTACAACAATATCATTTTAAAGTTGTACATAGACCTGGCAAAGGAAATATAGTTCCAGACAGTCTTTCTAGATTTTCTATAGGAATAAATGTTATGGATAGTGTCAAATTTAAGGAGGATGAATCGGATAAGTGTGCGTGTTATGTAGATTTGTGTGAAAGTGTAAGAAAACGTCCATTAAGTTATCCTGTATGGAGAGTAAATGAAGAAGGGATACTGTATAAATATGTAAATGATAATAATTTTTATGAACCTCGCGATAAATGGAAAATAGTGATACCAAAACCTCAAAGACCTAAAATTTTATACAGTGCACATAACGATCCAAAATCAGGACATTTAGGGATATATAAAACTTACAATAAAATTCTATCAAAATATTTTTGGCCTAAAATGAAATCGGATGTAGTTACATATATAAGAAAATGTAGAGTGTGCGCAGAACAAAATTCAGGAAAGAAAAAAGCTGCAGGTCAAATGGGAGTTAAACCAGAAATTAAAATGTGTTGGCAATATATATCCACAGATTTAATAGGTCCATTTCCAAGAAGTACTTTAGGTCATCGTTTAGTTTTAGTGGTAGTTGACTATTTCAGTAAATTTACTTTACTATTTCCGTTAAGAACCGCGACAGCTAAAAATGTTGCTAAATTAATTGAAGATCATGTATTTTTAATGTTAGGGATACCTGAATTTCTACGTTCAGATAATGGTGGTCAATATAGATCAAGAGAATTTGAAAATTTACTTAAAAGTTATGATATTACTTTCTTAACTAATCCGTTGTACGATCCAGCTCCGAATTTTACGGAAAGATATAATAGGGTTATTTAAACTATGATGCGTTCTTTCATAACAGATAACCAAAAACATTGGGATAAACACTTACAAAAATTAGTTTGTGCAAACAAAACTTCAAAATCAGAAATCACACAGAATACAATGTATTTTGTTAATTTTGGATATGAAATGAATTTAATAGGGAGTGATTACAAACAACAAAGAAAACAAATAGCTTTAGAGACTAATTGTGAAAACTCTGATGAAAACATAGATATCGGAAACTCGAGTGAAGAAATTGGAAAACACATTAAAGAAAAATCTAACAAATTAAAAGAAATTCATGTATTCGTAAAAAAGCGTTCAGAAAAAGCACATTTAATATCTACACATAATTATAACTAAAGACATAGACCAGTACAATTTCAAGAAGGACAATTAGTTTGGAAAAGAGAATATAATATATCTGATAAAGCTATAAAATATTCTGCTAAGCTAGATTAACAATTTTCAGGGCCTCATAAAATTAAAAAGAAATTAGGAGTTAGCACATATGAATTAATGAATGAACAAGGGGTATCTTTAGGGAAATGGAACGTAAAAGATTTAAAAATTGACATGACACAAAGTGAGAAACAACCTGAACACAGAAAGAGACGGCGGAAGAAAGAGCAATAATAATTTCTTCATATGTCAGATATTTTCATTCTGTTTGTCTTTCCAGTATTGTATTTTTTGTCTATAAGGTTTTTCATTACTCCTGCTTAAAAATTTCTTCGAAATTCTTCTTTTGGGCAGGGGGTAGTGTTACGGTATTAGAATTCACTAAATAAATTTCTTAAATCTAACTTAATTGGATTCATATCACAAATAATTGTAAAACTAATGTATATTGGGTTACTTACTTTTAGGATATTTATTTGCAAATCGCTTTATCAGTTGTTGGCGATTAGCTGGACAAACCTGATAGTTAAATTTTATAGTCAGTTCTGTACTTAACTTTTCGGCTATAAATATCATTATCATTTAGGGTTTTAACTGGATGCTGAATAGCACGATAAAGGATTTTAGTTTTCTAAAATGAGGGGATGTGTTTGAGAGTCGGTAGGCATGTCTCTTTATCTTGGATACTTGCTGAGAAGTGTTTTCTGTGGAAGTTTGGCAGTGAAGATGGGTGAGTTCGTCTCTGTAGTATTCCGTCTACATTGTTTATTGAGTTCTGAAATTATTTTGAATTTCTAAAGTGGTAATTTTGGTAATGATAATTTTTTGAAGGAGTGGGGCTTCCGCCCTGTAACACCTCTTGAAGCGGTTTCCATTGGAAAACCAGATAATCAGATAGTTCTCCTGAATCAACTTTAAAACAAATTAGGAAGTCGGGGTAAGCTGTATAAAAGTATCTTTGATGGTATGGTGTTCGCGATCGGAGATGTAGAAATATTATTTAATGCAGTAGCTACTTTCTTATTCGATGTATTTGTCGCCACATGATCAAAGTTATTTTCCATAGTATCCAGTTGATTTCTGCCAGCCTCGTGAAAACACGTTTTTGTACAGGTAGTTTGTGAATTGAATAAAATTGTAGTATCTTTAAACTTGCAAAGTTGTTCTTAGAGAAGAAACAACTAGTGCTTATATTGTGTCATAGTAATTGTTGAATTTATCTGAATTAATTGCTTAAATTTCTCATATCCCGCGTTTGGAGAATAGTTTCTTACTGTTTATATTGTCATTTTGGAGGAAATATTTATACCTGATCACCTACTCTTAGAAGAGCTAGATTATGAATTAAAAATTTAGTGTTTTTAAATGAAACTCAAGGTCTCTAGTTAATTCCACAATATAATACAAGTTATTGAAAATTCTAAAAAATTGACAATTGTTTCGATAAATCAATATCATCGTCAGAATGATATTGATTTATCGAAACAATTGTCAATTTTTTAGAATTTTCAATAACTTGTATTATATTGTGGAATTAACTAGAGACCTTGAGTTTCATTTAAAAACACTAATATGAGCATATTCCACGAAGTGAGGGTCGAGACAGTCAATTTAATTGAAAATTTGTTCAGTTATTAGTCAAAAAAATCAAAACAAGAAACGACAGATACTTGCTAGACTCTTAGATAAAGAACGCGGTAGACCTGGTCTGAAAATTGATTTGTCCAGTTATAATTTTGATTTTGGTGATGAACGAGCTGCTACACAAGCTACTATTGATTCTATTCAAAGACTTTCAGTTGATTTTGAAGGTAACACTTCATATAGTTTATTCTTGAGGTTAAAATCTAGTTTAATTCATGTTATGGGACGTATTAAACGTATGCCTATAGTCGATGCAGAAAACAATGACTTTAGCCAACAGAAGGAGTATCAAGATGAAACTCATGCAACTTGTCTTCTATTTAAATCTGAGCTTTATGAAAAAGCACTTTCAGCTGATAACGTAGTGGAGTCAAATACACAGTTTAACAGTACGGTAAATCAACCTATAACGGTACCCACTGTAATAACTACCTGTAGTTTGAGGAATACGCTTATATCAGATTGGGATGTAACATTTTCTGGTGAGTCTTCCGAATTGTTTCCATTTCTTGAGAAGGTTTCGGACTTAGCTGAATCTAGGGGAGTAGATAGTCAAAAACTTTTTAATTCTGCAATAGAACTTTTTGAGGACGATGCGTTTATTTGGTTTAGAAGTATACAAGGACGAGTTAATAGTTGTGATGAGTTAGTACTAAAATTGAAAACTGATTTCTTGCCTCCTGATATCGATGATCAAATCTGGGACGAGATCCGGCGTAGAAAACAAAAGACTAATGAAAAAGTTACTATATTCATTACTCACCTTACTAATCTTTTCACTCGTTTATCTAGAACTATATCCGAAGTTGCACAACTTAAGTATATAAAACGAAATTCGTTACCTGAGTATCATAGTCCGATGGCTCTCGTTGATTTTAATTCGATTTCTCATTTACAAGATACAAATAAAAAATTAGATGTTAAATTTCATAGTTCAAGGAATTATAATCAAATTTTAGAATCTCAGGAAGTAGTTTCATCTAGTAAATTACATAAGTTCATTCGTTCTTATAATAGTAGGAAATTTGATAAGAAAAATTCATCGAATCAACTTAATAAACCATCGACTAGCACTGATCAAGCTGGCTCAGTTGATCAAACTATTTTGTGTTGGAATTGTAAGGATCCAAATCATACATTTTCTTTATGTCTGTTCAAAAAAAAAGTATTTGGCTTTCAAGGTGGTAAACATAGTGTTGAGACTGATGAATATAATTGTTCAAAGAACTAGTTCAGAGTGGAAGTGTTATAGGCCAGTGTACTTCTACTACTGTTTCGAACAATACGGCCAATTCGTTTTCTTGTGATAACGTTACACCTATTTTTATTAGTTAAGACTTTGATGATAGGCCTTACATTTATTTTAAATTGTTTGATTTAGATGTTATCGCTTTGTTTGATTCTGGAGCAACCTCGTCAATCGTAGGTTAGGATTGTTTAACGTTAATTGAATCGCTTAAAATAGATATTTTTTCTCCTGACTTTCTAAATGTTTCTATAGCTGATGGTATTGAACAAAAGTTTTCTGGTGTTATTTATTTGCCTGTATGTATTGGTAACACTTGTCAGTTAGTCAAAATGTTAATTGTACCCTCTATACAACATTCCTTTATTATGGGGATGGATTTTGCTAGACAATTTGAGATTAGGGTCAATTTCAAGAATAATATGTGGCATATCCAGAGGAAGGGAGAAGTGAATTTGCTCGCTGTTAATCAAGTGGATCGTGGTTCAACTGGTTTAACTTCATCGCATGAGTTAACTTCATGTCAACGTTCTGAAGCCAATGTGATCATTAAATCATTTGATGAGATCAGTAGCAAAGAAAATTTAGGACTGACACAGAAAGTTGTTATGCACATCGATACCGGAAATGAGAAACCGTTTCAGAAGAAACAGTACCCTATGTCACCTTATATGTTAAAAATTCTAAATTCTGAACTTGACGAAATGCTAAAACTAGGAGTGGTACGAGAATCTTAAAGCCCATGGTGTAGTCCAGTAATCTTGGTAAAGGAGAATTCTGGTGAATATAGATTTTGCTTCGATCGAAGATCTCTTAATGAAGTGACAAAACATGATTCATATCCTCTACCAAGGATGAATCGAATACTAGACATGTTACGTGATGCTAAGTTTATAAGTAGTATAGATCTACGCAAAGCCTTTTGGCAGATACCACTGGATGACAGTTCTAAAGAAAAAACTGTATTTTTTGTTCCTGGTCGTGGACTATTTGAATTTACAGTGATGCCGTTTGGATTGTGTAATGCTGCTCAAACACAACAGAGATTAGTGGATGCGTTGTTTGGTCCAAAGTATGAACCTAAAATATTCACTTATCTTGATGATATAGTCATTACTAGCTCAACTTTTGAAGATCATTTACAACTGTTGAATGAAGTTAGAGAAATTTTGGAAGATGCAAATCTTACTATTAATTTGGATAAATGTGATTTCTTCAAAACATCTCTCAAATGTCTAGGCTTTGTTATTAGTTCGTATGGTTTCCACACAGATCCAGAGAGAATCTCTAGTATGATGAATTACCCAAGACCAACCAATTCTACTGAAGTCAAACGTTTCATTAGGCTTTGCAGTTGGTATCGTAGGTTTATAAAGGATTTTATTACTTTATTATCACCGTTGAATGGCTTACTTGAGACTAAAAAGAAGAAACAAATGATTAGTTGGACTCCTGAGACTGAAGTATCATTCAATAGAATCAAAGAAGCTTTAGTTTCCGCACCTTTACTTTCTCAACCTGACTTTTTTCAACCCTTTATTATAGAATGTGATGTTTCTCACACTGTTATTGGTGGAGTCCTTATACAGTCTATTGATGGAGAAGACAAAGTTATAGCTTACGCCAGCAGATCTTTATCCAGGACTGAACGTAATTATTCTGTGACAGAGAGAGAATGTGGGTCGGTAATATTTTGTATTGAAAAGTTTAGACCTTATGTGGGAGGAGTCAAATTAACAGTCGTTACAGATCATTATTCACTTTTGTGGCAGAATAATTTGAAGAATCCCACAGGACGCTTAGCTAGATGGTCAGTTCGTCTACGACAACACAACTTCAATTTAATACATCGTAAAGGTACCGAAAACGTTATTCCAGATACTCTATCCAGAATACCACCTTTAGGTGAAGAAATCTCTTCTATAGAAATAAAGACTTGTGCAAACGATCACTGGCATTTGAAGTTAAAACAACAGATAAAGGAAAATCCGGAGAAATACCATCAATGGAAATTAGAGAATGAAGTCGTATACAAATGTGTTCCAAATATATTGCCAATGAATGCCAATTTAAGTGACTGGAAATTCCAGGTTCCCAAGTCTCAACGGAGACAGGTAATTGAATCATGTCATGACCCTGTAACCTGTGCTCATTTTGGATTCTTTAAGACATTCGCTCGAGTACAAGAACAGTACTATTGGCCCAAGATGAGAGTAGATATTTTAGAATATGTCAAGAGAGGTCGAGTTTGTGGAGCTCAAAAGGTTTCTAACTTGCCTCGTATCGGTCATATGGGTTTAGAAAAAAATGTGCAGTATCCATGGCAGATAATTTCAGTTGATCCAATGGGATCATTTCCCCGTTCAACGAAGAACAATACTCTCCTTTTAGTAGTTGCCGATTGGCTTACTAAGTATACACTTTTGTTCCCCCTTAGAAAAGCTACTGCAGAGAATGTAGTTAAGCATATGGAATATGATGTTTTTCTTGTATTTGGTGTACTACAATTAATTTTGTATGATAACGGTACTCAATTTGCTGGTTCAGTTTTTAGGAAGTTAACAGATGAATACGAAGTTCAAAAAATACGGTTTACACCGCGTTATTCACCACAAAGTAATTTTGTGGAGCGTATTATTAGAACAATGGGTACAGCAATCCAATGTTATGTTGATGAACATAAGACATGGGATAGAGAATTATAAAAAATTAGACAAGCAATCAATGCAGCGCGTCATGGAGTAACGAGTTATACACCTGAATTTTTAGATTTCGGGAGATACGTACCTGTATCTGGAAATTACGATGGTGAAGTTGCTACGACCAAGAATATAGAAATCGCTTCAGGTGATCGAGACTCATATGCAACCGAACTGAGTGGTCTTTCCAAAATTTTTGATAGTGTAAGAGAAAAGTTACATGCTTCGTATCAGCTTAATGCAAAGCAGTATAATCTCCGTAAAAGAGATATTTCTTTCGAGGAAGGAGATAAAGTATGGAAGGAAAACACCGTTTTATCAGATGCTTCTGTGAAGTCTTCAGCGAAGTTAGCACCAAAGAAAATTCTATGAAGAGTCCGGAAAAGAATTTCTCGATTGGTCTATGCTTTAGATTTTGAAGATGGCTCCGATGCTGGAGAATTGCATGTGAAAGATTTAGAACCTTACTTCGGATCTTATTCGGATATATCGTATGGGTAATTATCTTTCAACATGTATTGTTACGAGTTGCAGTGGTTCACTATGTTAGGTTAGCTGCCGAACATTGTATGTTTTTTAGTAATTTTGAATGAGCTGTGAATGTATTGTCTGTTATTTAGGCTTCGCAAGTTTGTATTCGAATGGCTGTATTCGAAAAGTTTTGTTTGCAAAATTAGTATGATTCATTTTCGAAAAGTTTATTTTTGAAAGTGTTTTCAAAATTTTCATTGGAAAGTTATTTCAATGTTTTGAGTCCCCGAGGATTCTCAAAATTATTTCCTTTGTATATGAATTCATATATTCCCTTTAATGTGATGATTCTAGATTTTCATTGCAGTCGCAATTATGTTTACAGTTGCGCTTGTACTTATAATTGTATACACATTTGTACTTGTACATAGCACAGGCTATATGAAATGAGTAAACATTTAATTATTTTTGTAGTTTTAATATCAAATATTTTGGCTCTAATGTAATGTTTGACGCTGGTTTGGAACAATAGAGACTCATCGATTTAAGACTTTACCTGATTTTGTAAAATCCCTGGCTTTGACTTTCCCGATGATGACCCTATACCATAGGCGTTTGTTACGCGTAGTAACCTATTCCAAGCTCAGCAATCAATATTCCAAAATTACAACTTATCAGTTAGAGGTCAGTAATTCATTCTTTTTGTTTTTGTAATTATTTTTTTGATGGTATGCAAATGGAAAGGGTTCAGGATTTATTTCTTGGTTTATTTTCGTAAATAGTCTAATACATTACCCTATTTACTTTTTCGGAGAGGGGTGGTGTAGCATGATAAAAATACAATGCTTTTTTTAATTGTATTATAACTCAAGGAGGTGCAATAATTCGGTTAAGCCACCCACTGAGTATGCAACTTTATACACACTTCTGTATAGTTGGTTGCATGAGGGAATTAACTATGGGTTTTTAAATTATTTAAGCATATCCTGGAATAATGGGATTAAAATAATTAGTTGGGTGTCTAGAGTAATATTTTTATCAGTATTTTTCATGTGATTCAACCAATCCATGAGTATTTTATCATTTTATGTGGGGATTTCATTTGACTGGCATTGGTAACACTGTTTGCTGATGTCAATTGTAAAGGTAAGTTAAATTTATTGAAATCACTTGTCTGATACTTTTCGAGTTGTTAAGTCGAATGTCGAGTAATACAAGTCGTGAGTATAGAAAATGGCGAGTGGCAAATAGTTTATTTCATCTATTTTTGGGACTATCGTGGTGAAAAGCCCTTGGTAACAAGGTAAGCTTTCATCCTGTATATATTTTCACGGCTATAGCCCCAATTTCTTTTTAGGGTTTTTCTATACACCATATTTTTGTTGCATTCAAGTTTTTACAATATTTTTTTGCCAAATGGATATGGTTTAACAGTTTTATGGGTGATGGTAATCAATGATAGGACCATCATGTCCAGATTTTAAGAAGCCTCAAATTTCGGATGTTTCCTGTATGGGGTATATTCCTGTAGGAATAGCTGACAGACTATTGTTCTCCATTCATGGTTGTAGAGACGTATCGTACCTCGGATTGCGATTATTGTTACAGAGTGACAAGAGGTTTTAAGGGCGTTTCCAGTTTAAAGGACGAAGCTGGACTTTTGTTGGTTACAACTGTGGAATGATTCCGTTATGGACAAGGACTCTTAATCAGATGGCTGAATCTTGTTCCACAAGTCAGATGTTGCTTGTCAATTGAGCCAATTGACGTTTAATAGTTTGGACGCTAACCGCAAGTAACATTTAAAGCTTTATTTGTTTTTATCTGAACTTTGAGCAAATTATTCATTTTATAACTTCACGTTTTAACGTTTAATGACACATGAACGTTTAACTGTCACTATTTAGTAACTTCACATTCTTATAAAGACGTCTATCAATTCACACTTTTATTATTACATTCTTCCAACCCTTTGGAGTTGAAATATCAACTTTGTTATTGCATATCGCCCTGAAATTATATTTCAGCTTAATCTTACTATATAAGAGATACTTTTGATTTATTTGGTTATATCTTGTTAATTATTACAGTTTGTAAAGCGGTAACTGGTATACCATTTACATGTAACTAAAGATTTAGTCTATTGTATATAATGACCTCAGTTAGTTGATAACATTAGAAATTGTTAAACATTTCAAATTAGCCAACCATTGATAACTGACTATCAGTTCATAATTAGAGTTGATCACCTCATATGTATTGAGACATGTTATTACACCATCTGTTCAAGGTGCCATCACGTTTAATTAAACTGTTTCATTGGCAATAAAATGTGTTTTATTTGATTCACAAACGTAAAAGCAAAACAATATAAATAACATACTAGAAAAGTTACAATAGCTAATTTTTTCATTATTGGTTTCTTGATTATTCAGTAAGTTTCTTGAATGTCCTACTAATCAAGTGGCGCCTTAAAAAAATAATACCGGACAAGCTTTCAAATATTCCTCACTAACTCACGACATTATGCTCTCCGGCGAAAAGCGAACCTTTGGCAATGTAACCTCACTTCTTGTAAAAACAACAGCAAGGTAAGATTACATAAAATGACGACCAACGTGTGAGACCCGAATTTTTTGAATTTGCTACTTTTGTGAATTGAATAAAATTGTAGTATCGGAAAACTTGCAAAGTTGTTCTTAGAGAAGAAACAACTAGTGCTTATATTATGTAATAGTAATTGTTGAATTTATATGAATTAATTGCCTAAATTTTCCATATCCCACGTTTGGAGAATAGTTTCTTACTGTTTATATTGTCATTATGGAGGAAATATTTAAACCTGATCACCTACCATTAAAAGAGCTAGATTATGAATTGAAAATTCGTTCAGTTATTAGTTAAAAAAATCAAAACGCGAAACGGAAGATACTTGCTAGACTCTTAGATAAATATTCCTCACTAACTCACGACCTTATGCTCTCCGGCGGAAAGCAAACCTTTGGCAATGTAACCTCACTTCTTGTAGTAACAACAGCAAGGTAAGGTTACAGAGGAAGAAATCATTGAGGTAGAGTATTTGCTGAGGAATATGGTAGACCTCATAAATAAAATTGAAGATGAAAAATCTACCAAAAAAGGCAATCTGTAAGACACCTTCAAAGACTTATGAACAAAGGACTTTTAGCAGGAGGTCATGCTACCGCTACAGTATCATGTTCACCATCAATAAACACACAGTCCAATAAACAAACATATGAAATATCATATACAGAAGAATGAAAAGAGAAAATTGTGTATAATGAATATATGCTTTTTTTGTTAATCACAGCATGACAGTTAATTGATACTTGGGAATTTTTTGGCTGTCTGAAAATTATAGCACCGAAACTATTATGTTATACAAGGTTGAATTTTATGAACAAAGGAATAACTGCAAGTAAAAATTAAATACAATGATAAAGAAAACAAAAAGCCAAATATACCCTCATCTGATACACAAAATGTTTTAAGTAAATATGTGTGTATGGGCATTATGTGTCATATAAAAGAGTAGCAATAGCAATGGTTTGTATAGGTGTATAGGGAATATTATTTCGTTATTTTATTGTTTTCCCTGTTATTTATGATCAATTTTTGGGTTTTTGATGCTTTTCAAGTAAAGGATATTTATAAATGATATTAAAATGCACATTATTTTCAACTTTTTTCTACTAACTGTAATAATAATTATTGAGTGTTCCAGCCCCTACTAGAAAACGAGCTGCTAACTCATTCAAGCAGTCAACTATGGCTTACCTAGCGAAGAAAAATGAGAGATGGTATGAAATTCGATACAGAGAGACATTACAGGATAGAGAAAAAAGCACTACAAGAAAAAATAGAATTAGACAATTTTGAGAGAAAAAAAAAAGGATTGAAATGGAGGAAAAAAACTTGAAATAGCATTAAATCCTATAGAAATCAACAAATAGTATTGGAAATTGAAATTCAAAGAAGTACAGAGAGGAATCTTTCTCATTGGGTGTTTTTGGATAGTAGGTCACCCCTAGAACAATTTTATTCACAAAAATAAACAAATGCAAACCATTGTGGTTATATGACATAAATACGTATTGATTGGCACTACGGTAAACTATACAGTGATTGGCCAACGACAGTTATTGGTATAGTTGTATTATTTAGAGAATTTTCAAAAATATTCTATGCATATGGTATTATCTAGGTAGGGGTGGCAACTACGCTCAATTCATATTTTAAACTGCACCGTTCCATTAGATAACCTTGAAAAGTTATAGAAGTTGTTGTGAGGTCGTGTCAATCTAAAACGGGACTTTAGTGAAATCTTAACAAGTTACATTAGGACCGACCCTCCTGTAGTCGAGAATTAATTACAAGGTATGTTGTTTAACATGATAATTTCGATTTATTGTTGTTTAAATATGTTTAAAGTTCGTAACTCTGAGCTAGAAATCACTTTTTTACAGTTTATTTTTATTTAATGTCCTATGCCAATCACTGAACACAATTTCTGTATAAAACTCGTCATTGGCCATGTGGTATATAACTATAAAATCAAAGTTTATTCAAAATATAGTTTTAAACAGTGATTGGCCATACATGAAATAATTAATTTAAGGGGCCTAGACGAGATAAGGGCATAACATATGGGACGTATTATTATAATTGATAAATATGGACCATTTTATTAGATACAGTGTTTTCAACTAAAATTATCAGAAATTATACTTGAATGTTTACATCACTGGTGAACCTTCTTTTTTTATTTTGTCATTCCACATTAATTGCTGTATCGAATCAAAACGGTGTGAATTTGAAATTTTGAGTAATGTAGTCGGCCTCTATATAAACTCGCAGATGCCCAAGGTACTAAAAGGAGCTAAAGATGAGAAAAAATATGCGGAGGAGAACTTGCAGTCCGCACTAGAAGCAATATTGGGGGTGAAATTGCCACAAAGGAAATATGCTCAATTGTTCAATGTACCACGGCGAACAGTTCAATTCAGATAAAGTAATAAGTTCGCAAGCAAAACTACTTTGGGTGCAGACACTGTTGCAACGAAAGAAGTAGAAGCAGTCTTAGATGAATGGATAGTGACAAGCCAAACGAAGAGGTTTCCAGTTAGAGAATTCGACAGTCAATCATCCGTCAAAGAATTCTTGGAAGCAAATTCTCGTAATAATTCATTTAAGGGCAGCCTACCTGGAGACGGTTGGTACAGGGCATTTCTTAAACGTCATCCAAATATTACTAATCGGACACCTGAGGCAGTTACGGCAGCTAGTTCCACAATTTCGGAAACGGACATCCGCAAGTGGTTTTCCTCAGCATAAGAATATTTAAATAGCAATGATTTGGATCACATTTTACAAGTTCCGAGTATATTTGATGGTGATAAAACATGTTTTCCGTTATGCCCAAATATTTTAATGTAGTTGCACTACGAGGTGCTAAGAATGTTTACGAAGTAGACTCCGGTCAAGCAAAAATTACTATAGCTCTCTTGTTTACGTTCTCGGCTGCCGGTAAAACCATCAATCCTATCCTCATTTATCCTTATAAGAGACTACCCTTTTCAATAGTAAATGCAGTACCAAACACTTGGGGAGTGGGACATAGAGACAATGGATGGATGGAGGTTGAAATATTTTATGAATATATAGGAAGCGTGTTATAGACATACATAACAAACTTCCAATTATTTTTTTCATTGACGGTCATTCAACACATCAAACTTTAAAATGAAGAGTTTAGAAGAAAAAACCACCATGCAGTTCTAACTAAAGAAAAATTTGCACCCGTCTTAAAGAGCGTCATATAGGAATATGCAAGATGTGGAACTATAAAAAATGGATTATTGGCTAGCGGATTATACCCGTGGGACGCTTCTGCCATCGATTACAGTAAGTGTCTGGAAGCGAAGAATCTCGTAGATGGTGTCGACAGCAATGAAAAAATCAACAATGAGATAGTTGTGGAGAATGACTCCATTATTACTTTCACACAATTGTCCCGCGAAGGAAGAATCGCACTTTTTAACCGATTACAACAGTTTGATAGGAACAGCAACGATGAGTATATATCACCCTATAAAAAAGTGCTTTGTGATAATGTTTACATAAGAAAACACATCATATTTTGGAAATAAATTAGAATTAGAAAGGAATCAATGCGATAGAAAAAGAGAAGAAAATTTTCAGAAATGAATGATATACTTAAATATGAGAAATATATTATTGATAAAAGAGATGTCATTTGCTGTTTCGACTCTTACTACGTGGAATTTACTCATGTCACTTTTTGAAATGAAACTATCTGCTTCTGAATAGTTACAAATTATAATGAAAAAAGTTTAAAAAATTGACAATGGATTCGATATTAAACATCATCGTCAGAATGACAGAGAAGTTATATTTCATGTGATCCTACCTGACGTTTAATAATTATTTTTGGCTAGACCAAGAAGTAACCTATCTTATGATTGACTTAATATATGTCAATAGAAAAGAAGAAGATAATTTTAAAAAAATATTGAAGTTTAGATATCATTAGCCTTGGATAACTTTTCCCCATTTAAGATTAGTATAACTCTGCAATGATATAGGAAATCGGGAAAACTATATCTGCTGATTTTTACAATTATTACTTAAGGGACAGATTAATAGTGGAGAACGTCCCAGGTTGATCGGTTCATTGCGACGAAAAGAGAGAGAGAGAGAGAAGTTCGTAAATGAGTTTGGGTGGATTGGAGTTTTCTTGGTTGAGAATGTTCTTTTCTTGTTGATGCCCTGGTATAGGATATGTTTCCTCTTCAGGAATGTGTTGGGGGTGTGTTGGGTGGTTTGGTGTGCGCAGACCGAGAAATTGAGTTAGGGGTTTAACAATGTCTAGTAAAAAAAAATTGCTTAAAAGTGTATAGGATTGAGAGTGATTAGGTGGGCTTTTTGCTAGAAAGTAATTGGAGGGTTGTGTTGTATGGGGGCGTAGTGGGGGTTGATGTCTGGAAGCAGCGAAGCTCAAAAGTGTGTGGAGATGGTGTGACAAAAAGTGTCTAGGATGGGATTTTAAATGTTGAAGACGAGCCATGTATCGTTGCCAATACATAGATATATGAGTTGAGCTGGCTAGGTATCAGGAGCTATTGAAATTATTAATGTAAAAGGGTGTTGTTAACTGGGTTCAAAAGAATTGGAAATGTCTCCGATATTAAAAAGAAATATAATGGAATAATAGAGAATTAAGATTTTTATTGAGTTTGGGAAGAAAAGTGTATAGGAGACATTTTTCCAAAAGTGTATGGAATATAATAAATTGTTGAGATTGATGAAAAGTTGCGGTGACGTGCCTTCGGTGGTTCGGTACTATAACGGTGGTCGGTGGTATAATAATAATATTAAATCCAAAAATGCGGGTGCGTCGATAGTCGGTTCATTTGGCTAGTGAATAAATTCACAGAGTTTACAGAAAAACCGCAAAAACCTGCAACACCGACGTGGGTGGTATGGGGGCGGCAATAAAGTATAGGGTTAGTCCAAAGTGTTGAACAAATAATAGTTGGGAATGAGATTTTGGAGTTTGTTAGAGATTTTTATTATAATGGTTTTGGACTTGTTGCGGAGGTTGTTGAGTAGAGAATTATTGACCTGAAATAGTGTGAGAAATAGTGAGTTTTTTAACGATTATCGTATGGAAATTGGGGAGCTGTCGAGGTAGTCGGTGTATTCGTCGGGGAGGTCGTCGTATGCCGTGGCAAGCAGACGTAACGGAGGAAATGGGAGCTTCCCCTGGGTGTACCCACCGAGGGGTCGTCTGTTGGCGACCCACGGTGTGAGAAGAGTGTTTTTGGCGATTTCACTGCCCGATTCGATAGTGCGACTAACGTACCGGGCTTGTAAATTATTTAGGCGTGGTAGAAGGGGCTCGATGTCGATATTGACATATACTGTGTTAGTGGGAGAGTATGGAGCCTTGTATTGGCAGTATCTTAGGATTGACTGCTCACAAGTTCGGACTTTTTTGGCAAGATGGTTGGGGAGGGTGCAAAAGACGTTAGCTCTATAGTCGATTATTGGACGGATGTATGTTTTATACGGATGAAGTAGGGTGGTAGGGTGAGTACGTCCGAAGCTGCCGCCAAGCGCCTTGAGAAGATTGACTCTCCGTCGGACTTTGTTTAAAGTGTCCATTGGGTCGGGCGTCCAGTTGAGAGTGTAAGTTAATTTCACTCTCAAATAGACGACTTCTCTGCAGATTTCGAGTTGATCACCCCAGAGCACGAGGCGGAAGTTTGTAGGTAGAAGTCTTTCGCTCCTCGTATCAGGGTGTTGGAAAACGATGGCTTGGGTTTTTCGAGGGTTGTGAGTCACCCGCCATTTCCTGCACCAATTGGAAAATTGGGTCAGTAGATTTTGGGATCGAATGTTGAGAGAGCGAATATCTGTGGCAGAAATGATTAGTGCGGTATCGTCCGCATATAGTTGAATGTTGTCACGGGGATGTCGTGGAATTGGTGTGTCATACGTATAAATTATATATAGTAGAGGAGCGAGTATCGAGCCCGGCGGAACGCCGGTAAGGGGTGTAAAAGAATCGGATATGCTATAACCAACTTTGACGCTGATCGATCGGTCGGTGAGATAGGAATATATTAATTTAACGATTTGGTTTGGCAGTCTTATGCTCAGTAGCTTTCTTACTAATCCGGTAGGCCAGACTTGATCGAAAGCCTTCTGAACGTCCATGAGGATGGCGGCAGAACAGCGTCGTTGATTCAAAGCTCGGGTGACGATTGTTTGAAGGTTGGTGGTGGCGTTCTGACAAGAGTGGCCCGGCCTGAATCCGAATTGAAATGCCGGAATTATATTGTTTTCGGTACAGAAGTCCCAGATTCTTTCTTTTAACAATCGTTAGTGGACTTTACCTAGGACGCTGATTAATGAGATGGGCCGGTATGATTCAGGCTTTGTGGGATATTCGCTGGGTTTGAGGATGAGAACTACGTTGGCTGATTTCCAACAACGAGGAAAGTAAGAAAATGCCAGGCAGGCGTTCAGCAGGGCGCAGAACGAGATTCTGTCGTGCCCTGGGGCACTGTTTTTCCCCGCTTGGCACGCCAGCTGAACTCCTTCGGTTCTGAAGGGTGTTAGAAGTGGAGCGTTCCCATTAAGCGGAATATTGCGGGTAAGGTGGTCTGTTTCGATGGCAAAGCCCCGAAGAAATCTTGGATTGTCAGGGGGTGAAAAGACTGTTTGTAGGTTATCTTTGAAGGTGGTGGCTTTGTCTTCGGATGTGTAGATCTTCTGTCCTTGCATTTCGGGATGTGATTCAACCTTTTTCTTGAGACCGACGAGGCGGTTGAATTTTTGCCAAAACACGCGTCCTTGTCTGAAGTCCAGTTCGGCTGTTTCGGCCTTCCATTTTCTCTGCTTTTCAGCATTGATTTCTTGCCGAACCTGGGCGTTGAGACGGTTCCATTATATTTTAACGGCGGGGTCTCAAGTGCGGACGTATAACCTGTATAACTGTCTTTTCTGACGAATTTTGTGCAGAATTCTTTGCGGAAGGGCGTGGTAGTTGGTGTGTACGGTGGTGAGAGGAACGGCGATGTCTTGT
This sequence comes from Galeruca laticollis, assembly GCA_963921935.1. Classification (NCBI taxonomy): domain Eukaryota; kingdom Metazoa; phylum Arthropoda; class Insecta; order Coleoptera; family Chrysomelidae; genus Galeruca; species Galeruca laticollis. Next base: position 186,877,625 of record OY998176.1, on the reverse strand, counting down.
GCATCGATTGAGAGGGATTGAAATACTTCTGCGTGATTATCTATGTCATCAGAATTCTGATGAATGATGGGTTGTGGTAAATCAGTTGAGACGTTGTTTGCGAAGGAATTCCAATCGGCTTTTTTGAAATCGCGAAAGGTGAAGTTTGTTGATGGTGGTGGTATTGGGTTGTGTAGTGCGGTTTTGACCAGTAGCGGAACATGGTCGGAGGAGATGGGGTCGCATATAGAGCATTCATCGTCTATATGGTTGAGTAATCCGTCAGTGCAGATTATATGGTCGACTATGGAAGAGCCGAGGTGACTTATTAGTGTTGGATTATTGTTTCTAATCCGTGAGAGGGGAAGTGAGACAAGTTGGTAGGCGAGTTGTCTGCCGTTGGGGTTGGTGAATGTGTCACCGAAAAGTATATTGCGTGAGTTTAAGTCACCCATTATTATGGCTCGTGGTAGAGAGGATGCATATTCGAGAAGGTCGATTGATAATGGTTGATTGGGATGTTTGTAGTAGGAGAAGAATGTCGTCGTGGTGTTATTCCACGATATGTCGATGGCTATGCAAGCCAAGTTCTGTTGAGACAGAAGTGCAGGGAGTGAATGTGGTGACGCGGGGAGTCCGTTTCGGATGAGAAGTCCGTTGCCGTGACCGTAGAAGTTCCTGTCTAGGTGGAAGGTGGTGTAGCCAGTGAAGCGAGGAGGGTTTTTTAAAAGAGTGTCCGTAGTAGAAAGTACTTGTATGTTTTGGAAGTGCAGAAGTTGTTTGAGAAGTTGTCGCTTCCTGGCTAGACCTTGGCAATTCACGGTCCCGATTGTGAAGTCCATGACTTAATTTTGTCTCTTGGATGTGAATGCAAAGTGGACGCGGTTGCCAGCGCCACTTGTTACGGTACAATTGTACCCGTAGAAGGAGGGGACGAGATGCGTGAGCGTTTCGGCAACTAGGCCACGGTTAGTTGGGACGGCGTTCATAATGGTAGTAGCCAAGATCTCGATTGAGATTCTGGAGTCGGTGGTCAAGTCGTAGGGGGCCTGTGGTTTTTCTAGGGTGACGGGCGCAATCTCTTCTGCGGATTTCAGTGCCTTCAGGGTGTGGACCAACGCAATTTTTGCATGACGGGTTGTTTGCCTTTGGGCAATTGTTCGATTTGTGGTCGGTTGCTCCGCAAGAGGGGCAGACTGGCTTGGATCTGCAGGATTCTGCGAGGTGGCCGGTGCTGGAGCACCAGTTGATGTATTTTGATACTGCGGGTAGCGGGTAGGAGCGGTTGGAGGCCTCGCATTGATGAGAGAGGCCGTGGAAGCGGAGGCTCCTCGTAAGGGCCATGTGGTAGGCTTGTTCGGATTCGGTAGGAATCCGAAGCATGGACGTTATTTTGCCATGGCAGCGGGACATGATGCGCCAGGACCTGGTGGCGGGGAACTGGATGTCTACGAGGATGTCCTCGAATTCTTAGTCGGAGATGGTGGTGTCTCCATTTCTGCAGACCAAGGAGAATGTAGGTTTGCGGGACCTGGAGCGAAGACGGTCTTGGCGGATGAGGCTGAGGCGGATGATGGTGACTTGGTCGTCACCGAGGGTGTTGCGAAGCCTTTTCGCAAATTGTTCGTGAGGGAAGCCGGACCTGATTTTCAGAAGCGCGGTCCTGTTTTAATTGGCCTTTTGGTAATAGATTTCTCCTCTCAGCAGCTCATTGGTGTTGAGCAAGTTGTAAAGTTCACGCTGAGAGACGTATTTGGCGGGGAGGTTTCGTATATTAGGTGTTTGTAGGGCTGGGTCTGTTTGCGGCTGTCGAGGTTGTCTAGATTGTTGGGTCTGAGGTGGTAATTGTCGTGGTGTTTGCTGTTGTCGGGGCGGTTGCTGTTGTTGGGTGGTTGGGGGTGGTGAGATGGGGATTCTTCGGTCTCTCTTGCGTTTTTCTCCCAAGAGAGTGAAGTCCCCTTCTTGTTCTTGACGGTTGGTGGGTTGTTGGTTGGTGCGTGGGGATGAATGAATTGAGACGACAGATTGGTGAGTTCGAGCAGAATGGACGGAACGAGACCTGGAGGAGCATCGAGAGTGGGTTGATGACTTAGGAGGGTTGGTTGGTGATTTTGAGTTGGTTGGTGGGTTTTGAGAGATGAATAGGGATTCGAGTCGGTCGTTTCTCTCTATTATTTTGTCGAGTCTGTCCATGAGGGCTTGGTTTTGGGCCCTGAGTGCGGCCATTTATTTAAGTTGATCAGCATACAAGGATGCGTAGTCGGAAGCTGGTGTAGATACCATCGGTGGAAACTCTTCGTGAGAAGGGATCGATGGCACTTTTTGGCTCCGGGTTTGGATGGGTGAACGAGTAGAAAATGACCTTTTGTTGGTGGTGTGGGACAGGACTAAACAGAAGATTGCTCCGTTGTTAGTTTTCGGGAAAAGCGGACAAAAACTGGCAGCGGACTCACTGCCGGAGGCAGTTTCCTCCCCGGGTAAAGTTTTCCTGACCCTTCTGTCTGCAGGTTAGTGTTTATATTCAGAGTAGATTCCGTCCTCCGTTGGCTGGATGGTAGTTGGCACTTCTAGTTGATATTGTACACTATTTGTCACTATTTGTTGCTTCAAGCAATTTTTATAAATAAAATCGTTCTATAGAGAGCGAAATTTCATAAATAAAATTGCTCTAGTAAGAGCAGATTTTTCACAAACAAAATTGTCCTATAAAGGACAGGTTGAGATAAGAATCTCAGTTGATAGGCGAGTCCGGCGGCAAGGGCTTCTGGAAATACCTGGTTTGAATCAGTGACCAAGTTTTCCGTTTCGGCTTTTTCTAGCAGGTGACCTTCTTCGCTGGATGTGCTCACTACACTGGGTTCATTGCGACTTCATATTGTGAGTCTCTCAACCCGTTCACTGCTCAGGACATATTTACACGTCTCTGCGCATGTCACACCCAGTGCACTGGACGTGTATACATGGCTTCTGCAATATGTGATTCAATGTATTCAATTTCAGCCGAGCGTCGCTGGAGCGAATTGAATTAGAGTGAGCGTTAATGGAAGTGCTGAAATATTTAAAATTTGTGCATCAGTTTCCAATTTCAATGGCGGACCGTGGGGCAGGGTCATCGGGCTTTCGACCGAAAAGAACTGCTATGAATCGTAAAATAGAGGATCCTCTGAATGAAGTAGAGCTGGAAAGATTGTTGTACGAGTCCGATAATGATCTGGATCCTTTTGAGACTGATGGTGAAGGCGAAGATAAGAACTATGACCCAGATGATGATGAAATGGAAGACTCTGATTATGATGGGAATTCGGACCATAATACTATATCACGAGATACACTTGTACCTATTTCAGCTGTTCAAAATGTGCAGGTTACTTCAGGACTTGCTGGAATTTTTATTGTTCATTATATAGTATATGTTATGTGTCTCTGTATTTTCATTAGTTTTTTTTGATGTTTTACATTTTCTGTATGCTCTAATCCATGTGTTTTTTTTCACTTGCAGGTAATTCACCAGCAGATTTTTTCGATTATTTATTTGAAGAAAACTTACTTGCCATGATCGTGGGAGAAACAAATGCATATGCTCCGGTAGTATTATTATTCACAACAGGCTCTGAGTTTTCTCGGTTCGCACGATGGAACGAGCTGCCTTTGCGAAACTCAAAGTATTCCTTGGTTTACTTTTCCACATGGGAACAATCAGACTGAATCGAATCACTGATTACTGGAAAACGAGCCTCCTTTTCAATATCCCATTACATGACATAATTTCGTTGATCGTGAGATGCCCCCATTTAACAAGGAATCCCACCGAGGTAGAAGAGAAACCAGATGATCGATTGTACAAAACAAAATCTCTCGTTGATCACTTTAACCAGAAATGGATGAGATTTACTACCCAAATAAAACTTTATGTATCGAAGAATCAATGGTCTCTTTTCGCGGTCGTCTGATATTCTGACAATGCATCAAAAATAAATAACACAAATATGGAATAGAACTAAACATGTTGTGTGAACCCAATCGTGTAATTATGGAAGGAAGGGACATGCACGTAAAATAATCTCACATCTTACGCAAGAAAAACTCAATGCTGGTCATTCGTTGTTTATGGATAACTTGTGACGCGCTTACCTTGGAGATGATGTCGGTGCGCTGCGTTGCGCGTGATATATCGGTAGCGGCCTTTTGCTCTACCTCTCAACGCCTCGGAAACGTCACTTCTCACACCTTTGAAATCTTACACTTTCTCGGGCGCCAGATTCTTAACGTGGTTGTCTCCACGGCCCCTCGACTTCCTCGTCGAGAGTTCCAGGTAGCCTCAGATGCAGGTAAGGTAAATTCCAGGGGTCTATTGTCGTCAAAATTCGGGAGATTATTGCTAAATATATGAAAAAAACGTTCTCGCTAGTCCTGAAATGAATATTATTATCCTGATCCACACTACGGAGAAGCTAAAATTCGTGCAGCCAAACAACTACTCTACCATAAGGAAGTACTAGTCTATAATAGGTCAATTAAACACAACACAGGTTTATTTCAGTTTTATTACAATTATACTCTCTACCACGCCATTATTTATAAAAATAAACAATACTTATAAGGGAAGACAATATCCGTGTATCTCAAAAGCACATATGTATTACTTAGCTATACGTATATTTGGTATGCAGTAATTAGCGACGAAGCAGGCAGGACATAAGCGAGAGTGGTTTATGATAATAAAATAGCGTACATGCAAAGAAAACAACCGGTAAAAGCAAACTAAAACCATTCAAAGTTTGGTGGTTTTTCATTCAAATGTTTGATAAACTCTCATGAAACGGGCGGGTTAGGCGTTACTCCAAAAAACTATCAGATCGGGAAAAAATACTAAAGATCGTGGACTCTAGATTTAAAATATCAGGAATCTCACTAAAATTTAAACAAAATCGGGAACGGTATCAAAGAACGAAACTAATATCAAGAAAACCCACTGAAAGAAAATTCGGGAAAGGTATTAAAACTGGGGATTCTAGATTTAAAATATCCGGAATCCCTAGCGTTTATGTATGCCTGGCGCCACCGGAGATTTCAATCAAGATTCTCTCTAAATCCGGAAAAAATATCGAAGAATTTTTACTCTAGATTTAAACTATCAGGAAGCCCTAGCGTTTATGTATACCTGGCGCAACCAGAGATTTCAATCAAGAATTTTCCCTACAAATTGAACAAGGTATTTATGAACGGGACTAATACCATTAAAACCCACTAAAAAAAAATTCGGGAAAGGTATTGAAACTGGAAGCCCCAGCGTTTATGTATGCCTGGCGCAACCGGAGATTTCAATCAAAAATTTTCACGGAGATTTACAATAATTATAAGTCTTATGCCTAAAACAATTTCGATATAGTGGTTGAAATATATAGCGGGTATATGCAATATACAAATGATTATATATACTCGACGACAAAAACTATAAAATGGAAATATACTCGGTGCATAAACTATTAAATGATTTATATTTATATACATTGAAACGAATATGTGACGGGTGATACATAATATAAATGAATATATATATATATATATATATATATATATATATATATATATATATATATATATATATATATATATTTATATTGAAACCATCTAAAGTTGGTAAGTCCAATTGAAGGTTACATAACTAAAAAAGGATATAGGTAATAAGTTTATTATTATGTTTTCGTTAGAGAATATTATAATAATTATTGATTTTGGGACACACTTTATAGTATAGAGTAAGTCTAACAACATTTAAAAATGGAAAAGGCAAAGATTTAGAGGCAATAGCAAATTTGATATATCAGAAATATCTTTATAAACCTATACAAAAAGTTTAAATTTTAATACAATGTTTGCATATAGTGTAAATAATCATTGTATCTAAACAAATAAATCCTTAATTTTAATTGGTGAAGTGATAGATAGTTGCCGCGAATAAACATGTGACATTATCTTTACAATGACAGAAATAAAACAAAAATGTTTGTTGACAAAGAACTTGAAAAACGGCGTTGTTAAGGGGGATGAGATGAAAAAGACAGCAGGAGAAGTCATGAAATTTGATTCTTTTTAAAAAGTTGTAAATTAAAAATGAAAAGTCAAAAATAAAAGCCGGATATTAATATAGTGAAGAAAACTAACCTGTGAGTGACATCCTATGTAATTTTAAACCAGAAAGTGGTAAGATATTTATCATATTTATTGACTGGAAATTATATCAATTGCTATACTTATTCCTACTAAAGAAAGGAACATTTCATTTTCCACTGAAGTGTATATAACATCTGTATGCAGATCTAATGTTATTTGTCCCATACAAAGACTTGGTGTACTTTATTTAGATTATGAATCAGAATTAACCTACAAATGAACACTCATAAGTCGGCTGAATTTGCATTTATTTGTTAGTTGTATATTTAATAGTTTTAAGGGTTTTGTATAGTTAGATAGGATTGTTGAATTTAGTATTAAAAACGGAAGCTTACCTTACTTAATATTCCAAAGAACACAATATTAATCCATATAGAAAAATAGATAACATAACCAACATTTAGGATTTAGAAACACATGTAGATATTGTTGATATTTCAATCAGTAGTAAGAGAGAGAGAAGCTACCAACGATGACAATGGTTGTCGAATGGAGCTGTAGAAATGTTTACTCGTGATACAGGGTCAGTACGACAAGTAATTCACTTAACACAAATAAATTTGAGAATAATAAAAATAGTATTTATTGAATATTTACAAATAACATCTAAATGGTAATTAATATTGAGTTGCAGAGGAATACTGATAATTTTGAGGTGAGGTTTATAAAGTTTAATTGATATTATGACAATTTGCATTTGATATATTAAAATCATTCACACAAAAAAATTTTATTTTAATGATAAATGTTACATTGAGGGAACCGCTACCTGAGAACAAGAATCTCAACCATAATTATAGCTAGCCGGATAAGAAAAATATAAAACATAATAAATATACAAGGAGATTCGTGAAAAAAAGGAAGAAGGTAAAATTTAAAATTATACATTAAAACATAGAACTTACATTAATGATAAAATGGCACCCGAAACGTGGGGCTCTTATTAAATTAATATAAATTAATATATATATAATAAAATAACGACCCCAACGTTAGGCTCTAAAAAAAATTTGGCTCCTAACAAATTTAGCTCTGAAAATTCAGATAAACTATAAATTATTAAAATAATTATATTCATTAAAACATAAACGTAAAGAATAGAAATTAAAAACAAAAGAATGAAGACAATTTGACAAGAACATACAATAATGCCAAATACAAGGAATAAAAAAGACAATACAAAGAAGGGAAACGAAGAACAATCTACATCAACCACAGAAGACATTGGAATGGAGATACCGGCACAAGAACAACCAGGACAAGAAAAGGAGATGGAGAGCCTACATAATATGATAAGAAGCCTAATGATTAGTGTAAACGAAGGAAATGCAGAATTAAATAGAAAATTAGAAGCTGGTAATGCAGAATTAAATAGAAAATTAGAAGCTGGTAATGCAGATTTGCACAAAAATATAGAAGAAATACAAAATGAAATGGCAGAATTAGAAAGAAACGTAAGAATAAATCTAGAAGAAAAATTTGAACAGGTAAAAAAGGAATTGGTACAAGATAGAGATGGATATAGAAGAATAATGGAGAACAAGATCGATGAGCAATTAGGACAAATGGGGGAAGTAATGGGAGGTATAGAAGATTAAATAAAAGGAAAATTTGACAGATTGGAAATGAACACTGAACTAAAGTTTCAAGGTTATGGTGAAAGAATTGAAAAAAATAAAGGAAAATTTGAGCAAATGGAAAATAGAATAATTCAAGAAATACAATTAGAAGAAAGTAGCAACAGAAACGAGAGAAATGAATATAAACGAAAACTGAAAGAAATGGAGGATAATTTAGAAAAATTGGAAGACGACCAAGAAGAGAAAGAAAGAAGAATAAGAAGATAATTGACAAGAATAACGGGGGAAACAAGAATAATTAATTGTGGAAGTAATAACAATATAAAATTTGATGGAGATTTTGAGAAAATACACCCTGTAACCTTTATCAAAATGCTGAGGAATAAATTGAGAAATGAATATGAAGTAGAGGAATTAAGAGAAATTATACGAGATTATTTAGAACACCATGCATTGGTTTGGTTTACAACCAAAGAAGAGGATATACAAGACTTAGATCAATTTGAAAAAAAATTATTGACTATTTTTGGGGAAATAATGTACAATCTGAAATAAGAGAAAGATTATATTTTGGCAGATATGAAGAAAATAGAGGTAATTCACTGAATACCTATGTTTTGCAAATGTATGCTATGGTAATCCATTTGAATCCGCGTTTTCAGGAAAAAGAGATTGTGTTGTATATGTCCAGACACTTCAAGGAACAAATGAGAGAGACCATTGCTATTCAAAATATTGAAACAATAGACAGTTTATGTCGATATTTGCAAAGAATTGAGAGAAGAGGAGAAAGAAACCTGAATGAAGCTCAACAGAATGGAGTAAGACAAAATGATTGGAATGATAGAAATTTAAATAATAATTATAGGAGAAATAGGAACATAAATCCAAATGAACCTACAAGAAGAAATAACAATTACAATAATCAGAGAAATGAAAATAGCAGAACTAATTGGAGGAATCATAGTTAGAACAATAATTATTATAATAATGACAGATATGAATATAACCAAGAAAGAAGAAATAATAATAATAACACTCACAACAACGGAAATAGAGACGAACGATTTAATCAGACTAACAATGTAAATAATAGACAAAGTAATAACTACAATAATAATAGAAGACAGATAAACTACATAAGGTATGGAAGAGAAAGAAACATATCTAGAAGTCTAGAAAGAGAAGATCGACATTCAGGAAGAAACAATCAACATAGTTATACAAGAGGAGGTAGTGTTGATAGAGAAATTAGGAACGATAATAGACAGGAAATTATTGTCGAACAAGTACAACATATAGACAGGGACAGTCACAAACAAGACGAACATACAAATGACGGACAGGATTTTTAAAATGTTGCTTTCTATATCAAAGTTTTGCATTATGTCACCCCAAAGAATTCATATATTCAAATGAGAAATTAGAAAAAGAAAATTTATATGGTTTATTGTATATTGAGGGAAAAATTAATGATAAAACATTTCAAATTTTTATTGATACAGGAAGCGAAGCATCTTTAATTGATTTAAAATTAATAAATGAAAATAATAACTTAGAAGAAAGAGAAATAAAAATTCCTAAGGTAATGTTAACAGGTATAAATAATCGAAAACTGTGTGAGGTAAACAAATTGTATGATATAAATTTACAAGTGGAAGAAGCAATACTTAATTGTCAACTACTAGCTGTTCCAAACCTAGAAACAAGTATAATAATAGGAAACGATGTACTGGAAAAATATGGAGCAATAGTAAATTATGAAGAAAAGAAAATTCGGTTAAGCGGAAAATGGGTAAGATTGAATATGATAGAGGAAGTAGAGGAGAAGATGAAGAAGATAAGTCATGTTAAAAATGAAAAGTTGAAATATAAAGATGAAACATTGAAGTATGAAAATAAAGAAGAAGTAGACGTTGCAGAAAAGAGTGATAATGTGATAGATTGTAATGAAGAACATTATGAATTTGTGAAAGAATTGTTAAAGAGGTATGAGAGATTAATGTCGAGAGAACCAAGAGTGGCTAAGAAATATGAGCATAGGATGGAGGTAAAGCATATAGAAAATTTTAAATCAAAATCATATCCAGTACCTTACAAATTAAAAGATAGAGTGAAGAAAGAGTTGGAGATATTACAAAGAGATGGGATAATGGAAAGAAGCAATACACCGTACATAAATCCACTAGTAGTTGTACAGAAGAAGAAGAATAATGATATAAGAATATGTCTAGACGCTAGAACCATTAATAAGTACACAGTACCTGCATACGAGGCAACTATGTCAGTCGATGGAATTTTGGGAAGGATAACAAATGCAATGATGTTTTCAAAGTTAGATTTAGTACATAGTCTTTGGCTGATACCATTGCACATAGACTCAAGAGACTATACAGGATTCTCAGTAGATGGAGTTGTGTATCGATTATGCGTAGTACCATTTGGTATACAAGGAGCTTGTTCAGCTTTAGTAAGAGCTTTACATCAAGTTTTAAATAAATACGAAGATTTTATCCTACATTATATTGATGATATCCTGATATTTTCCAATAATGAGGAGGAGCACCGAAGACATTTGAAGATTGCACTGGAAAGTCTTGACGAAGCTGGTCTGAAATTAAACAAAGACAAATGTCAGTTTTTTAAAACGAATATTATTTATTTAGGATACAAAATTGATGAGACTGGAATAGAGATGGATCCAGATAGAATAAAATTAATTAGGGAACTTAAAACACCATACAATTTAAAAATGCTGCGAGGGTTTTTAGGAACTATCAATTATTTCAAACGATTAGTGCCAAATATCACAGAATTGGAACTACCATTGATGGAATTATTAAAGAAAGGAGTACCATGGAAATGGAATGAAGAAAGAGAAAATTCATTCAGTAAGATCAAATATATTTTCGAGTCTAAATTAAAAATTTATTATCCCGATTATAAATTACCATTTATACTGAAAACAGACGCATCTATCAAAAGATATGCAGGAGTTCTTATTTAAAGACAAGAAGATAAAGAAATCCCGATTAGCTTTATTTCAAGAACCACTAAAAAGCACGAGAAAAATTACAGTGTTAGTGAATTAGAATTAGGAAGTATTATATTTTGTGTGACTAAATTTCGATTTTATTTATTAGGAAATAAATTTTCAATTGAAACAGATAACCAATCACTGATATCGATATTGGACAATAAATTTGGAAATAGCAGAATTCACAGATGGGCATTGCTACTTCAAGAATATTCTTTTGATATTAAATATGTCACAGGGAAGTCAAATATTGTACCAGACTATCTAAGCAGAATGAATGGAGAAAATAAGAAGAACTTGCATAAATTAAACATAGGATTAAACATTTTGAGACAAACAGATGGTATATTTTCACTAGAAGAAATAAAGAAGGATCAGGGTGAACTGACAGAAAAGGAGAAGAGGGGATCATTAAATAAAAATGGTATGTATTATAAAATAGTTGGACAGAATAAATTATATCTAACAACAATGGAATTTGCAAAAAAGGTATTAAGGGAGATACACAAGCAGTATGGACATACTGGAATGCGAAGAACATGGTTGATTTGGAGAGAGAATTATATTTGCAAAAAGGATATTCCAATAGCTAAGGATATAGTACAAACTTGTACTATATGTCAGCTGAGTAAGGACAAAAACTACCATAATGAAAACTTACCAAAATCTATTCGATCTGAAAAACCATTGGACTCAGTATCAGTGGATTTTATGTCGAACCTTATCACAAGCTTCCAGGGCAATAAACACATATTCGTCATAGTAGACATCTTCTCTTAATTCATTTATATTAGGCAGGCAGCTAAAACAAATACAAAAACAATATGTAATATAATGAATAACTATTTTAATGAAGTAGGCGGCCAAAAAGATGTATATTAGATAATGCCACATATTTTAACAATAAACGTTTTAAAAATTTTATGCAAAAGAATAGAGTTATATTGACATTTACAAGTATACGGCATCCAGCATCAAACCCAACGGAACGACATATCAAGGAAATAATAAAGTACCTGAGAGTATTGACATCACACGAACATCGAAATTGGGAAAATAAATTAATGGATGTGGAATATCATATGAATAACGTACCAAATACCAGTACACATGAAATTCCGATATAGATAATGAAGAATATAAAACCTGACAGACCATGGATATTAGAAAAGGAAAGTCAATATGATGAATCATTAGAAAAAGTTATTGTACAACTTAAAAGAGTTGCTGATCGATACATAAAACGAAGAAATAAAAAAATTAAAACACCAACAACATTTAAAGAAGGAGATTGGGTAATAGAAAGATCTTTGCAAATAGCCGATAAAAAATTAAACCAATGTGCTAAGCTGAAACTACCATTTAATGGACCTTATATAGTAGAGAAGGCATATGAGAATAGCTATGTTTTAAGGAACCCATATAATAATCAATTGAGAGGGACAATACATGTGCAAAACTTGTATAAATTCAACAAGTAGCAGCATTTTAAAAATCATGTCATACAAATAATTAGTATCTGATAAGAAGATATAAGAAATTAATGAAATTGAATTTTTATAAAATATTATTTAATTTAACCTATTCGAGTTCATATTAGATATAAATGCAGTTAAAAAGTAAAAATTACATTTTAAAAATACAAAAAAAAATCAATCAGACATATAATAATATTTTGAAAATGAAATTGGGGGAAATTGAAACCATCTAAAGTTGGTAAGTCCAATTGAAGGTTACATAACTAAAAAAGGATATAGGTAATAAGTTTATTATTATGTTTTCGTTAGAGAATATTATAATAATTATTGATTTTGGGACACACTTTAAAGTATAGAGTAAGTCTAACAACATTTAAAAATGGAAAAGGCAAAGATTTAGAGGCAATAGCAAATTTGATATATCAGAATTATCTTTATAAACCTATACAAAAAGTTTAAATTTTAATACAATGTTTGCATATAGTGTAAATAATCATTGTATCTAAACAAATAAATCCTTAATTTGATTTGGTGAAGTGATAGATAGTTGCCGCGAATGAACATGTGACATTATCTTTACAATGACAGAAATAAAACAAAAATGTTTGTTGACAAAGAAATTGAAAGACGGCGTTGTTAAGGGGGATGAGATGAAAAAGACAGCAGGAGAAGTCATGAAATTTGATTCTTTTTAAAAAGTTGTAAATTAAAGAATGAAAAGTCAAAAATAAAAGCCGGATATTAATATAGTGAAGAAAACTAACCTGTGAGTGACATCCTATGTAATTTTAAACCAGAAAGTGGTAAGATATTTATCATATTTATTGACTGGAAATTATATCAATTGCTATACTTATTCCTACTAAAGAAAGGAACATTTCATTTTCCACTGAAGTGTATATAACATCTGTATGCAGATCTGATGTTATTTGTCCCATACAAAGACTTGGTGTACTTTATTTAGATTATGAATCAGAATTAACCTACAAATGAACACTCATAAGTCGGCTGAATTTGCATTTATTTGTTAGTTGTATATTTAATAGTTTTAAGGGTTTTGTATAGTTAGATAGGATTGTTGAATTTAGTATTAAAAACGGAAGCTTACCTTACTTAATATTCCAAAGAACACAATATTAATCCATATAGAAAAATAGATAACATAACCAACATTTAGGATTTAGAAACACATGTAGATATTGTTGATATTTCAATCATTAGTAAGAGAGAGAAAAGCTACTAACGATGACAATGGTTGTCGAATGGAGCTGTAGAAATGTTTACTCGTGATACAGGGTCAGTACGACAAGTAATTCACTTAACACAAATAAATTTGAGAATAATAAAAATAGTATTTATTGAATATTTACAAATAACATCTTAATGGTAATTAATATTGAGTTGCAGAGGAATACTGATAATTTTGAGGTGAGGTTTATAAAATTTAATTGATACTATGACAATTTGCATTTGATATATTAAAATCATTCACACAAAAATTTTTTATTTTAATGATAAATGTTACATTGAGGGAACCGCTACCTGAGAACAAGAATCTCAACCATAATTATAGCTAGCCGGATAAAAAAAATATAAAACATAATAAATATACAAGGAGATTCGTAAAAAAAGGAAGAAGGTACAATTTAAAATTATACATTAAAACATAGAACATACATTAATAATATATATATATATATATATATATATATATATATATATATATATACATATATATATGAACATATATACATAAATATAAACATGTATATATATATATATATAAATATATATATATAAAGAAGATGTAGGAATATCGCGTGATATGTTAACAACAACAACAAAGAGAATCATGGGAAATTCACGCAAAGTAAAGGGCTACTGAAATAGAGTGGTAACCGTGGACATGCAGGTTTCTGGCTCATTTTGCCTCATGAGCACGGCATAACCAATTAATGATGTGAAATTTGGGAGCAAAGATGTTAATCGAAACATGGGAAAACACAAAATAACGGATTTCAGCAGGGAAACCAAACGCTCATTTGTGTCTTCAATTGGAAGATCCCGAGTTTTCAGGACATCAACCAACATCGACACGGAGGCGCATATAGTCCCCCCGCCATGAACCTTCCGGAAGGTTAGGTTAATATCAATAAACGGTAAGGCCAACTTGGTCATGCTGTTCTTTAGAGCGAGCATCTTTATTATTTTGAGGGATTCAAATATATCCCTATCTTGAGGTTCACGTCGGGTTTCATTATCACTTATGATAGGATAAAATATTGTTCTAGTGACGGTGGAGAAATTTCAGAGAATGCCTCATATAGGCTACACCCCCTATAGGTTCTTTTCGACCTTTGAGTCCATCTATACCACCATATTTACTGACAGCGGTCTTTACATGGTTATTAACTCCAACAATATCTTTGGAGCAGGGCAACACCAATTCATACTGAGGTAGAGATTCCCATATATTGCCAGGCCTCACAGGTATCCTTGAAAAGGTTTTATCTGCCCAGACGTTCTCTGGTACAGATTGGAAGTCATCGTACGTCCCATCGCCAAGAAGTGATTTTAGTTTTCCAAATGTTATTTGTGCTTCCCTGCATAGCTCACACTGCGTGCTGTTTCCAGAATTTCCCCCTTCTTGTTTTTCATGTATGTTCCTTATCGCCTCTCGAAGTGATTTATTTTCTTCATGTAATTTTTTCAACTCATCTTAATTTGTGTCTCTTTCACTAGATCTCATCCACTCTTGGAATAATTTGCCTGGCGTTTTTTCAGCTTGGAATGTTAGTTTATATACAGCCTCTTTTATGTCCTTCTTAGGGTTATACGAGTCCCTAATGACTCTATCTAGCGTCTTAATCTGGTTATACAGTTTCTGAATAATGTCTCTAGGCCCCTCTCTTTCTTTTTTAGAATCGCTGGTTTTGGTAGACGGTTCCATTCGTTTTCGTTTATTTGGCTGTTCAGATATGTCATCCGCTGCGTCAATAACAGACGAATCCAGATTTCCCCCATCTAGGTCTGGTAACGAATTAGCCCTTTCCCTAGGCGGAGTCCTGTTTATAGAGTCTTTTCTTGCGAATGGATTCTTTTGCTCTTTAATCGAAACGAATGTTGCATCTGTCTTGTCTCTCAACAACGGTTCAGTATTGTTCTGCACCATAAACTTCTTGATACCCTGACTCATATTTCCATGTTTGCTTTTATCACCATCCTTCCCCATAAAATTTGATTCGTGACTATCCATTTTGTTCCCACGCGTAGCTAGGGACATGAAGAGTCCGTTCCGGCAGAGCCCCGCATGCCGGAATAAGGCACTTATACTAGGGACGTTGCCCGGTATCCCTAGGCTCCGTTTGCAGGTATCACTTGGCCATGATACCCTCGCCAGCCGGGTCGCACTACACTGGACGACTAAGGGCCATGTGTCATCCTCTTCTGGCACAGTGGAAAGGATATAAAAAGGAATTCCCTAGCCCTCGCAAACCTAATAGCGTCGGGGAGGATAAAAGTTGGGGACTTAAGGGTTTTAGGGATGGATCACACCTTGGGAGTGAGCTGTGAGCCTAGCTAGGATACCTCGCGCTCGCCACACCCGTAAATATATATATTTATATATATATATATATATATATATATATATTATATATATATATATATATATATATATATATATATATATATATAAATATATATATATATATATATATATATATATATATATATATATATACTCGGCGACATAAACTATGAAATGATTTTTATACAGAGGCCAGATAGAACGAGCATATAACATTCTTAGAATCCCAATAAAGTATAAAATAATAATAGCTATCAATAAAAGTAAATTGAAAATGATGTACCAAAATTAATAAAATATCTATATAACAATATAATCAATTAAAATCAATAGGCATAATCATAGAGAGAAAAAAATAAGTAAATGAAAAGAATTCATAAACAATTATTGATAAAACAGTTTTAAAATAATTCTGTATTTTAAAAAAAGAACAACCTTAGACAGAACTTAACAAGCAAACGAAGATCGATAAAATAACGTAACGCCACACGGAAGATTAGACACCTAAAGCATCTGCTTATATTTAAAGAATAAATAGGATGGTAATAATAAAATCAACAGTGCTACAATGATTGAATAATAAATGAAATTTAGAATTAGTAAATATATATATATATATATATATATATATATATATATATATAAATAAGATATGTTAGTCAATATTCAATCATAAAAGTTAATAGGAAACATAATAATATAAGTAGAAAACTGTAATTATAGGTAATGTCAAAAACCAAAACGAAATATAACAGTTGACGACAAGTATACCAACATAAAATGTAATTTGATATAAAATATGAGAATAAAAATAAATTATTACCGACCTAATTTATGTATATAGAAGTAAAAATATAAAACAAAATAAGAAATGAACTGTATCAATAGGTATTATGTAAATATTTAGGTTGTAGGAAGCACAAAATTTGTATATTTACATTGACCAATCGGAAGATTTCTAATAATCAATAACATGAAAAAACAATGATTATTAGATGTTAGTGAATTAAATCAATGACGATAAGGTTACAGTGAATAAAAAAACAACATTTAATAGCAAGTTTAAGTCAGAAAAACAATAAAAACATCAATAATCAAAGTGACAGGTGAACAATAATCAAAGATTTTTCTAGAACATTGCCAGCTTCCGGTTATAAACTAAGAAAGGGTTTTTGGCGGATAAAAAGACCCGCGGTAAGCAGTCAAGCGTTGATAATCGAGGAAGAAAGAAGTGATAGTATGTTATGCAGTTTTTCTTAGAAAAATTTTCAAGTAATAAGTGTTGAATGTATATAGTAATGAGTATAAAAGTAATTAATAATCAAAATAAGTGCGAAGACAAATTTGTGTTGAAACAAAGTCAAGCCAAGTAGTATAATTATCACTAGATAATTATAAGAAGGGAGATTGCCACCTGGAGCGGTAAAGCGTCATGGATGGACACAATTGAAGGCGTCGCTTGGTGAAATATAACAAGGTGTGTTTTAGTTAATAATATTTGGTACCAAATAATGAAAAAGTGAAATTTATATAATAAACACCTAGTAATAAAAATTTTAAAGTGATTATAATAAACCAGGAAACGTAAAAACTTACCATTATCAAATTTGTAGATATATGTATTAATTTCTGTCATGCTGAATTTTTCTCCAGTTACATATATATAAAACTTTCCACAAAACAACAAACCACAACTAATTTCAGTTTTTTTCATCACATGCACAATTGTTATAATACGTTAAAATATTTTTCAAAAGATCGAAATTAATTAGATAAAATATTTCAAATATCCTCTCCATTCCACAAACCGATTAAAACTAAAGCAGTGTCTAAATATTTTCAATAATCTTATTTAGAAGAACAAGAAGAAAAAAGTTACAATAGTTGAACAACTTCAAACGCAGGTGTTCAGTTTTTCAAAGAAATATAATGTTTACAAACGATTATGCAAATTCAAGCAAATGAGTCTGCAAAAGCCGTCTCAAAAGAATGGATAGTTTTTAAAATATACATAAAGGTTCTGTGATGTGGAAATTTAGATGTATATAGATGAAATCCATATTTTATATTTTTAGTTTAGGAATATTTCATATATAACAAAAGGATAATCATTTATTTTTTTTATATAATAGGTATATGACACCAATAATAAGGTTAAGGCGTCAACTGTATTTTGTATATAACTAATATTTAAAATTTCAAAATTTTTCTTTTTTCATATATTTAATCACATAAAATAAATTACATTGATTAGTAATGTTGATTTTCTTATAACTTTGCCCAGGACCCTACTGAGATATAGAGTGGTATACAAATAAGAGCAGCCGAAGTAAAATTTGGAATTAAATTAAACCATATGATTTTAAAATAGCATAATGAATAGGAGAAATTAAGGATAAAACATATATTAATAAAAATTTGGTCTATATATAAATTAGCTAGTCCAAAGATATAATATTCTAATAGTAACACACAACAGTAATACATTTCATATTTAATTTAAGTTCACAATTAAAATATAACAATCTATTTAACTATTTCAATTAGCACACTAAGTAGAATCATATTTAATTTGTCTCCGCAACGTGGAACAAATAACATATAGTTTTTCAATTATCATTTCATATTCAATTTCGCAAGCCAACGTGGGGCTATTGCTGCTATAACTGCAATAAACCTATTAAATAATTTTAATTAACTCAGCAAGTAATTTCATATACAATATATATAGATAGATAGATAGATAGATAGATAGATAGATAGATAGATAGATAGATAGATAGATAGATAGATAGATAGATAAATAGATAGATAGATAGATAGATAGATAAATAGATAGATAGATAGATAGATAGATAGATAGATAGATAGATAGATAGATAGATAGATAGATAGATAGATAGATAGATAGATAGATAGATAGATGGATAGATAGATAGATAGATAGATAGATAGATAGATAGATAGATAGATAGATAGATAGATAGATAGATAGATAGATAGCTAGATAGATAGATAGATAGATAGATAGATAGATAGATAGACAGATAGATAGAAAGATAGATAGATAGATAGATAGATAGATAGATAGATAGATAGATAGATAGATAGATAGATAGATAGATAGATAGATAGATAGATAGATAGATAGATAGATAGATAGATAGATAGATAGATAGATATATAGATAGATAGATAGATAGATAGATAGATACATAGATAGATAGATACATAGATAGATAGATAGATAGATAGATAGATAGATAGATAGATAGATAGATAGATAGATAGATAGATAGATAGATAGATAGATAGATAGATAGATAGATCTCTAGGGGAATCAACACCTTGTCGTTGGTGAGAGAGCTCAGTAACCTCTATACCCAGGGAGCGATGCCGGCGGTAGCGTAGCTACTGGTAGGGTCACCCATGCCGGTAAGGTCTCGAAGTGGTTGAGGTAAAGCTAAGAAGATTCCCACACCGCAGCGTCTGACCCAGAGCGGGCTGCTTTTGAGGAGTTAACCTCGAGAAAAAATCCGGTAATCCTAAGGTGTAAACCATCGTGCCCAGGGGATGGATGGCTCTTCCGTGAAGGAGTCTCGAACGATGTCCTCCGATCACATGGTCTAAATCGGTTGTAGCACAGACCTTACCGTAGTAAGGGAGCACTGCTACGGTGGACTGTTTTTTCTGCCCGACTCGTGGGAATTCTATGGAAATTGAAGAGAAAGAATATGATGGCGTAGGCCAGGAAAATTTAGGAAATGAAGTAGCTATCTTGAATGAAGATAACAACTTCCCAAGTAGACATTTACTGATGAGGTCCCCCACGAGAGGAAGGACACAATCAATGTCACACTTGGAACAGAAGAGCAAGCGTAAAAGAATGGACGGTATAGAAAACTCCAAGGAGGCTGCCCTAAAAAATGAGTTCAAGAGCAGTAGCCGATTCAAAGAGATCATGGAAAAAATGAGCTCACAAATCAAGCACTTTGAGAAAGTGCTCAGTGAGATGTATAAGCCAAAGAAGGAATTAACTGATATTTCAGGACAACTAGTCTTCCTGCTAGAGAAGCTTCAGACTGCAGAGATGAAGAGTTGGCTAGAAAAGTCAGTATTTGAGGAAAAACAACAAGAGGGGGAAGAAAATGAAATTACTAGACTTCGCAATCAAATGAGGAGCATGGAAACATTGCACAGAAAAGAATTGGAAAGAGCTCCTAGTTACCAAGTACAATGTGAGAACTGCAGAGAAGAACAAAGGAAATTGACCAGAAGAAAAGGCTTAACGCTAGATGATAGTTATGAAAGCTTCAAGAAGATAACGGATGAGGACTGGCAAGACGAGATACGTTCAAAAATTCAAGAGCGCTGTGGAGACATTTGGGAAACTCCAAGTGAGCATGTACTTATTCTCCCTAGTGATACAAATATTAACAACCCGCAGAAGACAATTGGAAGTGTGATAGACAGACTTGGAGGGAAGGAAGGTCTTAAAAACCAGAAGAAGAAGGAGGGAGAGGTCGCAATGATGGTGCACTCATTGGCCTTCCCCGATGAGGAAGGTAACCTCAAGCACAAGTCGAGAATGATACTTTATCCAATATTCTTGAAAGAAGGAGCTAATGAAGGGACTGAGGACGAGACCATCCTGCGTTCACTCACTGCCGTCAAATCTTTGATGACGATCCATGGAAAAAGGAATCTGGCAATACCCGAAATGGAGGGAATAACTGGGAAAATGGTCTGTAGAATCCTCGAATTCCTATTCGCCCAATCAGACATAGAAATAACACTGGTGAAGAAGAGAGTAGAGTTGGCCCCAAAAACTAGACAAAAAGTAACGGGGACCAAAGCACCTATGAAGAGAAAAATGGCAAAGCAGGATGCACTACTTGTTAAAATGCCTAACGTCAGTTACGCAGATCTTCTCAAGTCAGTGAAGCAGACAGTTGATCCAGGCGAGATTGGGGTTGAAATACAAGATCTGAAAAAAACTCGAAGTGGTGAACTCCTGCTCACCGTGCAGCATGGTCCAGGAAAATTAGAAGCCCTAAGAGACAAGATCCAGGAGAAAATGCCGGATGTATCTGCATCCATTCGTGTGAGCAGAAAGGTCCTCCATATCAAAGACATGGATGAAGTAACGACCACGGAAGACATAAAAGACGCTATCTCCAATTGCAAGTTATCGAGACCAGAAGATGTGGAAGTCAAATCACTTCGCCCTGCCTTTGATAATAAGCAGAATGTTACTGTGGTACTGTCGGAAGCAGATGCTATCAAACTCACAAACCTGGGTAAAATAAAGATTGGTTGGAAGCAGTGTAGGGTACTAGAGAGGAAAACAGCGACAAAGTGCTTCAAATGCTGGAGATATGGACACAGAAAAGCAGAGTGCAGAGGACCAGACAGAGAAAACCGATGTTTGAAGTGCGCTCAGGAGGGGCATAAGGCAGTGGACTGTACTAACAATTCCTTCTGCATACATTGTCAGAAAGAGGGGCATCAATCTGGAAACTCAAGGTGTCCGAAAAATAGGGGAGGGAAAAATCAGGAGGTATCCTAATAGAGCAGAATAGTGAGCACAAAAATGAAGCTCAAGTTTCTGCAAATTAATGCCTTCAGGAGACGCCCGTGCCATGACCTAGCATTAGCCATGGCCAAAGAAATAGGAGCCAGCATGATTCTTATGAGTGAACCAAACCGCAACGCTATTAGAGATAGAAAAGACTGGTGGTCTGATTCAGACGTGAATACAGCTATCAAGATTATTGACAGTAGGATCACCGTAAGTAAATATGGTAAGGGGCACAGTTTTTCCTACATCGTAACACCTGAATTCACAGTGTACAGTTGTTATGCTTCTCCAAATAATGAGTTAGATGACCTCGAGCAAATTTTGTGCGAAGTTGAGAGATTAATAAGGCTGAATAAGGAGAAAGCAATCATAGTCGGCGATTTCAACGCGAAATCCCCTCAGTGGGGCATGAATATAACAGATACAAGGGGACAAATGGTTACAGAATGGATAGCACAGAATGACATAGTAGTGGTGAATGAGGGAAATAAGCCAACCTTTCAAAGACGGGACTACTCCTCAATTCTAGACCTGACATTAGCTACAACTGACATCCTGAATAGAATAACAAACTGGGAAGTAAGTGATACCGAGTCTCTAAGCGACCACAACTACATAGTATTCGAGGTATCAGACCGAAAACTTGGAGTACTAGAGAGATCGAGCAGAAATGGAGGATGGCAGGTTAAGAAGTTGGACAAACAGAAACTCCAACAACTTACGACAGCCCCACAACAGAACATGGCCCCCTCAGCAGAAGCTCTCACTCGTACACTGAAGCAGATCTGCAATAAAACTATGCCCAAGAGAGGTGATAAAAGGAAGCGAGTGCCCATGTATTGGTGGAACGAGGAAATCGCTGAGAACCGTAGAGATTGTACTCGCAAGAGACGAAACTATACGAGAAGCGTAAGAAGGAATACACCAGAAGAAACATTGCGCCGGTGGGAGGAGTATAAACAGAGTAAGAAAACACTACAATATAGTATTAAAAAATCCAAGAGAGAATGCTGGAAAACAATATGTGATGAAGTAGACTGTGATATCTGGGGGAATGGCTACAAAATAGTCATGAAGAGCATAGTTGGCTATCCACCCAGACAAGACTTGCCCATGCTAACAATGGAAAAGGTTGTTGACCACCTATTCCCAGTGCATCGGGAAGTAAACTTTGACTCCAATAGAGATGAGACATTTCTAAATTTTAACGTAGAAGAATTAAGCATGGCATGCTCCAAATTAAAGGTGAATAAGGCTCCTGGACCTGGACATATTCCAGCGGAAATAATTAAAGCTATGTCCTTGAACAAGCCGGAATTAATGCTCACTGTATATAATGGATTAGCTGGCCGAGCAGAATTCCCTAGGGAATGGAAACGAGCCAAATTGTTGCTCTTGAAGAAAGCGGACAAACCTATCGAGAATCCCTCAGCGCACAGGCCAATATGTCTGCTCGACATAGAGGGCAAATTATACGAACAACTGATCCTGATCAGGCTGAAAAAAGAAATAAGACGAACAGGCGGCTTATCAGAGCGACAGTTTGGATTCGTTGAAGGTAAACAAGCGGTGGGCGCTATAGAAGAAGTTTTAAAAATTGCCAGGGCAGCGGAAGAAGAATACTCTTGGGCACACCGAAGACTTTGTGCAATAATAACTTTGGATGTCAGAAACGCGTTCAATACTGCAAGCTGGCAGAACATTCTTGAAGAGTTGAGAAGCAGACGCATTGATGAAAGCCTCATCAGTTTAATAAGGGCCTACTTATCCGACCGGGAAATAATCCTGGAAACAGAGGAACAAATAAAAATAAGGGAAATAAATAGTGGGGTGCCACAGGGGTCGGTCTTGGGACCAACTCTATGGAATATTCTTTACGATGGAATATTGAGAGTAGCACAACCTGCGGGTGTTACGTTAATAGCCTTCGCTGATGATGTTGCAATGGTTGTAGTTGCAAAATCCGAAGAAACCCTGATGAACGCAGCCAATATCGCACTACAACGGGTATCAAACTGGCTCGAGCATAAAGGGCTAGAATTAGCCCCTGAAAAGACAGAAGCTGCTCTACTTACGAAGAAGAGAAAGATGAATCCGATTCAATTCGAAGTACAGGGCGTAGTAGTAATCCCCAAAAAAGCAGTTAAATACCTAGGAGTTTGGCTAGATACGAAACTGACTTTCGCCGAGCATATTGCAAAAGTTTCTGAAAAAGTAGAGAAAACAGTGACAGCCCTGTCCAGACTTATGCCCAATATTGGTGGAGCTAGATCTTCCAAAAGAAGAGCACTAATGAGTGTTGTACACTCGCAAATCCTTTATGCTGCACCTGCCTGGCACTCAGTGACATGCAATAAGAAACTGGTTTCCAAACTTGCCAGCGTCCAACGCAAACTCTGTATTAGAGTATGCTCGGCGTATAGGACGATATCAACAGAGGCAGTAGGGGTAATAGCTGGGGTACCTCCAATAGACTTGCTCGTACAGGAAAGACGGGAAAAATACCTAGGGATCGGCAGTGCCATCGCAAGGACAAACCTCATGATGCAATGGCAAAACCGTTGGATAACCGGTAAATGGGGAAGATGGACCCATCACCTCATACCTAACATTGAAAAATGGATCGGCAGACCGTTTGGCGAGGTAGATTATTATATTACGCAGGCAATCTCTGGTCATGGCTGTTTCAGGAAATACCTGTATAACCGAATGAGATCGGTTACTGGGGACTGTCCGTATTGCGGAGAACAAGACGATGCGGAGCATACGATGTTTGCATGCGTCAGGTGGGAAAGAATCCGGACAGGATTCCTAACAGAAACTGGAACGAAGTTCGATGCGAGAAATATGATGACATCATTGGTCTCAGGCGAGAAGGGGTGGAATATAGTGTATAAGATAATAAGACATATAATTGATACGAAAGAAATGGAAGACAGAGCACGACCATAGACGGAAGTAATACATCACTATGAGGATAGTATGACAGCCCTCTCACTGAAGTAATGCGAAAGCCGTTCCAGTGCGAGGAGCGAGACGATAGGGGGGAGGGGCTTTTTTTTAGTCAGTAAGAATCTGACACTACTCACCTTCAGTGAGTGTCTTTGGAAGATTTTTTTACCCTCCCCAACTAAAAAAAAAAAAAAGATAGATAGATAGATAGATAGATAGATAGATAGATAGATAGATAGATAGATAGATAGATAGATAGATAGATAGATA
This sequence comes from Galeruca laticollis, assembly GCA_963921935.1. NCBI lineage: Eukaryota > Metazoa > Arthropoda > Insecta > Coleoptera > Chrysomelidae > Galeruca > Galeruca laticollis. The sequence continues at coordinate 186,852,985 of OY998176.1, read as the reverse complement.
GATAGATAGATAGATAGATAGATAGATAGATAGATAGATAGATAGATAGATAGATAGATAGATAGATAGATAGATAGATAGATAGATAGATAGATAGATAGATAGATAGATAGATAGATAGATGGATAGATAGATAGATAGATAGATAGATAGATAGATATATAGATAGATAGATAGATAGATAGATAGATAGATAGATAGATAGATAGATAGATGGATAGATAGATAGATAGATAGATATATAGATAGATTGATAGATAGATTGATAGATATATAGATAGATTGATAGATAGATTGATAGATAGATAGATAGATAGATCGATCGATCGATCGATCGATCTCTCTCTAGGGGAATTAGCACCTTGTCGTGGGTGAGAGAGCTCAGTAACCTCTATACCAAGGGAGCGATGCCGGCGGTAGCATAGCCACTGGTAGGGCCACCCATGCCGGTAAGGTCTCGAAGTGGCCGAGGGAAAGCTAAGAAGATTCCCACATTGTAGCGTCTGACCCAGAGTGGGCGCCTTTATAGGAGTAAACCTCGAGAAAAAATCCGGAAATCCTAAGGTGTTAACTATCGTGCTCAGGGGATGGATGGCTCTTCCGTAGTAAGGGAGCACTGCTACGGCGGACCTTAACTTCTGCCCGACTCGTGGGATATACATGGATGAAAAAATTAACTTCTATGAAACTATTAATGATGCAATATCGGAAACGGAGGGTGCCAAACCAAGGAGAGACATATCAAAGAGGACTCTTCCGAGACCTAGAACTCAATCTCTGCCGGAACAGGTGGGCAAACGTAAGAGACTAGAGAACGCCGAGTCACCTGAAAAGGAACAGGAAAGCCTCATCAAACAAGACACTATTAAAAAACTCATGGAGGAGATAGGAAACCATATCAGACAACTGGAAAAAACACTTCAGGAGATGTATAAACCAAAGAAGGAGCTAATTGTTGGAAAAGCTACAGAGAGCTGAAATTAGCAACTGGTTGTATGAAACTGCCCAAGAAAAGAGGAATGAAAACAGAGGATCGGAATGTAAGAAAGAATTATTGGACCCACAGACACAAATGACAAACATGGAAATAATGCATAGGGCAGAGATAGAAAATCTTACCCAAAACCAGATCCAGTGCGAAAGCTGCAAATTAGAACAGCACAAACAAATGAAGAAGGCAAATTCTGACCAAAGACGATAGCTACAACTGTTTCAAGCTTGCAACAGAAGAGGATTGGAGAGATAAGATCCTCCCGAAAATTAGTATGCAACATGGAAATGTATGGGATGTTGATACCGAATATACATGGATTCTACCAAGCAGTAATTCCGGCAAGTCAGTAGCAGGTATCATTAATAGGCTTGGAGAAAAAGGAGACCTACTGAAACAGAACAAGAAGAAAGGAGAAGTGGCGATGATGGTCCACTCGCTAGGCTTCCCTGATGAAGGAGGGAACCTTACCCACAAGACTAGGCTAATACCATACCCCATTATCACAGATGGACAAGTGAACGAGGAAACTGAAGACGAGAATATTTTCAAGGCATTTGCAGAAGTCAAATCAATTATGCTCAAACACGGGGGCAAAAAATTAGCAATTCCGGAAGCGGAAGGAGTAACAGGCCTGATAATCTGTAGAGTTTAGGAATTTCTATTCGTGAACACTGATATAGAAATCCTCTTGATGAAGGAGAGGCGTCAACACCCTGAAAGACAGCAAAGCAGCTCCCGAACAGTGAAACCCGTCAAACAAGCACAACCTAAACAGGACGCATTACTTGTGAAAAAGCCCAACACCAGCTACGTAGAATTGCTGAGAACTGTAAAAGACATGGTCAACTCAAGCGATATCGGGGTAGAGATCCAGGACGTGAGGAAAACTAGGAGCGCAGAACTTCTACTTACGGTAAAAAACGGGACTGGAAGACTACAAGTACTCAAGGAAATGATCCAGACGAAAGTACCAGAAGTATCAATGTCTCTCTTAACCAGCAAAAAAATCCTCCATGTCAAGGACATGGATGAGATAACAACTATCGAAGATATCAGGGAGGCCATTACAAAGTCCATAGCAGCTAAGCCTGTAGATGTCGAAATTAGAGCCTTAAGGCCCACAAGAATGAGCAAGCAAAATGTTACGGTCGTACTTCCCGAACCAGACGCCGTCAAACTCTTGAACCTGTGGAAAATACAGATTGGATGGTCGTCCTGCAGAGTATTGGTAAAAAAAGGAGCTAAAATGCTTCAAATGCTGGGAACTTGGACATGAGAGAGCGCGGTGCAAGGGACTAGACAGGGAATCCATGTGTCTGAGATGCGCTCAACAAGGACATAAAACGGCAGACTGTAAGAACAACCCCTACTGCATTCACTGTAGAGAGAATGGTCACCAAACAGGAAGCATCATGTGTCCTGTAAACAAAGGAAGACGGAAGTTGGTTGTCTCACAACCAGCAGAGAGTCCCATCCAAATCAACAGTTTCAGGAGGAGGCCATGCCACGATTTAGTGCTTGCTATGGCCAAGGACATGCATATTATAGTGATCCTCATAAGCGAACCCAACCGAAATTCCATTAAAAATGGGAAAGACTGGTTTCACGATGATGACCTAAACACGGCCATAAAAGTGGACGATAAGATCACCATAACACAACATGGAAAAGGTTACAGCTTCTCCTATATAGTAACACCAACATATACCATCTACAACTTGTACGCCTCATCCAACGAAGGACTAGATGATCTTGAAAGAATATTATACGACATTGGGAGTTTGATAAGATTAAACGGGATAAACACAGTCGTCGTAGGGGACTTTAATGCGAAATCCCCCCAATGGGGCACGGAAGCTACATATAGGAGAGGGCAACTACTCACAGAATGGATGGCTGAACATGATTTACTTGTGGCGAAGGAAGGGAATAAACCAACATTCCAAAGACGTGACTATTCGTCCATTCTGGACCTGACACTTGCCTCAGCCGACATCAGGATAAACATCAAGAACTGGCATGTCAGCGATCTTGAATCATTAAGTGATCATAACTTCATCCTTTTTGAAATCGTAGGAGGAAAATCGTCCCTACCTAGGACAACTATGAAAAATAGAGGCTGGCAGATTAGGAAACTGGACAGGGATAAACTTCTTCAATTAACAGTAGAAGATTCGGAAAGAATCATACATAACTCGGCAAGAGAACTAACCCACACACTGAATCGGATCTGTGACAAAACTATGCCTCGGAAAAGATGCTCAACGCAGAAACAGCCCGTTTATTGGTGGAATGAGAAGATTGCGCAAGCTCGACGAGAGTGTATGCGTAAGAGACGGCTATATACGAGATCCAGGAGGAAGAATCAGCCAGAATAATGTCAAAGGCTCTGGGAAGATTATAAGGAGTCGAAAAGACTACTCCAAAATGGCATCAAAGACTCCAAACGTAAATGCTGGAAAACGATCTGTGATAACATCGACTGTGATATCTGGGGGAATGGGTATGAAATCGTCATGAGAAACCTGACCGGCTACCCTCCCAGACTACAAATGTCTATGCAAATGGTGGAAGAAGTGGCTGATCACTTAATCCCTTCACACCAAGATGTGGAATTTAACTGTGATACAAATGTGATATTTTTAAATTTTAGCTTAGAGGAGTTACGAGTAGCAAGTAATAAACTGAAAGACAACAAGGCACCCGGACCCGGAAATATCCCACCAGAGATCATTAAAGCCCTTGCCTCGAATGACCCTCTTTTCGTACTAGCTGTATATAATGATTTGGCCAGTCGTGGATAATTTCCAGTACAATGGAAAAGGGCAAGACTGCTACTTCTAAGGAAAGCAGACAAGCCAATTGATAGACCATCCGGATACAGACCGATATGCCTGCTGGATGCTGAGGGAAAACTCTACGAACAACTCATCCTCGTAAGACTGAAGGCAGAAATATCGCGAACGGGGGGGCTCTCAACCAGACAGTTCGCTTTTGTAGAGGGGAAACAGACCGTAGACGCTATATGAGAAGTGTTAAAAATTGCAAGGGCATCAGAACAAGAATATTCCACAGCGCACCGACAACTCTGCGCGATCATCACGTTGGACATAAGAAATGCCTTCAATAGCGCTAGCTGGCAGAGAATCCTAGATGAACTGCAGAGGAGGAAGATGAATGGCAGCCTAATCAAAGTAATAAGAGCCTACCTGTCAGAAAGGGAGATCATTCTGGAAGCAGAAGATACAGTAAAACCTAGAAACGTCAACAGCGGGGTACCACAGGGTTCAGTCTTAGGACCAACGTTGTGGAATATATTCTACGATGGGCTATTGAGAATGAAGCAGCCAGCAGGAGTGACCCTTATAGGCTTTGCTGACGATATTGCCGTGATGGTGGTATCTAAAGGAGAAGGATTGATGTGCGCAGCAAATACAGCACTGCATCGCATATCCAACTGGCTGGAGGATAATGGTCTTCAACTGGCACCCTAAAAAACAGAAACTGCTCTGCTTACGACCAAAAGGAAAATTGGCACGATTGAATTTGATCTGCAGGCTGTTACTGTAAAGCCCAAGAGAGCAATCAAGTACCTGGGAGTTTGATTGGATACAAAGCTAACATTCGCGGAACATGTACATAAAGTTGCCCATAAAGTGGATAAGACAGTGGCGGCTCTATGTGGACTTATGCCTAATGTAAGAGGACCGAAGGCATCAACAAGAAGGTTACTCTTGAGTGTGGCCCATTCCCAAATGCTTTATGCTGGTCCTGCCTGGCATACAGTTACAAGCAACCAGAAACTTATATCCAAACTCATCAGTATCCAACGCAAAATGTGCATCAGCATATGCTCTGCGTATCGTACTATCTCAACAGAGGCAGTTGGAGCAATAGCTGAGGTTCCTCCTATCGAACTTCTCATACAAGAAAGAAACGATAAATACAGAGGAGTAGACGGATCTATCGCCAGATCGAACCTCATGGCACGTTGGCAAAGAAAATGGTCAGACGGGAAATATGGTAGATGGACTCACCGGTTGATACCAAATATACAAGATTGGATTAACAGGCCATATGGAGAAGTCGATTACTTCACAACACAGGCGCTGAGTGGACATGGTTGCTTCAGAAAATACCTATTTGGCAGCATGAGAGCGGAATCTGAAGATTGCTTATACTGTGGAGAACAAGATGATGTGCAGCACACTCTGTTTGCATGTGTACGTTGGGAAGTAACATGTCAAAGCTACCAAAATGACACGGGTGTGCCATTTAGAGTGGGTAGTATGATGGTATCCCTAACATCGGGACAGGAAGGATGGAGGAGTGCATATAAAATCATAAGGCTCATTATAGAGAATGAAGAAAAGGAGGATAGAGAGAGACAAAGAGAGTAGTAAGAAATCAGACAGATGCACTCCCACCGAAGTAATGCGTGAGCGGTTCCAGTGGGAGATGCGAGAGAGGAGAGGTTTTAGCCGGTAGGAGTCCGGTACTCTGGAAAGACCGGGGTCTAATGTAAGATTTCCTCTCCTCGAAGGAAAAAGAATAGATAGATAGATAGATAGATAGATCTCTCTCTAGGGGAATGAACACCTTGTCCTTGATGAGAGAGCTCAGTAACCTTTATACCCAGGGAGCGATGCCGGCGGTAGCGTAGTTACTGGTAGGGCCACCAATGCCGGTAAGGTCCCGAAGTGGTTGAGGTAAAGCTAATAAGATTCCCATACCGCAGCGTCTGACGCAGAGCGGGCGGCTCTTAGAGGAGTTAACCTGAATAAAAAATCCGGAAATCCTGAGGTGTAAACTATCATGCCCAGAGAATGAGTGGCTCTGCCGTGAAAGAGTCGCAAATGATGTCCTCCGATTTCCTAGTCTCCATCGGTTGTATTGCAGACCTAGCCGTAGTATGGGAGCACTGCTGCGGTGAACGTATTTTCTGCCCAGCTCGTGGGATATGCATGGAAATGAATACCGAAAATTAAAACCAAAAGAAAAATGGGAATGAAAATGGAAATCAAATCCCAGAAATTAAAGAAATACCCAAAGAGCAAGTGAATACCAAAAACAGAGCCAGTGAAGAAACGCCGAAAGAGACAGAGGTCCCTTTCAAAAGGCGAGAGTCGGTGCGAAGAACCCCCCCTAAAATAAGAAATATTGTTAATGGACCAGGATTGTCAGCGCCAGCAGAAAAAATCCAGGAGGAAAAAGAAAGACGCAGCACACAGAGACCAAACCAAACGAGGTTGGATGCCTTACTGGATTCCCCAGAAAAAAAGACCGAAATTGAGATGGAGATTTTTGGAAGACCGATGGCGGCAATCCTCAAACAGGTTGGGCTCCTAGAAAAATTGGTTTTTAACTTATATATACCAAAAAAGAACTGACGGATATAAGCAGTAAACTGACATATCATGTTGGACAGCTACAAAAGAAAGGCCAGAAAACATATTTGGAAAAAACTAGCACCGAAGAGAACCACACAGAGCGAACACTCCGCGAGGAAGTGGCGCTCTTTCAAAATAAGATGGATTATCTGAAGAAAGTATCAGACGAACTCAGAATGAAGGAAAAAACGCGAAAGAGACAGAACGAACTCTACGCGAGGAGATACACTAACTGAAAAAGAAATTTGAGAAACTGGAGAATGGCCCAAAAAAATCCTGTAGAATGGAAGAAATAAGAAAAAGTTTCAGCACAGAACAAAGTTTTGAGAGCCTGATGAAGAATATAGATGAGGAGTGGCCCGAAGATTTATATAAGGTGGTGGAAACTAGAGACGGGAAGATACACCAGGGACATACGGATCAAGACTCGATTATCTTCATGGACCCAAATGAAACAACACAAGCGTATGATGAACTGAAAAATCATTACCCACCCATAGTTCCTCTGATCGAGGAAGGACTGGTAGAAGGTTCTATGGAATTTGTAAAAATTTATGTGGGTTCCATAAGCAGCAGAAGAAGAGAAGGAGAAGGGAACTACACACAATCCGTCTTCATCATGCCAATAACAATGGACGGCGGAGGAGTGGACGATGCGGAGTTAATGCTCAAATTGTTCACACAGCTGGGAAGTGAGGTAGAAAACAATGATAAAGTGCTACGGATCGGGGCCCTTGGAAAAACTAATTTCGATTACCTTAAGAATTGATCAGAGTTCGCGTTGAAGGGTCTTGAAATCAAAGTAACAATATGTGTAGAACATATGGACCACACAGCCTGAAAGGGCCAAATTTATTATAAAGGCAAAAGAAGGAAAACATTATGCAGAACTTCTCAAGTCGGTGAAAAGCTCGGTCAACCTGAAATAAAAAGGAATACGAATAAGCTCTATTGGGAAGACCAATAGAGGAGACCTGATGATGGGCGTTAAGGCTGCGGATTTGAAGCAAACCATCCAAGAGAAGAATATGGGCACGGATATGGTTATAAAAAGCAATTAAATCATCATTTACATCACAGACATCGACGCCAGCATCGACGAAAATGATTCAGTTCAGAATCATATCTATGAGATCAACGAGAAATGGCAATCAGACAGCTTATATTTCTATGAAAAAAGAATTTGCGAGCAATGTTATAAGAAACGGAAAGATCAAGATAAGGTGGTTGGATTGTAGGGTAAGGAGAAGAGTGAATTTGCAGAGGTGCTTCAGGTGCAATCTCTTCAGACACAGAAAACATTATTGCCTAAATGAAGATAGATCTGAACTTTGCCACAGATGCGCAAAGACGGGATACACGGCAAAGGAGTGCGAAAACTCACCTACATGCATTGTCTGTAATACCGAGGGGCATAAAATGGACCAAACAAAATGTCCACAATATAGGAAAGTAATCAGGAATAAAGTTAGGCTGCCATCGGTATCAGGCAGAATACTTACACCTGGTGATGGCAATCAAATTCCTACAACCTAAGTTAGAAAGGGCCAGGGCCGCATATGATCTGGTCTATGCAACAGCCGCAAAGAAAGACGTTGATATTTCAGTCGTAGGAGAACCAAACAGAAAAATACTCGAAAACACGAAGTGGAATAAGGACAAGAGAGGTGATGTTGGCATACTGGTTTCAAATGAAAAACTCGAGATAATGGGAGTCAGCTCTGACGAAGGCTACATACTGGTCATGTTGAAAAACTGTCATGTGTTTCGTTGCTACATTTCTTCAAATATTCGATTTGAAGAATAAACCGCAGGTAGACAAAATTATGGAAGACGTCAATGGACATAATGGAGAAAAATAATCATGGGCGATATAAATGCTAAATCTCCCGCCTGGAGGTTACCAATTAGAGATAAGAGAGGGGAGTACTGGTGCGACTGGATGTCGACCCTAAACCTCACGTCCTGAATGATGGCAAGAAGGCAACTTTCCTCAGAAGGCAGACCGATTCTTACATCGGTATCACTTATTCTATTCGAAAGGCACAGAAAATGATAACAGACTGAGAAATACTTGACGACGAAAGGCTCTCTGAGCATCAGTACATATGCTTCTCGATACTAACAAAAGACAGAAAACCTCAGAACCCGAGAAAAAATAAGCCAAGTTGCGACTAGGACCTTCTCAAAGAACTAGAGACTTGGTGCAAAAACAACTGAAGACCTGAAAAAGTAATAGGAGAAGCCTACCGTGCATACTTCACAACAACGATAAACAGGACACCTTTCTGGTGGAATCAATATATTGGGAAAAAGAGACAGGAGTGTCTCAGACTCAAGAGAGAGGTAACAATAATGAACAAACGTACGCCAAGAAAAGAACATGAAGTGAAGGAAGCGAGGGATGACCTTAGGAGATGTGGAAAGGAACTGCAGTCTTTAATAAACCGGTTCTAGAAAAAACACTGGGACGATTTATGCAAAGAGCTGGACGATAATATCTGCTGCACAGGATATAAAATCGCAGCCAAAAAACTGGTAGGATATCCCTGTTTCAATATCGCAAAGGAACAACAAATCAAAGCCACAGTAGATCTCTTCCCAAGTAAATCAAAGAGCTGGCGAATATCTAGAGTTGAGGAAGCCACTGAATCTGGACCGTTCTCAGCCGAAGAGTTGAAAAATGTATTATAAAAGATGAAACCTGAAAAGGCACTCGGCTTCGATGGAATACCTATGGAAGCTATAAAAAAGCTGGGAGAAATAGTACCGGAAAGTGTATTAGACCCACTGAATGGCATACTTAGAGAGAGGAAGTTCATGAAAAACTGGAAACAGGCGAGACTGCTTATTCTGAAAGGAAAACCAGAGGACATGAAACTCAGACCCATATGCCCACTGAACTCCATCAGTAAGGTCTACGAGGGTTTATTGCAGGACAGACTAGAAAAAATGGCTCTTTTTACATTCATTGACAAGAAGGTGCTTTCGATAACAGCACACGTGCTTCCATCACCAGATCACTAGAAAACGTTAACGACTCGCTGATTAAATATATACAGTCTATACTGAAAAGCAGAATTATAGTACCATCACTTGGAAGGAAGACGGTCAAGTTGACATCAGGACGAGGTTGCTCACAAGGAGGAGTATTATCGCCTCTGCTGTGGTTAATGGTTGTCGAGAGCCTAATAGTAAAATTGTATGAATCTAGTTTCTTAAGGTTATGCCGAAAACGACAACGACAACGACAACGACAACGACAACGACAACGACAACGACAACGACAACGACAACGACAACGACAACGACAACGACAACGACAACGACAACGACAACGACAACGACAACGACAACGACAACGACAACGACAACGACAACGACAACGACAACGACAACGACAACGACAACGACAACGACAACGACAACGACAACGACAACGACAACGACAACGACAACGACAACGACAACGACAACGACAACGACAACGACAACGACAACGACAACGACAACGACAACGACAACGACAACGACAACGACAACGACAACGACAACGACAACGACAACGACAACGACAACGACAACGACAACGACAACGACAACGACAACGACAACGACAACGACAACGACAACGACAACGACAACGACAACGACAACGACAACGACAACGACAACGACAACGACAACGACAACGACAACGACAACGACAACGACAACGACAACGACAACGACAACGACAACGACAACGACAACGACAACGACAACGACAACGACAACGACAACGACAACGACAACGACAACGACAACGACAACGACAACGACAACGACAACGACAACGACAACGACAACGACAACGACAACGACAACGACAACGACAACGACAACGACAACGACAACGACAACGACAACGACAACGACAACGACAACGACAACGACAACGACAACGACAACGACAACGACAACGACAACGACAACGACAACGACAACGACAACGACAACGACAACGACAACGACAACGACAACGACAACGACAACGACAACGACAACGACAACGACAACGACAACGACAACGACAACGACAACGACAACGACAACGACAACGACAACGACAACGACAACGACATGGAAGACATACACACAGGATTTTTTTCTATATACCGTTTTTCGAGTTCTTCTTGCTGAAAAACGAAAAAATAACTCGAACATTTTTCTATTCCAACTTTTTTTGAGGTAAACCAATACTTTTCTCTTATATTAGATAGAGTCGAGCGGAAAAGTAATACCGAAAAACATTAGAAATCAACAATATATACGACGTTGTTTGCACTAATTGTAATGATAATTATATAGGAAAAACATTATAGTTTATTGATATGCATGAATTAGAAGAATAAACTACAAATAAAAATGGATAGGGAACTTCGCGGAAAATATGGACAGTAAATAATAAAGAAATTTATATTCGGAATAGAATTTTGAGATAATAGAAAATGAGAAATCTGACTGCGAAATTTGACTGTTCTTTAACAATACTTACGGATTTAATTAACAACAGAATATGTTATAGAAAGTGTTCATCCAATAAGAAAAAATGAATAAATTATATAATTTAGTAATAATGGAACATATGTTCATGGAAAGATTTAAGATTTTTTTAACAAGGTAAAATGATGATAATTAACGAGTATTATTGTGTTGATATTGCTGGACTATCATGAAATGGTCATGACAGTCATAAACTGGTCGAGAAAGTGTCGCGACAAAGATCGTAGAGGTGAACATTAGGACTATAACTTACAAAACATCAAATTCGATATACTAAACAATTATCTACGCTTCACGCTTGTTTTCCAAAGGGATAAATATATATTAAGTGTAGTAAAAGGATTATTCCTAATTTTCAAATCCATGGTACAAGATACTACATGATTACGTTATGTTTACAAATTTCTCGAGAGGTGAGAAAATGATATGAATTTACCATAAATAATGTTCTTGTATCAAGAAGAGGGCTATATTTTTGCTTTATGTAGGTGACATGCAACGAAATCCATTAATCTTACACCACCTGTAATCACACTAAGGGAGCTCATATCACAATAATCTTTCGAGAAAAAATATATTACGTTGGGAAGTTGATACTTGATATAAGATTAATTTACTTGGTTTCAAAATATGAATTTGGGTCAGTATCTGGAATATAATAATATGGAGAATATGTTTATTCATTATTTTAGGATCTATTAAAACATATACATTGTAATCCAGATTCAATAGTCTCGATTGGGTATAAATTCAACGCCGTTAGGGTTGAAGCTGTTAACTCAGTGATTTATCATTTCAGCTTATAATTTAAATATAGGATTGCTTCGTCAATAATACTCTTCAATTATATCTGAGAAACTCATATTTTTTTTGTACTAAGGTAGGAGATTGGGTTTACCTTATAGAACCTGCAAAGCATCTACATCTGTCTCCAATTTCAGTGAAAACATCTCCTCACATATTTATTACCACGTTTGCTTACCGATTCTCATGGATAACTTCACAAATCGTTCATAACACTATTGAGAAGCGCATGTTCACTCATTCAAAAGACAGTATAATGCTAAGAACTCTCTACTATTTAATCAGTAGTTTTGACAGTATCAAAATAGTCTTCTCTGGCGTGATCAAATACAAACTTTCCTTTTTTCCAGTTGATTAAATTTTGTTTTACAGCGAAATTTATCATTGTTAGTTTTGCTTGGTATGTCGGTATGTTCCACTTCCATTCATATTTTTCATCGATTTATTTCATGTGATTTTTGTTCATTTAACTCATTACAATTCACGATAGATTTTTGTTCCAAATATTTGTTGTTACTTGTATAAGATACTGTTTTTTGTTTCACTGAGATAACCAGGATGTTTTGAAACAATTTACATTGCTCTGAGGTTTAACATTATCGATTTTTAGAGAGCTTGTTTGATGCACGAGATTAACAAATCTATTTTCATTTTCACATGAATTTTTATACCGTTTGTATGGATCATCACATATTCGTATGTCCTAGGCATTAACATATGAATCAATAAAAGTGAATACATATTGTTCCTATTACCACCGAACCTGCTTGATCTACCACTTATTGAACATTTCATTTGTTATATTCATTTAGTCATGCAAAAAAGATTTTTTTGTTTTATCAATTTAATTATTTGAATAGGGTTTTTTCTAATCATCTCCTGAGAAGGAAAATGAGATATTTCTAAAGAGTTATTCTACCTGCGATAACTTGGCTTATAAAACGTTAACTTAGCAGTCAACATTTTGAATATTAATTTGAATAAATGATTTTGCAACGAATGTTGAATTAATTGGTGGAATAGACCACACGTCTTCCTAGTCTATATTTTTAATACATTTAATTAAGTGTTGGTGGAATAGAAGTTAAAGTTATCTCGTCCAAAAAAAATCCTTAATAGGAAGTCGGAATGAGGGACTTTACAATACATTTTTCGAGAGAATGGTTGATGCAGAAATTCCGATAAAAGTTTAAAGATTTATTTTGATCTAAAATAAGATTTGTTCGTTAGAACAAATTCGCTGGGAATACTGGTATGTTTTACATTTTTCCTGTTTAAAATTGACTTCAACTGATAAAGGTTTTTGTCTAGTACGAATCTTTAACCTAGATTGTATAATTGTAAAAAAAATATAAGAAAAGTTTTATGTAATTGACTGTCTCGACCCTTACTTCGTGGAATATGCTCAAAAAGAGGTCTATCATACATAGTTCTTGATCTACCACTTATTGAACATTTCATTTGTTATATTCATTTAGTCATGCAAAAAAGATTTTTTTGTTTTATCAATTTAATTATTTGAATAGGGTTTTTTCTAATCATCTCCTGAGAAGGAAAATGAGATATTTCTAAAGAGTTATTCTACCTGCGATAACTTGGCTTATAAAACGTTAACTTAGCAGTCAACATTTTGAATATTAATTTGAATAAATGATTTTGCAACGAATGTTGAATTAATTGGTGGAATAGACCACACGTCTTCCTAGTCTATATTTTTAATACATTTAATTAAGTGTTGGTGGAATAGAAGTTAAAGTTATCTCGTCCAAAAAAAATCCTTAATAGGAAGTCGGAATGAGGGACTTTACAATACATTTTTCGAGAGAATGGTTGATGCAGAAATTCCGATAAAAGTTTAAAGATTTATTTTGATCTAAAATGAGATTTGTTCGTTAGAACAAATTCGCTGGGAATACTGGTATGTTTTACATTTTTCCTGTTTAAAATTGACTTCAACTGATAAAGGTTTTTGTCTAGTACGAATCTTTAACCTAGATTGTATAATTGTAAAAAAAATATAAGAAAAGTTTTATGTAATTGACTGTCTCGACCCTTACTTCGTGGAATATGCTCAAAAAGAGGTCTATCATACATAAGAATCCTCATTTTCCACAATTATATGGAACAGTTAAATTACATAAAATAACGAAACCAATTAGACCTGTAGTCTCTCATGTTAATGCTCCTAATAATATATTGGCGAAGAAGCTCAACAATATACTCAATACTTACGGATATGAATCTCAGTACTCAATTAGAAATTCAATAGAACTGATCAAAAAGTTGAAATAAATCCACTTGCAAGATAACCATAAACTCATATCGTTCGATGTAACTAATATGTTTACTAAAATTCCTCCTAAAGAATGTCTAATACTTGTAAGAAAATTACTAGAAGATAAAAATATTAATCCAGGAATAATATCAGATATACTTAATTTATTTGATGTATGCATTAATCAGAATTATTTCACTTTTGACAATAAGATATATATTCAAAATGAAGGTTTACCAATGGGAAGCCCTATATCACCTATTTTAGCAATTATTTTTATGGACAATTTAGAAAGAAAGATCTTTGAAAGTAATATTTCGAAAAATATTTTATTTTGGTATAGATATGTAGATGACATATTAGCTTGTTTTATGGGTAGTGAACGACAATTAGATGTATTTTTCAACCACATCAATAATTTACACCCGAAAATTAAATTTACATAAGAAATTGAAGAAAATAGCTCAATCAATTTTCTTGATTTGAAAATTCAAAGAGTTAATAATGTACTTGATTATTCAATTTACCGAAAACCAACACAGACTGATGTGACAATTCCATTCAATTCTAATCACCCTGTCTCACACAGACTAGCGGCATATAATTCAATGATACATAGAGTTTTTTCAGTTCCTATGAACAAATGTAATTTTGATAGAGAGATTAATACAATTAGACAAATAGCAACATCTAACGGTTATCCATTAGATATGATAAATAGGCTAATTAGTAAAAAAGAGAAAAAAGTGGCATTACAACTAATATATCCTAAACAAGCTGATGAAATTAAAACTTATAAAACCATCACATATGCAGGAAATGTTTCTAATACTATTTCAAAGATAATATCTTCAGCAACGAATACAACAATTTCTTTTAAAACAGAAAGTAACGTTAGTACAAAATTGTTAAATGTAAAAACAAAAATGCCACTATTAAAGAAGTCAGGTATATATAAACTCAAATGTCCAGATTGTAATGCTGTCTATTTGGGTCAGACCCTTAGGAATTTTGAAGTACGATACAGTGAGCACTTACGAGCATACAGATTAAAACAACCAGATAAATCCCACTACGCAAAACATCTACTTGACACCAATCATTCATTGACACCTAACACAGAACTAGAAGTACTGCATATTTGTGAAAAGAAACAAGAACTGGATTTCCTTGAAGAACTGGAAATTAGAAGACATTTAAGAAACCCACAATATGAAGTTGTCAATGAACAGTTAAATCTAGGGAATTCTCCACTAATAAACTGTCTTCTTAAGTGATAATTGTAAAGATCAGCAGATATAGTTTTCCTGGTTTTCTATATCATTGCACAGTTATACTGATCTTAATTGGAAAAATGATATCCAGGATATCACCATAGGGCTAATAATATCTAAGCTTCAATATTTGTAATATCACATCTTCTTCTTTTTTCTATAGACATATATTAAGCCAATCACAAGTTAGGTTACTTCTTGGTCTAGCCAAAATTAACTACTAAACATCAGGTAGGCATAAAATGAAATGTAACTTCTGTCATTCTGACGATGATATTGATTTATCGAAACAATTGTCAATTTTTTAGAATTTTCAATAACTTGTATTATATTGTGGAATTAACTAGAGACCTTGAGTTTCATTTAAAAACACTAAAGTTTTATGTATTTATCTGGACAGATATCTGAATATGTTGTATATTGAAAAGTCTTTTTGTGACACACTTGGTGTTATTATAGCGGAAACTCCAGGACTCGACAACATTTGCGGGTAAATTATACAAAAATACCTGACTGAAGAAGTGTGCTGTTGTATTATCACCAAATAGTACGGTCTTACAAGTAATGGTTGTACTGTAAGAGCTTATTGGGGACTTAGCTATTCATCGGTATAGAGTACAGAGAATTATTTAACTAAAGAAGATTTCCCGGATTACTGTCTTCGAATATAAACTTACAAGCTAAGTAATATTATTTTGTATGGCTTCACCAATATTATTTTATCTGTATGTTTAAGGTTAAAATTTCTTTTTTCACACATACTGACATCTACTAACCACTTTTTCTAAAATTTGGTAACTCGTTTTTTTCCATACATTCATTATATTTATACATATATTTTTCATTCAGTTGTTTTATTTATTATACAGGTATACCTGAAAAATTGCCTTCAGTACATTTTTTCTAAAGCATTTTCTAAAACTAGCAGAGAACAGCAGTTAAGAGTTGGCTGATATTTGAGGTTGATTTTTTTTCTAATTTTGTTTAGGAACAAAATTAGTGGCGCCCTTCATTAAATTTCATTTATCTGTATCTTGGTTTTTCTCTCTTTCTTCTCTTTCTTCACTTTAACTAAGTCCTTTCAGATAACAGAGCCCTTAGAACTGGCTTTGTTATCTCCAATCTCATTATCAGTTCGGAAAGAACCTATTCTCTTTTTATTTCTTCCTTCCTTTCATATTTTTTTCACCCTGAGAGTAGTAACAGAGTGTGTGTTTCACTTAGATAGATTGAGAATGCAATTTTTTATCATAATAGAACCTCATCTTATTCCAACAAACCAAATTTGTTTAATTCTATCATATTGATATAGTTTGCAGTAGTTCAATGATTATGAGTAATACTGGTTGTTTCACGAACGTTTTATCTATAACTTCGAAATTAGTACTTGTTATTACCGTCTTACTTGGTTGGCATATTTATCGAATGGGTGGCATGGTAATATTAGAGGCTGGAGGATAGACGGATGATGACAATATTTCGGAATTTTAGCTAATTTGGGACGAATGGAGTTTCCATCAGACTCCAACTTGTCTCTTGTGCTACAATTTCTGAGGATCCCAGAAATTATGTGAGCTGGCTCTTAGAAATGTTCATATTCAATTTATCAGAAACTTCTTTGGACAATATGTTTTCTCAGTGTTGACTTTTGTTGAATAGGCGGTTTCTCGTAAGACTTGTCCTATTGATACAAATGATTCGAGAGTATAATTCGCGATTTTACATCTGAATTTATATTGTTGTCAATCAGATAACTTGCTTTGCTACGGTTTTATGAATTTTGGATTATATTGGCACATGGTCACTACCTGACTGTTTAATTTTTCTATTCATCTCATAATCTCGAAAACTTTGTCAATTTGATAGAATTTTTAATATTTTCCATTATATAGGGGAATTATTTAGAAACAGTTAGTTTCATTCAAAAAATCATTATGAGTAGATCCCACGTAGTAGAGATAGAAACAGTAGATTTAATTGAATAGTAAACCATCAGTTACCAGTATGTAGTATATAATATAGATTGACCAAACGAGTGACATTATTTGATATGATATGACATGACAGATCATAATGTTACCAATATAACAGTCCTCCCGTTTAACAAAAGTACAATACATATTCTATTCAAAAAATCTTTCCAGTTTTCGGCGATCCCTAGCATAAGGGGTAGTGTGTTCTGCTTTTCAAGGATTTCCGCGTATCAGGATACTGTAAGCAATATATGCTATATCTCTAGTCGAGATATCGATGGGTGATGCTACCTCTCTGGTCGAGGGAGCGGTAGGTGACACATAAATTAACAGCATATAATTCAATGATACATAGACCTTTTTCAGTTCCTATCAACAAATGAAATTTTTATAGAGAAATTAATACAATTGAACAAATAGCAGCATCCAACGTTTATCCATTACATATGATGAATTAATTATTCAATAAAATAGGGAAAAGATGGCATAACAACTCATATTTCCTAAACAAACTATATAAATAAAAAATGACAAAACCATCACATATGCAGGTAATATTCCTAATAATATTTCAAAGATAATATCTTTGGCAACAAATACAACAATTTCTTTATAAAACAGAAAGTAATGTGAGTACAAAACTGTTAAATGTAAAACCAAAAATATCCCTATTAAAAATTCTGGTATATATTAAAAATTCTATGCTGTATATTTGGGTCAAATCCTTGGACATTTTGAAATCAGATACAGTGACGAGCATACAGATTGAAACAAACAGAGAAATCCCACTACACAAAACATGTACTTGACACCAAATATACATTGACACCTAACACATAACTGGAAGTGCTACATATTTGTGATAAGAAAGAAGAAATGAATTTCCTTGAAAAGTTAGAAATTAGAAGACACTTGAGAGACCCAAAATATCGAATCATCAATGAACAGATAAATCTAGGGAGTTCTCCAGTTAAAACTGTCTTCTGAAGTAACAATTGCAAATATCAGCAGATATAGTTTTCCTCGTTTTCTATATCTTATACTGATATCCAGGATATTCCCATGGGGCTAATAATATCCAAGCTTTGATATTCGCAGTATCACATCTTCTTCTCTCTTCTATTAATATGAATTAATCAATCACAAGGTAGGTCACTTTTTGGTCTAGCCAAAAATAATTATTGAACATCAGGTAGGCATGACATAGAATGTAACTTCTGTCATTCTGACGATGATATCGAAACAATTGTCAATTTCTTGCAATTCTTAACATTTTTTCAATTTATTGTGGAATATTCTAGGAACAGTTTCATTAAAAAAAAGAAAGAACAATTTTATGTTACGAAATAAAGAACTGTATGAATTTAACCAACTTTGCGCTGGATTAACTAATAACAATATTTTATTTATTCAAAAAGATATATTGATAGATAGGGATTATCGATGCTCCGGTATCTATGACCTTTTAGCGTCTTTACTCTATGTGATATTATATGAGTGTTTTCTCATTTTATATTAACCTGTATCTTTTAAGTATCCTAGTAGAGGTTCTAAGTGTTTTTCTGAGAAAAGTAATTTGATATCAGTAGGAAGATTATATTTGAATCTATATGGTGTATATTTTCTGCAATGCATAATTATATGTTTAACGGTAATTGTAGAGTTACAGGTCTCACATATTGGTGGTTTTTCCGCTAATAGTAAATATTCATGAGTTATCTTTGTGTGTCCAGTTCTCAGTCTTGTGAGGACTATCTAATCTCTTCTTGGTAGGTTATGTATTTGCCTTTCGGTTAAGTTAGTGTCTTTGATTTCGTAGAGTTTCTTGTCTCCTTTCTGAAGGTCCTACCCTAACTGAATTAGGTTCCTAGTAAGTTAAACTGAATGATTGTTTAGATCTTTTAGGTTTAGTACATTTATCATGTTTGTTCTTTCGCCAGGAAGTCTGCCCGTCCCATAACGAAACAAATGAACTTTACACTTAATGCAAAAAGTATGAGTTTTTTTTGTACATTCTTCCAATTTACAATGTGCGGCTTCCTTCTTTTCGTCATATTCTGGAAGATGTCCATACCCATCAAATCTAAATTCATGCAGAGGTTTTGTTTTAACCTTTTTCCTGTTTTAGTTAAGTATTGCCTTGAGAAGGTCGTCCACGTTTCGGGGATTCTTTATGTAAAATTAAGTACTCTCCGATATTTTGTCGGAATCCCAGCAGATCCAGTGTCTTTTTCTTTGGAACTTCTAACATTTCAGCTTATTGGCGGTTCTCAAGCCAAGCGTTTACTAAAGATCAATCTATAGCGTTGATTATTAGTCTCAGCGTCCACTTTTTAGATCTTATATGGGAACAGTATACACTTAGTAAAAAATCTACTTTATCTACGCCTCCCATGATGTTATTGTAGATTTTCACACACTCAGGTCGAATATTTTTTTCAGTTGTCTGAAGTTCCTTGTCCAATATAATTAGATGCAACGATGACTGGCTTGTTATCATACCATTTTGTGATTACCACTCCATCTTCGCTAACTGCAGTATAACAGGATCCTCTTCCCTCTTGTTTCATTACTTTGTCAGAAGGTAACGGTGGATTACTAAATTTGTTTAGCCTAACAGTTCCTATTTAAAATATAGATTTCTTATTTAGACATTGGAACAACTGATAATTACTGAAATAATTATCAAAATAACGTCCGTGATTTGGAGATTCGATTCTTTGTGCAAGATGCATGACAACGCTGACACTTGACCCTATACTCTACAACTTTTGCCTTTGCTCTATACTTTTTACAATTTACGATATTGTAGCTTGTTGGTTGGCGCTTGAACATGTTAAATGCGCTTTTCCTTTCCTTTATTGCTTCTCTACAATCTTCATTCCACTATGGCACAGGATATTTGTTTGGAATGATTTTTGAGTCTGGTGTGTTGTTTTCATATGCTTCAATAACAGATTGAATAATAATATTTGCAGCTTCATCAGTTCCTCAAAGGTCTATGTTGGGGACCGTTTACTGTAGTTTAAAATCGCCCCAGTCTGTTTTCTGTGATTTAATCTAATACATGGGTGTTCAAAAATCCGGTCAGGATTATTGGGGATTATAACTGATGTATTATATTTGTGATGTCATTTGCGTTGCTTTTAGCTCATGGAGTAAGGTAGAGAGTACAAATAGTAGTTTTTATATTTCCGACAAAGGTAACTACAATAGCCTCTAAGTTAGTGTTGAGGTTTATCCTTTTATAGTGATAATTTTCTTTTATGAGTAGAGCTACGCCTCCTGAGGCTCTGAGGAAACCAGTGCAGTTTCATCTCTCTATACTGAAACCTGCTATTTCAAGTTAGTCAGTGGTTTTAAGATTGGTTTCTTGAATGGAAAGTACCTGGGGATGGTGTGTATTGGTAAGTGAGTGAGTGATTTTTGATGCCGTTTAAGTTCCAGTGGATTAACTTATTCATTTTCATTGTGTTTATTTAGTTTACGATCTTTAGAGCTGTTGTGACTGGAAGAGGTACTTTTCTAAGATGAAGAGGAAGAGGATTTCTCTCTGTTTAACCCTTAAATACCAAGCCTCAAAAATTTACATTTATGACATGGATGGGTGAAATTTGACCCTTAGTTTATTTTAAATAAAAAATGGTGTATTTTCAATGTATTCGTACCTAGTTTATGTTTACACATTTGCTTTCGTATAACAAAAAAAAATAACCCAAAAAGTCTGGCGGTTACACGTTTAATAGACATAAAACTAAACATCAAGTCAAATAAACATAGTAATAATTTTTTGAAATGCTTTTCAAAAAAAAATTGTCCATTTGCAGGAATCGGAGGTTGAAGTTTAAGCCTCATAACGCCTCTCTGAAACAAAAGATACCATTTTAAATCTTTTATGTAAAAGATAACAAACATGTTTTACACCTTACCTCTGAATGCAAATTTCGCACAATATCTTGTTACTGCAATGATGCTTACAAAAAAATTTTGTGCATTTGTCACAGGTCATACTCCCCTTTTTCTGATTTTTTTGGATAGGGGCATAACTGACACCTTCCTCCCTTTTCACCTTGTCGTGGCTCTGCATTTGGTACTGGTAATACTTCCTGAATTCCGGAAAATTTTAAAATCATATTGCGAAGCTCTCTCGGCGAACAACTTTTTTGAGCTCTGCGTTTTATGTGGCTTTCAATAAGTTCTTGCCCTAAATTGGTTAAAAAGAGCCTTCTTACCATCGTTCCATTTCGAACCACACTATTAAATATAACGTTAGCATTTACTCCAGCAATATCCAAAATACGAAACCATATTGTTTGGGGCCATCTTCGAGTTCTTCTGCCAGTTTCATAGCAAGCACATTTTTGGTCTAATGAGTCCACCCCCCTTTCGTTTCATTATAAAACTTTATAATTTCGGGATTTTCATTTACCATTGTAGCAGAGTGGTGCATGGTTGATACTAATATTACTGCAAGATTCCTTTTTGGGACAGAAGATACAAGAGTCTCATTGTTTGTAAATCCAAATATCGCAGATTTAACTGGTCTATCTTTGTGAGATTGAAACTCCAAAGGGATCTCCCTCTTATTTTTTTTTAAAGTTCCAACATATGTAATGTTGTGTTTCTATAGTTCCTTTATCAGTTCAATAGACGAGAACCAGTTATCAGCTGTAAGGTTCCTATTTGTTCCCGATATCGGTGGGATAAGTTTCAAAACATCCAGTGTGGGGATAGCTAACTTTCTTGGGTTCATATTATGAGTATCATTGCCAGTGTATATAAAAGCATTTAATAGATAGTGTGTTTAAGCATCCACTAAACATTGCATTTTCATACCGTACTTATCGGGCTTATTTTTTAGGTACATACGGAATTTACACTTTCCTCTAAACGCTACAAGCATTTCATCGATAGTGAGATATTCCCTGCAGCTGTAATTGAACTGACAGTTAGTGATAAACATTTTAAAAATATTGGAAATAGCTGCTAGTTTGTCTCCATTTATAATACGTCCTGGTCGTGTTTCTAAATCATTAAAACAAAGACCTGAAAGTAAAAAATAAAAGCGAGTCAAAGACATTGTCGTACGAAATATATCACGACCGGTACCATTGGTAGCAAATAACCATCTCAAATCTTCATTATTCGATTTGAAAACCACTTCTAAATATAATGAACCCAAGAAAGCTTTGAATTCAACAATATCCAAATGACTGGTATATTGACATGGCAGATTGTGCTAGTTATACCTAGCGGCCATGTTAGTTATTCTTTCATTAGTCGTTTCGAGTACTTCCTGCAAGATGTCATCACTAATAATACATTCCCAAGCATGAATTGGTTTTTCAGGGATTGTATCTCGCGCTTTTCCAATAATACCAGGCAGATGGCTAATTAAATTATGCTTGCGATTACGAGAAGATGCAGGAGGATTTTTTGCCCACTTGAATCTGTTTTTACCATAGAAGTAATTTCTGGAACCAGAAGTATCCTCTTGATCATCCGATGCTTCACTATCAGTGCCTCTTCCTGTACGTACATATATTTCGTCACTATCATCGCATTCTTCTTCCGTATCCGTTTGGTGGTCACTGTGTTCACTACCATTATCCGAAAACTCATTGTCACTATCTAGACCATAAGACATTATATTTTGTACCTCATCTTCAACTTCACTTTGTTTCAAATGTCGCTTATCGTTACTGCGTCCCGCCATTTTCAATCGCTCGTACAAAACAATTTACCGACGCTTATACCATTAGCGGGTCAAATCTGACCCTACGTCCACGTATCTCTGCGAACGTTCAACGTAAACTAACCTTGCTTCCGGAAATAAATAAATGGCTTGTCGGTCGAAGATTACCTGGAAGCGCACGGACCGCCTACTATGCCTTAGTAGCAAAATCTGCCGTCAAAAATGTCTAGGGTCAGATTTGACCCCTCCATGGAATTTACGGGTTAAGGTAATATGTTTCGCTTGTTATTTTGCTGCTAGAGGTTGTAGTTGAGATATTTTTGGGAAGAGGTGGATTTTGTTTTTTGTGTTTCAAAAAGTGTGGTAACAAAAATACTTATAGGCAGTAATTTGGAAAAAAGAGATATGAAAACCAAATTTCTAATGATTATGGCACCAATAGTAGGAACTGAGACGAAGTATTTGGAAGAAGATATTTATTCATGTACGATATGTGGAACAAATGATAGAGCTAAGCAAGATAACAATATTTCAAATACATTTCTGTTGGTTTTTCACAATAACGACTGTTTTCTTCTAACGTTTGGGTTTGCTAGAAGGTGGATCGATGCATAATGGTATCTCTGAATCCCGCTAAGGACGAAACAGCTGATCAATTAATAAGCATACATAATTGAAATACGCACCGACAAGTTAAATTGTATCTCAGATCCATTCTTCACGAGAACATAATATTAAGCTATTATTGAGCACCCACAATGAAGAGGACGTTTCTAAATTGAAAATATATTATATCTATATAATCAATGTGAAAAGTAGGAATAATCATTGAACTAAACAACAACAAATTTAACTAGTACCAAAATACTGGATCATTTCAGGCAATAAAAACAATGAAATATGATGAAATGATTCATTACTGACAAGTACCACGAATTTTATTTCTAATATAAGTTTTACAAACCTTAGTCAAAAATTCATCAATATGATATGTTTTTCCTGCAAAACTATTTTATTATTCATGATCTGCAAATTTTCAAATTCCATGGCTAACCGAGTTGAAATACTTATAAAAAGTATAGAGATTATTCCAAATTTGAATAAAGTTGCAATCCTCGTCCTCCCAACTCAGTGCGTTACGACGCTAAGCGACGCATTTCCAGCATCCGCGTTTTTGAGATCTTTCAGTCTCTTCAACTAGTCCTGCCGCAGTGACTCTATGTCCGTTGCTTCGGTAGCATCGTGCGGTTTGCGTTGTATTACCAATTTTATCACTATCGGAATATCGCGTTGAAGTATATGTGAAAACTCTTTCTTTTGTAAAACATTGAGTGTGGAATTGAAACTTTTGCCAAGAGAAGAATGATGCATACGTTTATGTGACTTAAGAGGCATTGATTCCAGGTAAGTTTCTATGAAATGTTTCCCTTTGTTTAGCAGTTGTAAGATTAGAGCAGGACAGTATATATATATATATATATATATATATATATATATATATATACATATATATACATATATATATATACATATATATATATATATATATATATATATATAGGAGAAAATTCCTAAATAATGGGGATGCAGTCAGGGGCCAATAATCAAACTATACGAAGATTTTGTGGACTATTTTATTGAAGTCAAGCTTTCGAACCAGTTCGTTTCTTTTTGAAGGCAACTGAAATAATAATATACAAATTAATTCACAGCTAATATCGGTTAATAGTGAGATTGTTTAAAACAGCATTAGGAACATCAGAAATATTGTACATTTGGATACTAAGCAGTCTATTTTAATGTTTCAACAACTACATTATTACAATTTTTAAATTTTTTATTTTTTTTCAAAGACCAGGAAAGGCCAACTTGACTCTTCAAGGAAGATTTAAGGGATATTAACAGACTTCATAGAGAGTTGAATTAAACTCAGTTGTTGTTTTTGTAGGTAATAAAATATTCCTGAAGTAAACGAGTGTAGGATTGTTCTTACACCTGGACAAGGGCGTAACGTGTCAAGATTTATAAAAGGAGTAAATTTGAGAAAAATGTAGTTTATCAAATTTTTATCTTTATCAACAAAGATCTTATGGAAGCTCGTTACAATAGAAAAATTCTTTAAAAGATCTAAGTAAATCGGTTGGAATTATGAACGTGAAAACGTATACAGCATTAAGTTTAGGAGGATGAATAAGTTATGCAAATATTAGTTTAGATTAAGTGTAATTAATAAAACGTTAAAACTATATTAAGATATTGAAAGCATACTTTCATTGAAAATGTAGCATTATTATCAAGAAAATGATTTTTTTAAGAGTATATAAAAATAGTGGTCATGATAGGTAAAAAGTATAATAAAAGAATTCCAAATCTATTTATAGTAATAAAATAACAAATTATGTTTTTCTTTTGAAAAAAGAGGAGGTTTGGTAATCATAATATAATTTGGTTGTTTATGGATCAAAAATGGTCAGTAACGTTGAATCCTCCGAAGATAGAACTTCTAAGTAGGAGTTCTCCAAAGAGTTAACACATTATTTTAGATTTATCCAAAATTTTGTATTATGATAATTGAATAGGTATTAATATTAGAAAGCATTATTCGGTAACCCTCTTAAATTATGCGCGTGAGTGATTCCATGAATTAAGTCAAGATTGAAGAAAAAGTGTAAGACCTGGAATTCTAAAATCTTTAGAACTGTACGAGCTAACTGTTATCATCTAGTACTGGTGAGTCCGCTCCAGAATTATTATTCGATTGAAAGATTCAGGTCTTAAAACAAATTAAATTATAGATGCATCTTAATTTTCCAATCCGCATAGAATATTAAATGATTTCAAGATATAATGAAATAAAAACATTTCGAATATTTAACATGCCAAGTGATTTTTTGAAGTTGATTGAACTATTTGTAATTTTTTTTTATAATACTTGTGGTATTATATATTAGGCGTTATAGTTTGAAGGTTGTTCAATTTAGTTTATATCTGGCAAGATACGAGTTTGTTCTTTGTTGTAAAAAAAAGGAAAAACTGAATTTTGAAATTTATTTGATTTGGTAATTGTATATACTTGTTAATTTGTTACACACATTGGAAAACATTTAAACCATTCAAGAACGTTGATAAAAATTAAATATATTTATAAAATTCAGAAATTTTATTTTAAAAAGTGACAATTGTGGATTATTGTGACAGACAAGTCATTCATACATTGTCAATGTCAAAAAAGTAATTGGATGGGCTATATAATCTCGAATCTACAGTCATAAAACAATACAGACTCAAGGATAAAGAACTAAATTAATAACTAATAAATAAATTGGACAATAATTTGAAATTGAATTAAAATTTAGACAAAATGTTTATTTGTAATAGCTTATTGAACCCACCCTGAGAAAAGAGTGATCATAATAATTCGAAACTAAAATTCATTTTTTAATATAATAAATTTTTGATAGCCGGGAATTTTGACAACAATTCTCAATTTGTGAAGTACACGAACGTGGACACGAACAGTAGGACATTATCTGATCTGATTTGTCAACACCTGACATATTCTGATTAAAATTCACTATTTCAATTGGTTTTCTTCCTCCTGTTGTCGCCGGTTAGCTGTGTTTATCGCACTCGGGTGGTAAGCTGTTGTTAGACATAGAACATCCCGTTTATTTTTCCATTTGGACAAGTATATCTGACTTTGGCGTCGCCATTCATGTTCTCCACTTCTAAGCTTACGACGTGTTATTTCTTGCGGCAGACCCTTCCTATTCACACGAAGAGTTCCTGTCACATGTGTATTTTTTCTAAGTATTTTGTAAGATAATGGTAGACTGTTCTAATAGTAGTCCATGAACAAATGATGGTCTTTGTTTAAATATGACTGCATCAATCGCATCACGAGACTTTCAATAGCTGTCCTGTTTTCATCATTTTTTCCATAACCTCTCTAGATTTCCATGCTCAAAACATAACCTTGGGCTGAACAAAGTTCGGAAAATTTCATTCCGTACTTTCCCTTTTTGTCTTCCATGTACTTGCGAAAATAAAGTCTTTTTCGAAATAATTACAAAAATTCATCTAATGATAATGCTTCATTTGGTGCATATGCATTCGCATACTTTTGTATGAGCAAATCAAGGAATATTTTAATTTTCCTCAAATGGTTTTTCGAATTCTCTTCCTAACACAAAAGCATCTCAATATTTGCTCAAATCTCCTTCCAGACATTTGAGAAAGGAATGCTGGGTGGTATTGTAATTCATGAAGTTTTCTAATGCTGGAGAATTTTAGTTTGGACTAAAGGAAATACAATCCTAAAAACTTTCTCATTTCAATCGTATCAGTATTTTTGAAATTTGCTTTCCTACTATGCCTTGTATGTGGCAGTGTTTGATTGCAAAGTTTTTTGCCGTAGTCATTCGTAGATTTTATAATCATTTCCATTACTTGGTCATCCCATATCTCTTCAAAAACCTGAATAAGAGAAACATTTTCGTCGTTATCCAAAAGAATCCCATCGGCATCTGCATCAAAACAAAAGTTTCTTATAGATGATGTAATGGTATGCCATGTCTCATCATTTTCTGGTTCTTCTGGTCCTTCATGTTTCTTATCTGTAGTAGATTCATTACCTTCACTACTCGAACTGTTATTTTCAGTACAGTTGGCATCAGATTCTAATTCACTATTGCTTAACCCACTACT
This sequence comes from Galeruca laticollis, assembly GCA_963921935.1. Classification (NCBI taxonomy): domain Eukaryota; kingdom Metazoa; phylum Arthropoda; class Insecta; order Coleoptera; family Chrysomelidae; genus Galeruca; species Galeruca laticollis. Next base: position 186,825,328 of record OY998176.1, on the reverse strand, counting down.
CGTTTCATGAAAAAGCTTCAAGAGCCTAGCTTGATCTTTTTCCCAAATGTCTCTGTAAATAATGAAAGAAACCTTTTATCTTATACGAACCTTTCGTTTTGGATGGCTATTGTCGTCATGGCACATAGTGAACTTCGTTTTGACGGCTACAGACGCAAGTGTCCATCAACGTTTAAGGTAAAGTCGTTGTACTAGTTCTAACGTAGAACTTAGTTTTACAGGATATTTCTAGTTCAATACAAAATATAATGAGAACATTATTTTGAAGGCTACTAGTGAAGTGTTGAATCCAGATACTTTAATAATTTCTTTTTCAAAATATATATGAAACCCATCTTCTTGTTATAAAAAAGGCAAAATATTTTTTTTCTAGAATAGACTAAAACTTTTGTGATATACGCAAACATTTCAGATTGTTCTCACTTTTCACATGAATATCTAATTTTTATTGCTTATAATCTAATTTGAAAGGACATATATTTAGATTTTTGTTTAAATTGAGAGAAAGTCAAGAAGATCGTACAAAATAAGTACGAATTCAGTAAATATTGAATATTCAAAAGTATAAATGTTTATCTGATGTTAAAAGCTGCATTATATGTACCCATACTAACCAAGGTAGAAAATAATCGGTGAAGGGGGAAGCTGATCCACTACAGTTTGTATGAACACAGTAAACCAAAACTCCCGGCCAATTTCTGTGTAAATATTGATGAAGTTCGTATTGTATTACTTCTAAATGAACAAATTCTACACCTGTACATGTTTAATATCTAATCGAATTAATTTATTACTGTAATTATAACTAAAACCTCAAAAAATCATAAAAAAGCTGCCATAAGAACCTAGAATGAACCATAAACACAAAACACGTACTCAGGTACCGCGTCCTCAATGACGCCGCATGCTATGTATCTCACTCGCCAATAAGATTATGCGCATGACGTGGGTAGGTAAGAGTCTATAATTCTACAAGACCCCTGAAATTCTAGATTATTTAGAATGGATGCGTTTACTGGGTACCAAAATAGCTCTAAAATCCATTCGAAATATTAATAATATATCATGTAAATTTTCCGTTACACACTCTACTAAGTAAATTTACGCTGTACTTATCAGCTACTTACTACAAACGTGTAAGTTTACATAGATTATTATGGGAAAAAATGTCTACATGATTTATACTGGAAGGATACATCCTTATTTTTCCGATATATGATGGAAATAGATTATTACTAGGAGTAACCTGTAAGCACACATTAATAATGATGGGAAAAGTATTTACATGGTTTATATTGAAAAGATACATCCTAATTGTTCCCGATATATGATGGTAATATCCTATTTCTAGGAATAAAGTGTAAGTATACAAAAATAATCATGGAAAAAGTATCGACGTGTTTTATATCAATTTATCATAATATATTAAGTGAATGAGGAGGAAAATCTATTTTATATATTGAAATTATGCTCTTTACACTGTTAATAATGGAAAATCTACATCATAAAAACTGTATAAATTACTACATTTTCTTCTGTATAGTGGGCGAACCCAAGTTTTGCATAGTTCTACCTATACTAGCAAGGGGGCCAACTTTTTTTGAAACATCCATCATATTGTGTGATGCGCTTTCCTGCTGTTTCGTGCCCATTCACCTCTCGCAGGTTCTTAGCAACTGACGCGTCACTTTGGTCACCCTCGATGCCACGGTCCCTTGACCCTTCGCGTCAAGAGTTCCAGGTAGCCTCAGCTGGCGGTTACGGAAAATTCCAGCGGTCTCGTTGAATTTAACACATCTACAAAACCTATAAACCTCGGACGGTGATGCTACGGGATATTAAGAAAACACTGACCGTATTTATTTGAATATAACAAGTCCTATTCAAAATATATACATACGAAATAACATTCAACAATTTCTGATTATTTTTAAGCGATACGGAATCAGTTAAATATATACAGTAAGCAAATGTGTTCAAGCCTTATAATATTATGCACCATACGATATTTGCCGGTATTAAGGAATGTGAGCAATGACACAATAAACCAGGTGTAAGCAAGCAAATGCAATTGTTAATAACAGCAGAACAGGTATAAGCAATTTTGTAATTATGCGGTAAGCAGCAGTAAAACAATAATTACCTATCACGGTAGTCAACGGGATAAACCTATCTTCGCGGTAGGGATGGTCAATCGGTATAGGTAGGAAAATGTGACCAGACCAGTTTATAACACAAAAAACTAAAGAATTTAAACTAGATTATCAATCAATCAATGGCAACAACCTCATACTTGGTTGAGAATCTCATTATTATAGAAGAATTTACACTTTAAATTTTCAAATTATCGTTTAAAATTATTCTAAAATATTGGTCAGAGGAGAGGACAGCGGTTACCCAAATACAAGCAAAATAAAACTGTGTCTTAGAATAGATAAATATGAAACGAAATTATCACCGGCTGAGAGTGGAACAGCTGGTGGCAGCAGCCTCTGATACGCCCCACAAACAGTTTCATCTCTTCCAAATTGCCGGTCAGACAAAACTATATACAATTTAGAACTAAAATAAATCAAGGTAATCTAGAGATAATTATGCTCGTTCTTAAAGGGAAACGGCTGGTGGCAACAGCCTCTGATCCGTTTCACGGTCAGTTCTCGACTTTTCAAACTTCCAGTCAGGTGAAACTATATATAATTTGGAACTTAAATAAATCTAAGTAATTTAGAGAAAATTATGCGAGTTCCAAAAGGGAAACGGCTGGTGGCAACAGCCTCTGATCCGTTTCAAAGTCGGTTTCTAGTTTTTCAAATTTCCGGTCAGTTGAAACTATATATAATTCTGAATTAATATAAATATGAACAATCTAGAGAAAATTATGCGCGTTCCGAAAGGGAAACGGCTGGTGGCAACAGCCTCTGATCCGTTTCACAGTCGGTTTTCAATGTTTAAAACTTCCGGTCAGTTGAAACTATATATAATTTGGAACTAAAATAAATCTAAGTAATTTAGAGAAAATTATGCGCGTTCCGAAAGGGAAACGGCTGGTGGCAACAGCCTCTGATCCGTTTCATAGTCGGTTTTCAATTTTTCAATCTTTCGGTCAATTAAAACTATATATAATTTGGACCTAAAATAAATCTAGGTAATTTGGAGAAAATTATGCGCGTTCCGAAAGGGAAACGGCTGGTGGCAACAGCCTCTGATCCGTTTCACAGTCGGTTTTCAATTTTTCAAACTTACGGTCAATTAAAACTATATATAATTCTGAACTAAAACGAATCTAAGTAATCTAGAGAAAATTATGCGCGTTTCGAAAGGGAAACGGCTGGTGGCAACAGCCTCTGATCCGTTTCGCAGACAGTCTTTAGTTCTTCAAATTTCCGGTCGTTAAAACTGTATAACAGAGAGGTTAGTTCCTGAATAAAAAAAACAAAAGATCACAGTCGAAATAGAATCCAATTATCGAGGAAAAAAGCAAATAGAAATCTGATATGTATTTGGGTAATTTGGAACAGGACAATAGCTATAACAATCTAAATCGCAAAATTAAAATCAAAATGTTACTCCAATGTATTGAGGGCTCAGACCTTAATTCCAAAGAAACAATATAGAGAACGCGGTAATAAAAACTGTAAATAAGTTTTGTTTTCAACGTTTCAAAAAAAAATAACGGCATCAGAAGAACATGTGTCGCCCACGAACAATGAATGGTACATGAGCAACATTAATGCAAATTCACTGAAAAAGTACATAACAATATAATCAACAGTACTTCGAAAATATTGAACATTATTTAAGTTTAAAGGTTATACATATCAGAATAAGGATATACAAATTATAGATAAAATTATAATTGTAAATGTCAATATTGGTACAAATCCTCTTAAAAGAGAAGAAGAGTTATTGATATGTTAACATGTCAAGAACTAAAACAATTAATACCAATAAATTAATATTGAGCAGTAATTGAACAATGCAAAGATAACAAGTCCATTGATAACATTAAAGGGGAGTTACATCGGTATACTACCAAAAATTAAAAATTAAAATGTGAACATTAAAGGTTGAGAAATTTTTTTTGAAGTTTTAAAGTTCAACACGAGATGGCCCGTATGTAGGCCGAAACTAGTAGATGCACTTTGTCAAGTATTAAAAATGCTGTGACATTGACTTTGAGTTTTATTCAGAAAAATTACTGTAAGTCACATTTGAGTCCTGAATGATATTTTCTTTTTAATACAAGCATATTTGTTGCATGAGATGAGTAGTTAAAAGATGAAAGGAATATTTGTGATTGTATTTTAAATAAAGTTGTAAATTAAATATTGTTATTATGTTGCTGTTGTCGTGTATTGGCTGCGTCTTGTACAGATCCAACTGTCAGTGATGAGGGATAGAAAATGTTGACTTGATGGCGTGCGTACCCCAAAAAAACCACAATACAATAGCAAAATGTGCGCTAGAGTTTGAGCACCAAATTTGCAAGTACAGTAATAACCGTCGACACTAGTTTGTTCTTCGTCTTCTATTTTAACGTTACGCTCAATGCTAATAATTGCTTAATTAACTGCCTATAACTCTTTAAAGTTCTAGTTGTGGTGATCTGTTCAACTTCCTTATCATTTCAAACCGGAATTCTTCGTCGCTGTCTCTTTGTAAATTGCCTTGGGCATACGATGGTGCCAATCATACTTGGTTAATTCCAATTGTGCGACTTTTCAAAAAGTCGAGCGTCAAAATTGGAAAATCTTGTAAGTGTTCGGCATCTGAACGCACCCACCTTTGAGCATTTCTTGTATTCTCCATTTCAACTAACGCTTGAATGATATTTGGTTCTCTCGTCTTTTCATGTAAACTTTGTGCCCGTTTTACATCGGCTCCTTCCATATGGATAGTTTAGTAATATCTGTTAATAATGTATCCATCTATTCGATAAAAATATCATAGATACGAAAGATGCTGGATTTATATTTTTTTATCTAGAAACTTGAAAACTGTTTTTGTGTCCAGTTCGAGCTACTACTATCCACCTCAATTTTGTAATAAGACGGGAATCATTCGCAATTTCGGTAATTTAGTTGATATTGGTAGGGTAACACAAGTACTGAAATTTTTTTGTAATTTAATTATTATTTCGGACTTTTAACTAATTAAAAGAACTATTCGGACAGTTGTTTTCTCTCTTTAATAAACTTTCTCAAGTTACAAAAAACTGGAAAATTATCAATTTCATTAGGACTGACAACTATTGTCATAACTGATCCCTATCAACAAAACAAAATAAACTACTTTTAGGTTAACTATAAAACATGGCAAAAACATCTAATTTTCAACACTACCACCTTTTGCTATGTTTTTAAAAAACCTTTAAAGATGGAAACAAACTTTACATGAACATTTTCTTGTCTTTGATTCCTATCTTTTCTCTTAATTTCTCGAACTGACATCTTGGCAGAAAAGCCTCTAACTCTTAAAAGTCCTAGTTGTGGTAATCTGTTCAACTTCCTCATCATTTCAAACTGGAATTCTTCGTCTCTGTCTCTTTGTAAATTTCCTTGGGCATACGGTGGTGCCAATCATACTTGGTTAATTCCAATTGTGCGACTTTTCAAAAAGTCGAGCGTCAAAATTGGAAAATCTTGTAATTGTTCGGCGTCTGAACGCACCCACCTTTGAGCATTTCTTGTATTCTCCATTTCAACTAACGCTTGAATGACATTTGATTCTCTCGCCTTTTCAAGTAAACTTTGTGCCAGTTATACATCGGCTCCTTCCATATAGATAGTTTGGCAATATTTATTAATAAAGTATCCATCTATTCGATAAAAATCTCCTAGATACGAAAGATACTGGATTTAAATTTTTTTATCTAGAAACTTAAAAACTGTTTCTATGTGTCCAGTTCCTGCTTCTACTATCCACCTCATTTTTGTAATGAGACGGGAATCATTCGCAACTTCGCTAATCTAGTTAATATTGGTAAGGCAACACAAGTGCTGACATTTTTTCTAATTTTATCATTCTTTCGGACTTTTAACTAATTAAAATAACTACATGAACAGTTGTTCTCTTTTCTTCGATAAACTTTCTCAAGTTATAAAAAACTGGAAAATTATTAATTTTATTAGGACTGACAACTATTGTCAAATCTGATCCCCATCAACAAAACAAAATAAACTACTTTTAGGTTAACTATAAAATATGGCAAAAACATCTGATTCTCAACAATACAACCGTTTACTATGTTTTTAAAAAAACTTTGAAGATGAAAACAAACTTTACATGAACATTCTCCTGTCTTTGATTCCTATCTTTTCTCTTAATTTCTCGAACTGACACCTTGGCAGAAATTTGTAAATATACCTGCTTCTAGTTCTTTTTTATTATTGTATTCGGGATTCAGGCATCCAATTCCATATTTTTCTCTGATAAACTTGACTTGATGTTAGTTTAGTTCTTTGGTGGAACTCTGGATTTTCAATTAATTTGATAGCACTGTGATTGTCAATATAAAGCGTCAATGGCTTCTTAATATCCTCTTCCAGCTCTGATAATAGGTGTTCCAACAAAATAGCCTCCTTTGTAGCTTGTGCTGCTGCTATGAACTTTGATCATGTTGTTGACAAGGATATTGTGAGTTGCTCTTTACTTGTCCATGTCACACATCCATTTGCTAATTGGGAGACAGATTCTGTAGTTCTGCGTGTCTCATTGTCACTTGCATAATCTTCATCACTGTATACATGCGTATCACCATATTTGTCATAGCATTTCAGGTATCGAAAGATTATTTTGACATAATTTCAATGCTAAATAGTGTAATTATTTATGAAGCGACTGGCTACTCCCACTGCATGTGAAATATTAGGTGTTGAAACCACTGTTAAAAACATCAGTGATCCTATTGCTTGCCTGTATGGTATATTCTTTTTTCAGACATGTTATCTTTCTTACTACTGCTTGTCAAACGTACATTTGGAGCTGCTGGTATACTCAATAGATTTCCGTTTTGTTGTTTAAAGCGCTCTATGACTTTTTGACTCAAAAACATATCTCGAGTTTTAAAGTCTCTAAAAATTTCAAGTCGGAAAAAATAATTGTCTTCTTTCACTGTAATTGCAAAACACGATTGAAGTTCTTGTAGAACTCTTTGCATTGCTGACTCCATTGAAAAAAAACTGAGTCCATTGTCAACGTAAATGATTGAAATAACTCTATAATTATCTACATAACTTCAATAGACACCCTGATCAGCTGTTGTTTTGATAAAACCGAAGTTACCAAGAAGAAATCGAATTCTCTGTTCCAATAGCGCGGAGACTGTTTTGAACCGTACGATTTTACCAATTTACATACAAGTACGTTTTCGTACTTCAGTCCCAGAGGTGGTAACATATGAATGTCTTTAATCGAGGTACCCATTTAAATACGCAGCTTTTTATCAAATTGCATAAATTTATAGTATTCCATGTTTGCCAAGTTTATTGATTCTAATTAAGTCATATCTGGTTGTTGGTGCGAATATTTCTGTATAGTCTACTCCTTCTTTTGAGCATAGCCTTTGGCACAAAATCTTGCCTCATAACTCACAATTGAGTCATAAGGTTGTCTTTCGGCTTTGAAAACCCATTTCGAGTCGATTATTTTCTTATATTTCGGCAACTTCACCATTTCCCATGTATCATTCTTTAATAACGCATCTAGTTCTCCTTTTATAGCGATTTACCACGGATCTTTATGTTGACTTGTTATTGCTTCTTCGTAATTTTGTGGAATGTCAATTTCCGTGAAATTAACTTGATATTCTTTGTAGCATACAAGTTTCCCTAAATTGGGTTTTCTTCATCTTCTAGTTCATCCTGTTATTCATATTCTTGTCTCTCTTCTGCTACTTCTGATATCACAAATAAAGTTGCATAATCACTGTCAATTTCGAGTTCTACTGTACTTTCTTGTTCAGTACTATACATTTTCACTTTCAATACTCCATTTCTGGAGACCGTTGTTTTCTGGTTTTTCTCATCAAATAATCTATAATCTGTAGAGTTTTTGTCATAACCTATAAATATTAACTTTCGACTTTTTGCATCAAGTTTACTGCCCTTTTCATCTGGAACATGTACGTAAGCATCACATGCAAAAATCCTGACATGCTCTGTTTCTGGTTTCTGTCTTATCTACAATTCATAAGGTGTAGATCAAGGTGCTGGCTTTGCTACTATTCTATTTGCAATGTATGTAGCAGTACTGGCCGCATCTGCCAATAGATATTTTGGGGCATCTGCCTGGTATAGCATGCAACGAGCCATTTCCACAATTAATGTAATCTCTTTTTCGGACCTCCCATTCTGTTCTGGAGTATATGGTGCGGTTATCTCTTGATCTACGCCCTCTTCTTTTAAATATTTGCTAAATTCTTTGTTAACATATTCTGTGCCTCCATCAGTGTATATAATCTTGACTGAGTATCTAAACTTCGTTTTGATCTTCTCATTATATGTTTTAAAACTTTCAAAAACATATGATTTATGTCTAATAAAGTAACCGGAATACTCATATTTAAAACTAAAAAAGTACCAAGCGCCTAGCATGGATGGCGTTTGCATCGGTTCACAGATATCACTGAGGATTGTTTCACCAGCTTTTAACTTTTGATGTGGACTTGACCTTGCCTTCAAGGATTTTTTCGGCTGTCTTTCAAACAAACAGGGTTCGCAAACAAAATTTTCTGCAGTCTTGGTATTTACTCCCTTTATTATATTCATTTAAACCATTTCTGCCAAGTACTTATTATTTACATGTCCAAAACGCTTATGCCACAATCTCAGCTCAGAATTTTTAAAGACTTCCGAAAATAGATTCTTTCTGAGTTGAGAAACAAATAATAAATCATTTATTGAAGCAGGAAACCATTTGCCGTTCATTAGTTTTTGCATTCTGACTGTGCCTTTCCCTTCAACAGTTAAAATTTGATTATTACCAAGAGAAACGATGGACTTATAACTCTCATCAGATAGTGTTTTTGGTTCACCTTTTCGCTTTTTTAACAGTCCATCTTGTTTTCGCTTTAAATCGTTTAAATTTTAGAAGGATTTTCTCAGTTTTGTATCATTTGTATCTGTATAAAGCACTTCTTGAGTCTCTTATGGCTATCTCACAGTCGAAGCTCCACCATGGAACAGGTAATTTGTATCTGATTGATTTTGTTTTGCTGATTGATGCAAAGGCCGAGTTAAGAATCGATTCATTAGGTGATTCTAGGTTCTCATTATTATTATTTCTCATGATAAATTCTGAAATTCTTTCTTGGATTAAAGATGAATATAGATTCCAATTAGCTTTTCCCAATTACAACCTGGGCGTTGGCTTAGCAATGACTTGTGTACTGTTGCTGTCTAATACTATTGGAAAGTGATCGCTGTCATAGAGATCGGGAAGAACTTCAAATGTTATATGACTTGTTAGTTTTGGATCACATATTGACAACTCAATTGTGCTGGATATTCCAGACTCTACGTTGAATCTTGTTTTCTTGCTATTATTTGGTAGAGTTAAGTTATTATCATCAATTCAATTTTCAATAATACGTCCTCGTGGATGTGTATAATCGCAGGCCCAAATTACATTGTGGCTTTTGAAACCACCTACTATGAGTCTAGGTTTGGGATTTTGATTTAATAGATCGTTTATTTGTTTATAAGTAAGGTTGAAATTTGGACGAACATATAAGAGACAGACATATATTTTCATCGGCAGTTGAATTTCGACATCAACAACTTCCAATTCAATAACAACATTAAATTCGTTCGCGACAATGGATTTGAAATGTATGTTACTATTTCTTCACTTGCTATAAGCGCATCAGTTCTATTTTTATGGAAGGCTGCAAAGTTGCGAAATGTATATAGGTACTGGTCTTTAAAATTTGTTTTTTGTAAGCACATGATTTTTGCATGTTCAGACAAAATGAATTTTGACAATTCGGATCCAGCAATGACTCCGTTTAAATTCCACTGTAAAAGTAGGAAAATTTTGTTTATGGCGTTGAAAATGATAATAATCAGTTTCTTGAGATGATACGTCACTATCAGTATCCGATACACTTTTGACCCAAATTTAGTGTTACAGATACAAAAAACATCAGAATTGATATATTTATGGCTGAGGTTGAGAATATAATTGATGACACCCCAACTAATGACAAAGACGTATTAAGGGCTAAAGCTACAAATGTGGTTACCAATTTTTTAAACAACAATAACTCGAAAAAACTATCAAAATACAATAGAATGTATAAGACTACTCAAGCAATCTTAAAAGATCATCCAGATCTTTATATATTACAAGCAGATAAAGGGCGATGTACAGTAGCAATGGACAAACAAGATTACATTGGGAAAACTGAAATAATGTTAGAAGATAGGAACACATATGTTAAAATGAATGAAGATCCAACGTCGTCGATCCAGAATAAATTCAATGATCTTGTAAAGTATTTGGAATCAAAAAATTAAAATAACACCAATACTGCTAAAAAACTATACATTCGTAACGCTTCCTTTCCAAAACTGTACTGTTTACCAAAAATACACAAACCTGACATACCTTTAAGACCAATTGTTAGCTCCGTTAATGCAGTAACATATGAAATCGCAGAAACTGTTAGTGACATCTTAAAAAATGCGTTCGAAGACCACAATAACTATAATATCAGTGATACGTTTACATTTGTAACAGATATCAGAAATAGGCTCCTTCCGGAAAATTATATATTAATCTCTTTAGATGCGGTATCTCTATTTACAAACATTTCTTTGGAACTGATAGTAGATATTGTACAAAATAAATGGAACATTGTTGAAGGGTTTACTACGTTGTCGAGAGATAATTTTCTGGCGGTTGTGAGATTTGTCTTTGACAATAGTTATTTTAGTTTTAACAACGAATTTTATCGTCACATATTTGGGACACCAATGGGTTCTCCTATAAGTCCAATATTAGCAACAATTTACAATGAAAAATACTGAACAATGATGATTTCTCGACAAAATATTAATAAAGACTTGTTACCTTGCAGTTCAATTGTCAAATACACTTAATAAAGGAAATCCTCTTCAATAATTATTGAACTCCTCACTAAACCAAAGCATAAGGTATGTACCATTTAACTTTTATTATTCTTTTTATAAATTTTGGGAAATTATCCCCTTTACCATTCATATATCTTTCAAATATTTTCTTATCTCTTCAATTTACATATCATCCATGAATGTTCATGAAAATTTTTTATGCAAAACGAATCCAATTCAGCCATCTTTCTTTTTCTCTTTATATCTTATAGTGTATGTTCAAAAGACCTCCATTTCATCAATTATATCTCTTTTTTGAAATCTCTGACCTCTTTTAAAATTATTTTTAACTCTTGACAGCTCTTTCAAAATTTTCTTAATGACACTATACTATTCATCTCCTAGTCACCTGAATTTGTATCTTTTGGTTACCGCAAACAATCAGAGAGTAGTCATTAGACAGAACAAGTATCCTTTCTCCTTACTCATCACTAACTTTCTTCTATAACCTTAAATTGTCACCATTTGTCACCCGCAGTTGACAAATATAAATTTTATAACATACTCTGTATGTTCGGTAAATTACTCTACCTTCCTATAATTAAAATGCTACATAATATCTAAAATAATTTACAATCAATAAAATAATCTTCTATACTCCTGGACTTTGGTCAATGGCTTGTGAATGTATGTTTCTATATTACACTGTACCATTTTGATTTCATTTCAATTTCAAAATCTTTACCTAACTTCTGATTAATTACTTAGGTACTTTTCAAATTTCTACAGTGTGTGCCAAATTTATCTAATATTTTATAAATCATTTATTGTTATTTGGTACATTATTCTAGCTAAAATTTTCTAAGACAATTTATTTGTCTTAACATTCCCCCTCAAGCCTTTGAGCAATTTATATGTTTACAGTAGAAATTCTCAAAGGATTGACCCATATTTGGTAACAATTTGAACTAAGCAATAATAAATAACTTATAACTTCATATACTATTTCTATATTATGTTGATGAGCAACCATGATAATCAAATAACTGATCAATGTTGAATACACCACGTGTATTTCCCGTCTCTGGATGTACTAGTACATAACTATTCACTCCACCTTTATTATGAATTCTATAAGGACCTTCAAACAAACTATCCAGTTTCTTACATTTATCATGTCTGTGATCAGCAAATCTCAGTGCTCTCAATAATACTAAGTCTCCCTGATTAAAAACTTTACTATGTTTATTTTTTTTAACTTGTTTTTCTCTATATCTCTTTTCTTTTATGGACTCTTTTACTCTGGCCTGTTTAATTATCTGATTATAATCAAAATCAATTATCCATGGTCTATCTGAATTTATTCCTTTGAATAGCATAATTGGTAAAAATCCTGTATTTATATTTGGACTATTATTTATAAAGAATTCTACATCTGACAATTTATCCTCCCATTCTCTATGATTATAAGAAACCAGTAGCCTTAAATGTTTAATGACCTCTTTAATTCCCCTCTCAGCTAAATTAGCTTGAGGATGTCTAATACTAGTATATCTATGATTTATTTTATTTTTAATAAACCAATTTTGTAATTGTTTACTTCTAAAATATGTAGCATTGTCCATTATACAAGTATCAAATTTTCCATGATCGTTGATAAATTTATTCAAGAAAAATTTTACCATCGTTTTATTTGTTTTAGAACATGCATGTAAAGATATGTATTTCGAAAAAACATCTAGAATTACAAAAATATGGAGATTTCCGTGTGTGCTTCGAATTAAATTTGAAATAAAGTCTACAGTTATTAGCTCTAGTGGTTTACTAACTATTAAAGATCTTGGTGAGTTCGTATAATGCATATTTTTTTCTTTATTGAACTGACAAGTAGTACAATTTCTAATTTGTTTTTTTATTAATGATAAATCATTCTTATAATAATAATTCTCTCTAAAAATTAAATGAGTACGTCTAACTCCAGGATGATTAAAATTACTATGTATTTGATCTATTATTAAATTAGCCAACTCGTCTGTTATTGCATAAATTTCTATTCCATTCATTATTTTAAAATAAATATTTTCCTTATATTTTAGCCTAGCCTTATCCTCATCTGTTAAACTATTTTGGTTAATTTTAATAGCATCTAACGAAAATATTTCCTGTTCACATTTTAATTGATTAAGTCCAACTTTATGAGTGTTTGGCCTACCAAGGCTTTCCCCTTCCATTCTTGTGATAGCATCTGAAACAATATTCAAATATCCAGGAATAAAAATTATTGTAAATGAATACTCTTGCAATAATAGACTCCATCTGTGAATACGAGAATTATTATACCTATTATCTAAGATAGTAGTTAGAGCCTGATTATCTGTCTCAATTATGAAATGACCACCCAATAAAAAATATCGCAACTTATTTACACAGAAAATTATACTGAGAAGCTCTAGTTCACTTACTCCATAATTTTTTTCTGCTTGACGAGTTAAGCGAGAAACAAAAGATATTGGAACTTCTACATTATTTTGTTGCTGTAAAAGCACACCAGGTATTCTTTGTATAGAGGCATCTGTTCTTAACTTAAAAACTTTTGAATAATCAGGATGATAAATTTTTACGTTTTCATGGAAATCTTCCTTTATGGACTTGAATGATTCCTCCTGTTTATTCGTCCATTTCCAAGTTACATTTTTCCTTAACAATTCAACAAGTGGTAATTCCTTTTCTAAAAGATTTGGTACTAATCTTTTAAAATAATTTAAAGTTCCCAAGAAACCACTTAAAGTTTTTAAATTTGTAGGCCTTTTATAGTCCTTAATCAAACTTATCCTTTGTGGATCCATTTCTATTCCCAATGGAGTTAGTTTGAAACCTAAATATATGACTTCTGTTTTAAAAAACGAGCATTTTCCTAAACTAAGCTTGAGACCTGCTGAATCAAGATCCTGTAAGACATTTTTCAAATGAGTAAAATGTTGATCCTTGTTTTCTGAGAAAATCAAAATATCATCTACATAATGAATAGTGTAAGCTTCATGTCTTTCTAAGATTTTATTTGTGGCTTTTAGTAATGCTGATACTGAACTTTGTAAGCCGAATGGAACTACATTGAAATGATATACCCTACCATTTATTTTGAAACCTACCAAATATCTACAATCTGGATTTAAAGGAATTAACCAAAAAGAATGTTTCAAATCTAGTTTTGAAAAAACTTTAGCATTTGTTACTCTACCTAAAATTGATTCTACTGTAAGTGGTGCTTCAAATTCTGGAACACAACATTTATTAAGATTTCTTGCATCAAGACAGATTCTCACTGAATTATCTTGTTTCCGAACAATCACTACTGGATTAATATATTGTGTGGTGCTATAACTAATTATGTTATCTCTCAATAAATTATTTAATGCATTATTAACATCCTCCCTATACTTATATGGTATTGGATAACTATTTGCATGGAATTGTTTTATGTCTTTTATCTTTATTCTATGAACATAATCTTTAGTTATTCTTGATTCCTCATTTATTAAATCTTTATACTTTCCTATTAAATCTACCATTTTATCTCTCCACTCATTATCACAATCAAAACTTATATTCTCAAGTACCACTCCTTTTATTATGGCATCTTTGGCCTGAATCCTGCTTTCAAAAATCTCTCTTCCATTTGACCTACTAACATAATCATATTTATCCTCCCTATTACTTTCATTTAATATTTTATATTCATCATAATTATCATATTTATTCATTTCTTTATCATTCCATGTACAAAGAATTCTATCTATAAAAATCTTATAATTTTTTTTATTTTTGCAATTATTTTTATTTTCCGAATTATGTTCACAAAAATCCCATATACTAATTATATTCGAGTTTTTTACTACCCTTATACTTTCTTGTAATGAAAAATTTAATTCAAACTCTTTATTGATTTTAACAATTCCTTTTTCAAAATTTATTACAAAGTTATTTTTACTGAGTTCATCACTACCAATAAGTATATCGCATTCCAGATGGTTTACTATTAATAATTGAACTATAATCTCAAATTTTTCAAAGTGTATTTTAGTAACCACTGATCTATTTGTGTATCCTAAAGTTTTTTCATTTATGCCTACTAAGTTAGTTTTAGGAATTTTAATTATATCATTTTTCAAACATTGTACTTTATCAACAAATTTTTCTGATATTAAAGAAGCTGTAGATCCTGTATCTAAAATTATGCTAACATTATTGTCGTATATTTTACCATTTAAAATTATTAAACCTACATTTTTTTGTTCCAGGTGTACATTATTATAATCTCCGAGATCAAAAAATTCACGTGGGTGCATGTATTGACACCTAGTTGCAACATCATACACCCATTTTGAAAATGCGGTTCGGTATCATGTCTATTCCGATAATCTTCTGAGGAACGAGATCTTCCTGTAGATCTGAAATTTTCCTGAGAAGCAAAATTTTGTGAAGTACATCTTTCTGCACTTCTACCTCTGTGATTTTCATCTACCACATCCACTCGATTAACACGTCTCACATGTTCACCTGAGTCTCGAGAATTTATGTCTCTGTTATAACCATTATTGTTATTTTGGTTATCAAAATTTTGTTGGTTTCTTGTATTTTGGTTATAATTATGATTTAGATTGTGACTGTTTTGATTACCATTATTCCCCCGATTATAATTGTTATGATTATTTCTTTGGAAGTTATTATTTTGATTTTGGTAATCGCGGAAATTACTATTTTGATTATATCTATTAAAAATTCTATTTCCATTATTGTTTGCCTGATTATATTGACTGTTCCTATTTTGGAATCCTCTATTACTTTCATTAAAATTTTTGTAATTATAATTATTTTTAATCTGATTATTTCCATCAATTAATTCATTATAATTCCTATTATTTCGTGCCCTATGTTGATAATTTCTATTCTGGTTACCATCCAAATTTTTATATTGAACACTGCCATCTAAGTTTCGTTCAACTCGAGTTAAATATGACAATAGCATATCAAACTGACTAATATTTTGTATGCTTATAGTTTCACAAATTTCACTTTTATAGTGCCTAGACAAAAACATAACGATTTCTGATTCAGGTATGCTTGGTACAAGGTATTGTGCTTGAGCATACACCTGTAAAGCATAATTAGTTAAATTATTGCGTTGTGAGTCAAATTTACCAAAATACAATTTTTCACGAACTTTTCCCTGCTGTAACTCACCCCAAAAATTGTGTAAAAACAATTTTTCAAAATCATCCATATTCTGAATTTTATCTTCCTTACAATTCAATCAAAGTAAGGCCTGACCTGTTAAATTACTCCTCAAAAATTCGTGAAGATCTCCAGTGTTTTCAATTCTCCTGGCTCTACTTTTAATTGTTTTTATAAAATTTATAGGGTGTACCTTTCTAAAGTCACCACAAAATTTTGTAGACTCATCAACTTTACTATTACAACCAAAATACATAGAACCTGATGACTCACCAATAATACGATTATCTGATAAGTTTTTTACTTCTGCTGTAATATTTGTTAATTTTTGTTCTACCTGTCTCCTAAAATTTTCCATTAGTTCATTGTTGTTTGGATTGTTTCCTTGTATGCTTTTTTTTAACTCTTCTCTAAATCTTGCTTCTGTCTTTTTGTTTCCGTTTTCGGCCAGATCCAATGTTGTTTGTATTTCCTTTCGAACATCTTCTTCGAAATCTGTTATTCTCTTGTTAGTTTTTATATTTTCATTAGTTTGCCTTCTTTCTATCCGTTGCAGATCTTCTTTGAATATCTTTTCTTGTTGCTTGGCTTCTTCTCTTAAGCTCTTGGTCTCTTGTTTTAGGCTTTTCTCCATACCATATATTTTTGTTTCTTGTTCTCCCATTTTATCTTCTATCTTATCGATTCTTGCCTGATGAAACTCATATCTTCTATCAAAATTTTCTAAAATTGCTTGTATATCAGATTGTAACTCATTTTTCACATTTTTTATATCTCCTTTTACTCCTTGGATTTCACTTGTCACCCCTTGGATTTGACTTGTTACCCCATGGATTTCACTTGTCATCACTTGCATTTGACTTGTCATCATTTGCAAAAATCCTTCTAATTGTATAATATCAATATTTTCTTAAGGATTAGTCTGTTTTGGGCTTTCTTGAAGAACTCGAGTATCCTGTTTCTCTTTTTCTTGAGTTCTTCTGTCATCATTGTTACTCTCCTCCACATCATTTCCCAATATTTTGTCCTGTTCATCCAAATTTTTCAAAGTTTCTTGTTCCCCCTGTATATCTCCTTTTCCACATTCACAAGATTCCATTCTGATGGCTTCAATAAGTCTCTTTTGCAGCTCTGCTTTCTTTCCACTATCACTTAAATTCCTTTCCACCAAAAGTTCTTTCAATTGTGCTATCGTGTATTCTTTTATCTCTAATTCTCGTTTATCAGACATGTCGTTTTATTGTGTATATTATAAATTTACTCTACAATACTGATGATACAAAACAGCAAAAACACACCTGAGACGTACCAATCAAGCAAATAGCAAATGTTTCACAGAATCTGATAATTATTTTAATATTATTTGTATAAATAAATTGTTTCAAAATGACTACCTGTAATTATTAGTTTATCTGAAGTAGATATTGTTGTTACTAGGAAAAGGATAACCTTACGCCTGGAAAATTATTTAGCCCTGTTTTTTTTTGAAAAAAAAATACCGCTCCACGTTGGGCGCCAAAATTGTGACGATATTTATTTCTATTGTAATATAAATTTGGAAAATTAAAATGAAATTTTGTTTAATGTCACTGTCAAATTATAAATTGTCACACTTGGGCTTTAACAAACAGTTTATTTTATCAAACTTGAATTTCTGGGCTCCGGCTATATAATAATTTTCACTAGATTTAGTTTTATGTAACTTTATCTTAATTGAGAACTCTTTGCTTCCGCACTCTGGGCGTACGGGTTCAATATCTCATTTTTCCAGACCTATGGCCTCCAACTGTGTCAGACATTCACTATATTATAACACACAATAAACTACTCCAAATAAAAAAACTAATCAATTCCAAAATACGTCTATTACTTTGTTAAGTTTGTAAATTTGAATAACGAATTACCAAATTTAAGTTAACAATAAATATACATGAAGAATTAAAGATTGTTATTATTGGACGTAATAGATGGAATGCATTCTCTCTACTAAATAAAAGAGAAGAAACTTAACCTATGAATTTACAATGAAAAATACTGAACAATGATGATTTCTCGGACAAAATATTAATAAAGACTTGTTACCTTGCAGTTCAATTGTCAAATACACTTAATAAAGGAAATCCTATTCAATAATTATTGAACTCCTCACTAAACCAAAGCATAAGGTATGTACCATTTAACTTTTATTATTCTTTTTATAAATTTTGGGAAATTATCCCTTTTACCATTCATATATCTTTCAAATATTCTCTTATCTCTTCAATTTACATATCATCCATGAATGTTCATGAAAATTTTTTATGCAAAACGAATCCAATTCAGCCTTCTTTCTTTTTCTCTTTATATCTTATAGTGTATGTTCAAAAGACCTCCATTTCATCAATTATATCTCTTTTTCGAAATCTCTGACCTCTTTTAAAATTATTTTTAACTCTTGACAGCTCTTTCAAAATTTTCTTAATGACACTATACTATTTATCTCCTAGTCACCTGAATTTGTATCTTTTGGTTACCGCAAACAATCAGAGAGTAGTCATTAGACAGAACAAGTATCCTTTCTCCTTACTCATCACTAACTTTCTTCTATAACCTTAATTGTCACCATTTGTCACCCGCACTTGACAAATATAAATTTTATAACATACTCTGTATGTTCGGTAAATTACTCTACCTTCCTATAATTAAAATGCTACATAATATCTAAAATAATTTACAATCAATAAAATAATCTTCTATACTCCTGGACTTTGGTCAATGGCTTGTGAAGGTATGTTTCTATATTACACTGTACCATTTTGATTTCATTTCAATTTCAAAATCTTTACCTAACTTCTGATTAATTACTTAGGTACTTTTCAAATTTCTACAGTGTGTGCCAAATTTATCTAATATTTTATAAATCATTTATTGTTATTTGGTACATTATTCTAGCTAAAATTTTCTAAGACAATTTATTTGTCTTAATAAATATGTAGATGACATAATTTGTGCCATACCTAAGGAGCATACCGAAACTATATTAAATGGGATTAATTCTTTTAATGAGCATATTCAGTTCACCATTGAAATAGAGGACGATCGCTCGTTACCTTTTTTGGATACCAGAGTAGTCAGAGACACTGATAACAAAATAATATTAGATTGGTTCCAAAAACCTACAGACTCAGGCAGGTTTATAAATTATTTTTCAAGTCACCCCAAATCACAAATTTACAACACCGTAATAGCAATGAAAAACAGGGTAGTACATATCAGTGATAAAAAATGGTTAGCATCGAACCTCCACAAACTATTTGTGATCTTTGCTAATAATGGTTATCCAAGGAACGTGCTAAAAAAGCTGCTATACAACACCGAAATGTATGATGGAGCGATTGATCCTCCGGAACCACAACAAATTTTATATAAAAAGTTGTCATTTATACCGCAGTTGTCTAACAAAATAATAGCGATTTTCAAACAATTTAATAACATAAAAATTTCAAAATATAAGCAACAAAAAAACTCTAACTTATTTACAAAGCTTAAGGACAAAACACCACTATTGTACAATACCAATTGTATGGGAATAAACGAACGATTATTCCTTAAACACACATAAAGCTTCAATAGCTCTTATTTCACTTGGAAGGATTGGATATCATTCAAATTATCTTGAATCGTTGATAAAAATCAAATATATTTTATGAAGTAGAAATTTTTTATTTTTGACAGTGACAATTTTTGTAACTGACAGAAAAACTTCCAAGGTTGAATTGAAAATAAATATTTAAGCTATCATGTTAGCAGTTAGACAAGTTAGAAATTAAACATAACTCCCGCCTTGGACGTTTTCCGGGAGAAAACTCCAACTTAAACAAAACACTTCACTTCAGATAACTTCCGCACACAACACAGTACATAAAACATAAAAAATAGCTAACCTAATGACAAAGTTTAAGATTTAACAATACACAAATCTAGGTATCATCAGGAAGGGGACATACCTTCGCTATAGACCTAAGAAACGTTCCATCTGATGTTTTGACTCTAATTAAACGAACTTTGCCGTCTGAACCCTGAATAATTTCAATGATTCGCGCGAGAGCCCACCTGAAAGGAGGCAAGTTATCCTCCTTTAAAAGGACTAATTGATTAATTTCCAAATTTCGGGTTTGATTGGTCCATTTTGGCCTTTGCTGAAGCCTATTAAGATATTCAATGGACCATCGCTTCCAAAATATTTGTTTGAATTTAATACACTTCTGATACATTGACAATCGATTTTCTGGAATATTACTCAAGTCTTTGTCTGGGAATGCTGAAGGATTGTCGCCTATTAAAAAATGTCCCGGTGTTAAAGAGTTTAAATCAGTCGGATCATTTGATAAAATGCTAAGAGGCCGCGAGTTCATGATGCTCTCAATGCAAACCAAGACTGTCGAAAATTCCTCAAAATTTAGAACTGTTTTACCAATAGCTTTAATCAGATGATGCTTAGCACCCTTAATTGCGGCCTCCCAAAGACCGCCCCAATGTGGTGAACGAGGTGGGATAAATTTCCACTGAGTCTCATTTTTCGATAAAAAATTTTCAATAGACTCAATATTACTTTTGGATTTAAAAAATTCGTATAAGGTTTTCAAATGGTTACTGGAGCCAAAAAAATTAGTGGCATTGTCAGAGTATATTACCGAAGGATTACCCCGTCGGCCTATGAAACGTTGTAATGTGAGCAAAAATTGTTCTGTCGACAAGCCCGACACCAATTCTATATGGACGCACTTAGTAGTCATACATACAAATATAGCAATATATGCTTTAACTTTAGAGGCTTTGCGTAAATTCGAGGTTTTAATTAAAAATGGACCCCCAAAGTCCACACCGACCTTTAAAAATGGACGACAAACTGAAATTCGATCTTTAGGCAGATCTGCCATCATTTGCTCAGCACACCTAGCTTTAAATTTAAAACAAGGGATGCACTTGTGGATTATGCGTTTAACAGCTCTAAGGCCATCTAAAGGCCAATAACGTAGTCTAAAGTTACTTAACACGGTTTGAGCACCGGCATGATATAATTTAAGGTGCTCTCTCCGTAGCATCAAATCAACAATGTGGCATCTAGCGGGCAATAATATTGGATGCTTTTGTGCAAATGGCAGATCAGCATTTGACAATCTCCCGCCAACGCGGATTAAGCCTTCCAAGTCAATAAAGGGATTCAAAGAATTAAACTGTTTATTTCGAAGGACCTTTTTGTTTTTTAATAAATCTTTTTCTTGAGAAAAATAATGTTGTTGCAAAACTTGCAATGTTGCCTTTAAAGCATGTTGTAATTCATCTACTTTTAAAGGACCAAACCTTTTATCATCTTTATGTTGTAAATTATGTCTAAACCGAAGACAGAATGCAACTATACGTTGTATTTTCAGAAAATCTGAAAACCTATTGAAAATACTTATCATATAATTTTCAGTAGAGGTTGTACTCATAACAATTTTTCGTTCTTCCGGAATTTTCTGAATATTAACACTTGACTGAAATGAATTTAAATTAAAATCAACATTTTTCAAATGTGAGGGCCCTTGCCACCACATATTATTAGAAATAAGTTCTTGCGCCATCATACATCTAGATACATAATCAGCTGGATTTTGTTTGGTAGGAATGTACCTCCAGGTGTACAAGGATGTTAGTTCTTGAATTAAAGAAACTCTATTAGAGACAAATATATTCCATCTACTTGGATGTGATTGTAGCCATGCTAACGAAATTTGCGAATCAGTCCAAAGATTAACACTGGCTATTTGGAAGCTATTTTTGAATGTTTCTAAAATACGATGGGTGACCTTTGCTGACAACACGCATGCGCATAATTCCAATTTTGGAAGAGAAATTGTTCGCAAATGACAAACTCTAGATTTGGCACAAATTAGATGACAAGAAACACTGTTATTTTCATAAACAGTTCTTAAATATATACAACACCCATATGCCTTTAAGCTTGCGTCTGAATAAGAATGAATCTCAATTCGCTTGATATTGCGATTATTAATTAAACATCGCGGAATTTTTAACTCTGATAATTCAAGAATGTTTGTAGAAAATTGAATCCATTCGTTACTTAACTCTAAATTTAAACAGTCGTCCCAATTTAAATTCAATAACCAAAGCTTCTGCATGAAGATTTTGGCTGTTATGACAATTGGAGCAACAAGCCCCAACGGATCATAGATTTGAGCTATAATAGCTAAGACGTTTCTTTTCGTAATTGGATTTACATTTATGTTCTTGGGCAGAGAAATAGAAAAGTGATCTGATTTCGGCTCCCAAAAAACACCCAGCACTTTATTGGAATTACTCTCAGAATTTATAGAGTAGTTTTTGGATTCAGTTTCTGAGGTAAAATTGTTCATAAACTCAATGGAATTTGAACACCATTTATGAAGTGTAAATTGGCCTAAATTAAGTAATTTTATTAATTGGGTTTTCAGTTCACAGAGCTCCTCGAAAGAGTCAGCTCCAGCCAACACATCGTCAACGTATGTTTGAGTTTGGATTGCCATAGCTGCCAACGGAAATTCTGTTTTATACATGTCTGCCAATTCAACGAGACAACGAGTGGCTACATAAGGTGCAACATTTGTTCCGTAGCTAACAGTTAACAATTCAATGCATTTAATATCATCTGTTATATTTTCTCGCCATAAGATGTTTTGTAGGTAAATGTGATCAGAATTAATCAAGATTTGCCGGTACATCTTTTCGATGTCTGCAACAACAGCCAACATATAAGCTCTAAAGCGACACAAAATGTCAAATAGCTCTGGCTGAACAACAAGCCCTTTTAGACATATGTCGTTTAATGAATATCCCGAGGTGGTTTTTAGGGACGCGTCGAAGACCACTCTGAGACGCGTTGTAACTTTATCATTGCGAATCACACAATGGTGAGGTATAAAATATTTGTGGTTATTGTGAATATTTTTAAGATCAAGAGGAATGTACCGTGCATGACCTAAGTTGATGTATTCTTTAATAAACTCTGAATATTGGTCAAACAATGACTTATTTTGATGCAATCTTTTCTCTAATGAAAGAAAACGTTTTTTGGCATATGAAAAAGATTCGCCTAGTTTAGAACTCTCAACGGGCGATTTGAATGGCATATCCACTTGAAATCTACCATTATCCAAAATTTTTGTGGTATCCTTAAATATTTGTTCAGAAAGTTCATCTTCACTTGATAAAATACGTCCTTGTGGCACATCTTCAACTGCCCAGAATTTTTGCAGCAAATTGTCGATTTGATTGAAATTAATGAATAAAGAATGTGAGGGAACTTGATCACATGTTATAAAATTTGACAAGATTGTTGGGGATAGGACACCTCCTACCACCCAACCAAGATGAGTATTTTGTAATATGGGTAGGTTGTCCCCAAGGTTAATCAGACCAGGTAAAAGTAATGAATAATAAACATCTGCTCCTAATAACAAATCTACGTGATCTGGAACATCATAATTTGAGTCGGCCAAGACGATACTACAAGGGATTTCTAATCGATCTGTTTGTAGAGGAAATTGAGGCAACTTAGAAGAAATAAAATTTGTTACGGAACAATTTACTTCAAATGTTTTTGTGGGATCAACCTTTGAGAACAATTTAATATCTATTCCTTCACTTACTTGCATGTGACCTGATACACCATAAATTGACAAGTTTTTATTATAGGTAGGGTATTGTAGTCTTTTCGCTAATTTATGTGTGATTAGTGATACTTGAGACCCACTATCAAGCACGGCTCTGGCAGATATTAAATGGCCATTGTTATTTGAAACATGTACGGATGCAGTTGCCAATAAAATATGAGATTTTTGGTTTATAAAAAGGCTTGACATAGTGTTGGATTGTGCCCCAAGCTTGTCACTAGTGGAAGCTTGAGTAACCTCCGAATTTTGTATTTCTTCTATGTTAGAAGCTTGATCTGAGTTACTACTCGATTTGTTCATGGAATAACCTTTTTGTTTGTGATTGGTAGGCCCACGATTGGAATCAAAACTCGAATTTTGTTGAGCATTTATTGTATTATTGTGAGAATTATTAGATTTTGACGAATAATCGACAGAATTTCCCGCATGTAATAGGGAATTATGAGCTTCGCCGCAAATAGGGCAATTCTTCCACTCACATTGACTTACATGATGTGGAGCAAAACATTTTAAACATAACCGATTTGAAAATATAAACTGTTTTCTTTTATTCAATGGCAATTCTTTGAATTTAAAGCATTTAAACATGTTATGATTTGACATTTTGCAAAACAAACAACTTAACTTTTTATCTACATTAGCAAAATTAGAGTTTTTACGAGGCAACTCTGGCGAAACCAAATTTTCAGCAGCCTGACATCTTTTCTCAACGAACTTGAGGAACCCGTCTAAAGTAGGTAAAAGAGTGGGACCTCTTTCCAATTCATACCCACGTCTAGTATCAATGTCTAGTTTTTGGGACAAAATATACACCAAAATCAATTCCCACTCTGCTATAGGAACATTCAAATTTTTTAAGCACTCAGTGTGCTGTTTAATTGTGACAACAAAGTTACGCAAATTCATTGAATTACTTTTATTTATTGATGGAACGTCTAATAGGCCCTTGATGTGAACGTAAATATTCGCTAACTTATTTTCATATCTTTCCTTAAGTATGTCAATTGCTACTGACAAATTAGAGGCGACCAATGGTAAATTTGAAATTAATTTTTGAGGTTCACCCAGTAAATTTGATTTTAAATAAATAAGTTTTTGTGTTTCTGCCAAATCATCATTGTCTAAAACAAGGGCTTTAAAAATATCATAGAAACCATTCCAACTTTGGTGCCTACCTGCAAATTTGTCAATTACAATTTCAGGCATCTTAGATTTTACCTCTGTTTTAACATTAACATTTTGTATGGAATTTGCGTGATGACCTTGTTGGTTTGTACCTTGAACGGTAGCATTATCTTTAGGAGAAGAATGATCAATCAAAATTTTTAATTGAGTTTTTAAAGTACAATATTTTTCTTCATAGTCACTAGGGTCACCAATCTTATCAAGATCTGTCTCGGAGCCCTCAATGACGTCCTGAGACTCACAAAATTTTTTGAAAGAAGTTTCAAGTAGCTCTAACCTGGTATCATATTCAAGTTTATGCAATAAATTACCTGCATTTGCATTGATAAAATTCTCTATTCTAGTGATACTACCTTTAGCAGTTCTTCGAGCGGCGTGCGCTTTTAATAACAACGCATCCGGATCCATGTTTGATTACAGGTTTATATACGTAAAAAAAGTTTGCAAACTGTGTGCGAAAACTCGCACGTCAAATGTTGAACAGCTCAAAAAATAAAAAATATATTGGAAACGTCTGACCTGAATGAGTCCTTGACAAAGTCCAATTCACAATCGGTCCAGTCCAATTACCAGATACCAGACACACATTCCATTTTCCAATTTTAATAATTAGGATTTATCGCTGGTTTTATGCTCTGTCCGACTCGAGGGATCAAATTTATGTATGGGAATAAACGAACGATTATTCCTTAAACACACATAAAGCTTCAATAGCTCTTATTTCACTTGGAAGGATTGGATATCATTCAAATTATCTTGAATCGTTGATAAAAATCAAATATATTTTACGAAGTAGAAATTTTTTATTTTTGACAGTGACAATTTTTGTAACTGACAGAAAAACTTCCAAGGTTGAATTGAAAATAAATATTTAAGCTATCATGTTAGCAGTTAGACAAGTTAGAAATTAAACACCAATGTAATTTATAAACTGCCATGCAGAGATTGTCAAGGGTGTTACATAGGCCAAACGTCCCAATGGTTAAAACAAAGAATCACTCAACATAAAAGTGACTGCAGACTACACAAAAATACTTGTGCCACAGTAGAACACCACTTAAAGACAGGTCATAATTTTGATTATGATAATATAACTTTATTGGAAAAAACAACAACTACAGATCTAGGTTATTCCTTGAAATGTATTATATCAAGAAACATGAAAACAACCTAAACTACAAACTTGATACTAACAATTTGAGCAATATTTATTGTAATCTTTTTAATTATTTTTAACATGTCACTCTGTATATTAACAACTTTTAAATTCTTATCACTTTTTACTATAATATATAAAAAACAGCAGAATAGAAACATTTTATATTAATCTATTTTTAATGTGTGTAATGTGATGCTAGTGCCCGTATCGGCAAAACAACTGTTGCTCTCTGTAAGTTTTTATTTATTGTTAATTTTAATGGGTTTCAAAATGTACATTACTAATTATTGTAGAATTTCTTCTGAAGAAGCTGTTAAACAATGGCGAAATATTGAGAATATTAGAAAAATGGCAGTTTCAATTGCCTACAGACCCGAAATTTATGAATTATTCTATAATTAAGTAACGGTCGATAACTTAATAAATTTATATATATATATATATATAAAGTAGAAGGGTAGTCACGGCTGAATAGTTGAAAAACTAACTTTTAAATATTATGGGGTACAGCCAAAATGTATGGGTGGTTAAGAAAATTCGATTTTCACTATACCAAGCTTTCGATAATTTTATTATTATCTTTTTCAAGGCTAAAATACAATTTTGTTAAACTAAAAAACAAGGTTTATGTTTTATATAAGTAAAACTTACTAGTAAATTGAATAAATTCTTGAAGGATATCAAAATTGATAACATTATTATGATTTCAGTTTCATATAATTAAAAAACACTGATATCAATTGCTGAGAACGTTGTCTGTAGTATCAAGGAATAAAAAATTTTTGAAATGATTGATCAGTCATAGTTTTTTTGACTTTTTTTTTTTGATAACAGTGACAACTGAC
Organism: Galeruca laticollis; assembly: GCA_963921935.1. NCBI lineage: Eukaryota > Metazoa > Arthropoda > Insecta > Coleoptera > Chrysomelidae > Galeruca > Galeruca laticollis. The sequence continues at coordinate 186,798,141 of OY998176.1, read as the reverse complement.
AACGTTAAGGTTTAAGATTAAATACCTTAACTTACACTAACTTTTTTATCTAGTGTGAAATTACATCTTGTCATTCATATATTAATGACAAATGTAAATATAGAGGTTAAAGGTTAAAGGTTGAATATCCTGATTAACACTAACATGTAGATTTAGTATAAATTTTCATTATATGATTTGAAATTCATTTAATTTCATTTAAATTTGAAAATTACCAATAAAAAATTTTTTGTAATGACAAGTTAAATTTATTTAAAAAAATGGATATGAAAGAAATTGAAACTTTATAATAACTATGTTAGTTATCATAAAATCATGCATTTTATTTAATATTCATCATCTGATGTTATGTGTAGGAAATCCGTGTCATTGTTAAAGGTTGTTGGTTTATTTTGTAGGTAAATAAGTTGAGTATATATTGCACTGACATTATTGATATCTGACCTCTTATTCATCGATGGTTGATTTAATTTTATGTTTACTAATTCTATGAATTCTCTTTTAGTTTTATTAGATTCTATACTCAAAATTTTAGTTTCTTTATAATTCATTCTATGTTTAGTTTCTAAAACATGTTCTGTGAGTGCACAAGTTTTTTTATTTAGATTGCAATCACTTTGATGTTGGGTTATACGTTGCTTTAGGGTACGTGAGGTCTGGCCAGTGTAAGTTAAGTTACAATGTATACATGGAATGTTATATATTACGTTAGTTTTCATTACTTTTTCATCTTTCTGTTTAACTTTTGAAAAAACGTCTCCTACCTTTAAAATATTCCTGTTAGCAATTTTAATGTTTTCATTTTTAAATATTATATTGATTTTGTCTGAAAGGTTCTTAACATAAGGTAATGACCCATATTTAGTATTCACTGTTTCATTATTATCTAAGGGTACATTTTCGTTGCTTGTATGTGTATGATTGAGGTTTGTATCAATAGTTGTATTAAAAATCAATTTTTTTAATAAGGTTCTAGGATAACTATTGTTAATGAAAATATCGAAAAGAACTTTTAAATTTTTGTTCAAAAGGGTGGGATGACAAATTCGTGCTATTCTATTTTTCATGGATAGAACTAGATTTATTTTTATTTTTTCGGAATGGTAAGAGTTGTAATTCAAGTATCTTCCTGAATTTGTGGGTTTCCTATACCAATCTAATATAACTATATTTTTTGGATTACGTATCAATAAACTGTCTAGGAAAGGTATACTATTGTTGGTTTCTGTTTCAATTGTAAATTGTATGTTGGTATTATAGCTATTAAAAACTTGTAGAATCGTGTCTATACCATTACTAGGAATTGCACAAATTAAATCATCAACATATTTTTTTAAAAAAGGGATTTCAAATGGTAATTTTGGAATACAACTATTAAGTAAGTCATCCATTACATATTGTGCATATATTGGTGAGACAGAGCTTCCCATTGGTGTTCCAAAAATTTGTTTATATAATTTGTCGTTATATGCAAAAAAGGTACCCTTTTCAATAAGATCAACGAATTCAATAAAATTGTTATAAGATAGTTTACAATGTATACTTATATTTGGCCAGTGTTTTTTTATACTTTGTTTAACTAATGAAATTGGAATATTACTAAAGAGTGAGACAACATCTAAGCTGATTATAACATGATTTGGAGGTAGTTGCTTATTTTGTATGAATTCAGCGAAACAGAAAGAATCCTGAATATAATATTCATTGTTTTTACAATATGCATTTGTTAAGGTGTCAGTCACAAATTGTGCTATTCCTGCTGTGGGTGATTCAATTGATGAAATGATTGGTCTTAAGCTTAAAGTATCTTTATGTATTTTGGGTAGTCCGTAGTATTTAGGTGTTAAGGCCGATGTTGATCTTAATTTTTTTAATTCTGAAGTTGAGAATTTACTACTATATTTTTTAGTTAAGGTGTAAGTTTTTTGAATTAGTGTTGATATAGGGTTTGTTTTGATTTCAGAGTAATATTTATTGTTATCAATGATATTGTTAGAGAGTCTTATGTAATCAGTTTTATACATAAGTACACTGACATTACCTTTATCTGCTCTAGTTATAATAAGATTGGGATTATCATTCAAAAAAGTTTTAGTTTTATTGAATAAAAATCTCAAATAACTATTTTGTTGTTTCACAAACAGAAACAACAAAATAGTTATTTGAGATTTTTATTCAATAAAACTAAAACTTTTTTGAATGATAATCCCAATCTTATTATAACTAGAGCAGATAAAGGTAATGTCAGTGTACTTATGTATAAAACTGATTACATAAGACTCTCTAACAATATCATTGATAACAATAAATATTACTCTGAAATCAAAACAAACCCTATATCAACACTAATTCAAAAAACTTACACCTTAACTAAAAAATATAGTAGTAAATTCTCAACTTCAGAATTAAAAAAATTAAGATCAACATCGGCCTTAACACCTAAATACTACGGACTACCCAAAATACATAAAGATACTTTAAGCTTAAGACCAATCATTTCATCAATTGAATCACCCACAGCAGGAATTGCACAATTTGTGACTGACACCTTAACAAATGCATATTGTAAAAACAATGAATATTATATTCAGGATTCTTTCTGTTTCGCTGAATTCATACAAAATAAGCAACTACCTCCAAATCATGTTATAATCAGCTTAGATGTTGTCTCACTCTTTAGTAATATTCCAATTTCATTAGTTAAACAAAGTATAAAAAAACACTGGCCAAATATAAGTATACATTGTAAACTATCTTATAACAATTTTATTGAATTCGTTGATCTTATTGAAAAGGGTACCTTTTTTGCATATAACGACAAATTATATAAACAAATTTTTGGAACACCAATGGGAAGCTCTGTCTCACCAATATATGCACAATATGTAATGGATGACTTACTTAATAGTTGTATTCCAAAATTACCATTTGAAATCCCTTTTTTTAAAAAATATGTTGATGATTTAATTTGTGCAATTCCTAGTAATGGTATAGACACGATTCTACAAGTTTTTAATAGCTATAATACCAACATACAATTTACAATTGAAACAGAAACCAACAATAGTATACCTTTCCTAGACAGTTTATTGATACGTAATCCAAAAAATATAGTTATATTAGATTGGTATAGGAAACCCACAAATTCAGGAAGATACTTGAATTACAACTCTTACCATTCCGAAAAAATAAAAATAAATCTAGTTCTATCCATGAAAAATAGAATAGCACGAATTTGTCATCCCACCCTTTTGAACAAAAATTTAAAAGTTCTTTTCGATATTTTCATTAACAATAGTTATCCTAGAACCTTATTAAAAAAATTGATTTTTAATACAACTATTGATACAAACCTCAATCATACACATACAAGCAACGAAAATGTACCCTTAGATAATAATGAAACAGTGAATACTAAATATGGGTCATTACCTTATGTTAAGAACCTTTCAGACAAAATCAATATAATATTTAAAAATGAAAACATTAAAATTGCTAACAGGAATATTTTAAAGGTAGGAGACGTTTTTTCAAAAGTTAAACAGAAAGATGAAAAAGTAATGAAAACTAACGTAATATATAACATTCCATGTATACATTGTAACTTAACTTACACTGGCCAGACCTCACGTACCCTAAAGCAACGTATAACCCAACATCAAAGTGATTGCAATCTAAATAAAAAAACTTGTGCACTCACAGAACATGTTTTAGAAACTAAACATAGAATGAATTATAAAGAAACTAAAATTTTGAGTATAGAATCTAATAAAACTAAAAGAGAATTCATAGAATTAGTAAACATAAAATTAAATCAACCATCGATGAATAAGAGGTCAGATATCAATAATGTCAGTGCAATATATACTCAACTTATTTACCTACAAAATAAACCAACAACCTTTAACAATGACACGGATTTCCTACACATAACATCAGATGATGAATATTAAATAAAATGCATGATTTTATGATAACTAACATAGTTATTATAAAGTTTCAATTTCTTTCATATCCATTTTTTTAAATAAATTTAACTTGTCATTACAAAAAATTTTTTATTGGTAATTTTCAAATTTAAATGAAATTAAATGAATTTCAAATCATATAATGAAAATTTATACTAAATCTACATGTTAGTGTTAATCAGGATATTCAACCTTTAACCTTTAACCTCTATATTTACATTTGTCATTAATATATGAATGACAAGATGTAATTTCACACTAGATAAAAAAGTTAGTGTAAGTTAAGGTATTTAATCTTAAACCTTAACGTTGTCAGTTGTCACTGTTATCAAAAAAAAAAGTCAAAAAAACTATGACTGATCAATCATTTCAAAAATTTTTTATTCCTTGATACTACAGACAACGTTCTCAGCAATTGATATCAGTGTTTTTTAATTATATGAAACTGAAATCATAATAATGTTATCAATTTTGATATCCTTCAAGAATTTATTCAATTTACTAGTAAGTTTTACTTATATAAAACATAAACCTTGTTTTTTAGTTTAACAAAATTGTATTTTAGCCTTGAAAAAGATAATAATAAAATTATCGAAAGCTTGGTATAGTGAAAATCGAATTTTCTTAACCACCCATACATTTTGGCTGTACCCCATAATATTTAAAAGTTATATATATATATATATATATATATATATATATATATATATACATGAAGTTTTATGCTATCGATGGAGGTAAATACGATTGTTTGAGATTTGGACGGCAATTTTGGCATGGCAGGATGGCTTACGGCAGTTGAGTAGTTTCTGGTTTGCTTTTTCATGGTATTATGTAAATTGGTATGGTTCTCAGTATGGTCCTCCATTATTTCAGATGTTTGGAAAATCTGAACTCGACCCTGTACCCATTTGAAATAACTATAAGTGGAATCTCAATTGCTTGTTAAACCACAAAAATTAATGGCTAGTCTTTGTAGATAGTACGAATATTTCACTTTGTTATGTATCAAGTTCAAATATGATAATGTGATTCGACTTACAGGAAATAATCTTCTTCGAATCGTAGTTCACACTAACTTGATGGTAACTATATAATTTAATTAAAATATTTCTGAGTTTTTATCACATAAATAATCAATTTGATCTGGAACTGAAATTTTCAACTAGTAGCTGAATATCGGTCAGAACCGGACTCCGTAATAATGATTTTAAAATAAAGCCGTTGCCCTCTGAATGATTGGCACATAATTTAACGCTCTCTGGAATATGGATGTCTCGGGAAATATGAACATGAGCCCTAAATTCGACAGATAACCTAAGTAGATTTTCACGTCCGTTACATATCAGAGACGTACATGCACATACGCACATATTACTTTTCCCGCCCAACCCTATCTAATATGAGAGAAAATTATTGATTAACCCCGAAAAAAGCTGGAGTTTTGGATTATTTTTTGAGTTAGTTTTCTGTTCTCCAGCAAGAATGACACGAAAAGTCGGTTTCTAGAAAAAAAAGTCCTGTTTGTATGTCGTCGTCGTTATCATCAGCCACGTTTCGTAACAGCCTCCGGAGTGCAAGCAGTCACCAATTTCATGATTGAATATTGTTCAGTACATCTCACAAATAAACATCATTGCTTTTCAACTCACCAGAGGTAATACAACAGGTGCTATGGTATTTTGAGTGCCACGTTTTTGTCATTTATGGAGAAATTTCAGTTTGTTAGCATGATACAGCCTCCTAAGTGTATACAAGTAATCAATTTAACGATTGGATATTGTTCAGTTTCAGTTCAGTTTTTAGACCCTTTTATTTTTGTTACATGATTGACACCAAAAAGAGGTCTAAGAATTGCCTTCTTTCTCCGAATAGCTATTTCTCATTTTGCTGTATTCTCGTTTTCCTATATTCCAGTCATTAAGCGACGTTCAAATCTTCCATAACAAACGTAACAAGTAAGAAGATTCACATTTCTTGAAGCCATATTATTTTGAACAGATTTCTATTTTAAGTAAAATATAAATGTAACTTACCAATAACGAATAAATTAATTAAACACGAACGCAATTACTATGTATTAAAAGACACTATCAACATAATCCAAACAAATTGTCAAAATAAGATTTCCAATGATTCCTCAATTTAATGTATTAAAGAAAACTGCGACTCTCTAATGGTGTATTCTTTGTTTATAGCATTCAATAACTAATTTTCAGTTTTCAATATCTTCACACTTTAAGTGGATATATATTAGACATAAAATCAAGAAGTGTACCTACATAAATACGTGATTAATTTACAAATTACCTTTTCCTATAAACAAAAGAGAAAAATACAGATTTTTTCATTTTAATATTTAGACAGGCAATGTAATTAGCCAATTTCATTGTGTAACGCGACAATCGTGTCTAAAAATTTAAGGGCTAGCACTTTTAGGGCTCGCGGCTTGACTCCAGTGGAAACGGGAGTGGTCGGTTCTCCAATAAAGATAAAATTATTTTGATGTTCAAATGGGCGTCAGTTACATTGGCCCCAAGCACTTAACCGTAGTCGTACTGGCCACCAATTTAACAGAAGGCCAGCAAAAGTCGTGTCAAGACAAAAAAACAAAGTCTCATTTTACTTAAAGTGAATTTTATTTTACTCCAAAGATTGCCTACTATTATTTTATACAGTGAGGAGAATATATTCTCACCAATATAAAGCTTGAAAAAACAATAGTAGCGGGAAGCATTGAACTAAACACTAATGATAAGATGATAATACCAAACTGCAAGTCAATAATTTGAGTAGAGGTTTACTATGCGAAATTCTAAGGGTTAACACTACTGCTGATGCATCAATGAGCTCTCGACAGTAAGATAGTAAAGGGCAAACGTAAGCAAGTAATATTTTTGAAACTGTGGCGTTGCTTGAGATCAGGCAAAAACCCTTATGCAGAAAATAATAATTAAAATAATAATATATATGGCATAATGTGAATTTAGGCCTTTTATAAACTGCCTAGGCATTTTACAAAAAGCCGGCAAAACGCGATCCTAAAATGCATTTTGCGTTATGCCAACACCAATTCAGGCAAATTGATAAAATGCCGGCAAAACAAAAACAGAAAAATGTATATGATGTTGTGACTAATTAGTTTTAGGCATTTTATAATTTGTCAAAAACGGTGCCGTCAAAACGTTTAAATAAAGTCGAAAACTAATATGAATAATACAGTTACAGTGAATATTTTTATTGAGAAAACAAGTAAACTCTTCATGATATGAAAATATATCTGTTAACTTGTGTAACTACCTAACAAAAATATGAAACTGCAAATAAGTAACAAATCCTATGAAAACAATGAAATATTCTTAAAATTTAACATTTGAGTAGGTAAAAATGTACCTAAGCTATTACTTATATGAAACTAACTAAAAATTTAAAACAAATTCTTTATTTATTACTGCAGGTCAACCTTCCGTGACATTTGAAAGAGCATAAATTGTTATTTTTAAAGCAACCACATTTTTTGTACTGCACTGTTCACTACTAGCCTTACGCTACATTTTTGAAAGCCTTGACCTCAGAAACGTGACTTATATGCAACTGCCTGTCTGATGGTAAATAGACGATCAAGAAGTTCTCGAATATTTACTGAGGATTCTTGAATATCATTTCTAGAAAATGAAGTCTCAATAATTCCTTTAGAGGTACCTACTTTTTAGAGATTATTTTTCAGGTCAATCACTTTTCCAATGATATTCTTGAAATCAAGAGTTCCTCGATCTACCTTAGGAACTATTGAATGAACATATGACCCAATTGCAATCGACTTAAATTGTTGTTTAATAGCTTAGTCATATTTTCAGCTGCCCTCCTTTGACCAGAATACGATTGTGCGGTCTCTCAATTTCAATTTTATTTTAAGTTGCTCAAAGTTAACAAAGCCTTGTATCTAGTTTTGAGGATCGTCCTAAACTTAAAATTGTACATCCTGTATGCATTGTGGCATTACATATCTCCCAAGTGAATATATATATTTCTGTTATTTTGTCACTACACGCACAAGAATATACAATACTATCAGTTGAAATCTCAGTCGCATTTTCTTCCATATTGTCCAGTTCGATGCTACCCTCTAAGTTGGAAACAAGATTATCTTCTGGTATTTCCCGTTCAGTGTTGTTGGTTCCTTTTCCGTCCGAAGTTCCTTAATTACAGAATCTGGAAAGTTTGTCGATTTTAATCCAAGTTTAGGATTAGCTCTAAACAATGCACGGTACGGAATTCATCCAATAATGCGATGTTTTTATGAATTTTTCTGCCATTGTACAAAATAGCATCCCATGGACCAATTTGTGTAGGAGTCATCAGACTTGAGGAACGAAACATGTTTTCAATATCTTGATTACTTATTTCTACGATTTGAGGGTGACGTGGCCTGTCATGAACAATTTTGCAGTCAGGCCAGTAGCCAACAATTTTTTCTATTACCGAAGCAGTGGATTCCCGGGCATTGTCACTTTTCAATATGTGCGGTGCTCCATACTCCAAAAATATTTTCAGTAATTCTATAGCTACCTCTGCAGCAGGTTTGGTGTATAAAGGGGGAAGATGCTAAAATTGAATGGCAATGCCACTAATAATATATTTAACTCCGAAGATATTTATTAGGTTTGGAAACTAGCGTAATCAATTAAGAAAAACCGAACCAAAATAAAGCCTACCAAAAAATCTAGAGATGGGAATACCTTTTCAGAAAAATCGTGTACAACACAACGAAAAATATTTGAAAACACAATAATTTTAAATTACTTACCCTGGCCAAGGAGCTTTCGGGTTGAAGTATCGACTGGTGGGATTAAGTGTGGCGCTAACAGCAAAAAATTTCAACTGTATTCTTCCTACAACGAATAATTCCCAAATAAGATACGTTACAAAATAACAAATGTATGAGAATAATTATATTTAAAATTTGATACAGCAGTTACTGATAAAAAAATGTAAACCTAATAATTACTTATTATTTCGCAATATATTTATGGGGAACGTGAAGTAACAAAAATAAATAATCGTAAAAGTACATACCTGTCTGTGTAAAACGCAGTGCCTAGAAGACATTTCGCACGTGTCGTGTATAAATCCTTTGTTTCAAGCAAAAATACAAAATATTCTATTGGTCACAAAACAAATACTAATACCAAAATATAATACTGACTTTCAAAATAAAGCCCACGAAGGATTTTGTATTTTTCCCAAAAAATCACAATTATAATTGAAACTCACATGCCGAATGCCCAGAACCTACTGGAAAAGGAGTACCTTTCACGATTCAGCGGAAACAAGTTTTACAATTGTGGTAATAACGTTTCCTACTGGGTACTCTTAGATGACGTTTCCGTGGAAAACATTCAAAACACAATAAAACACCTTAGAATATGGTACAGAGACTCTAATTTAATATTTAATAAAACCCCAAAGGATGAAATAAGATTCTTATAAGTTTAAATTACGCTGAAATTTAGCGAAAAAATAAATTCATAAACATCAATAACTAGCGAGAATTAAAAAAGGTCATTTGGCAACATGGCAAGCCAATACGGTGGAGAACGACACTCGTTAAGCTTTGAAAAATGATTTAATATTAATTTTAATACAGAAGCGAGAATTCGTTACGTGATTTTTGACTCGTTACACACCCCCCTTACGACAAGAAAATTTATCCACATACATTTTCACTGGCGCTATCCGGTTTCAAATCCCTAATATTTTAAATAGCTTGGTCTCTCCTATTTTGATCTACAAGTCTATAAGTTCAAGGCGATTCCTTTTTCTGCACGACAAAAGGCCCAACCCATTTCGGAGCTAGTTTGCTAGAGAAATACCTCGCGGAATCTGATTGAACGAAATTCTTTCGCCACACAATATATTCAAGATCTAACTGATCTGGGCGTCTTCTTAAGTTATAAACCCTTCCACTTTTTTTGGTAGCCACATCCAATCGCTTGCTAACATCCTCTGATAAACCTGAAAATTATTTGACTCTTAATATTCCTTTATCTTTCCCATTAGCTACACAATCCTCTATATTTTCTCTTAGCATATCCTTCCTCTTATAATTTTCGCCGTCGAACACCATATTTCTCCCAAAGCAAACAAAATATGGTGACTTGCCAGTAGATTTGTGGACGACGGTCCTGGTAGCACAAGTCAACTATGCCAAAATGATATCCCAATGACGCTGATTTTCGGTGATATATGTCCTCAGCATAGTTTTAAGGATACGGTTATATATTTTCACAGTATTTACCTGCGGGTGGTACAACGCATTATAACGCACGGTAACTCCATACTTTTCAATAAAATTCGAAAATTCCTTCGTATATTGGGTGTCGCTTTTACAAATCAACATACGTGGAACCCCAAATACTAGGAAACGCTTTCCTCGATCTTGTTGACCATCAGTTCAGATGTCGCTGACCGTAGTGGCAAACTAAACGAAAATTTACTAAAGAGATCTGTATCGACTAAAACATATATATGTCCAGCGGTAGTCCTAGAACACGGTCCCGTTAGGTCGAACGCCAATATCTCAAAAGGCCTAGATGCTCGCGGCTGTGGTGTCATAACTCCACGTGGTCCACCCAAATCGACTTTATGTTCTGCACACTTCAAACAATGACGAACATAACGTGCAATATCACTCTTTAATTCAGGCTAGTCGAATTTCTCTGGAACTCTCTTAAAGGTCTTTAGGATACCCCAACTACATGATAGTGGGGGATCGTGGGACAATCGTATCGTAGCTATCCTATTAGACTTAGGCACGACCTCTCTCCAATTATCTAACTCTTTACCTAGAACAGTAAATATAGGCTTAACATATCTAAAAAGTCTACCATCACAAACTCTCCATTGGGCATACTTTATCGGATTATGAATAACCTTCTCTACCATGGAATCTTACCAACGACCTTTTGCTACCTGTTCTACGGAATTTAGTACCGGGACAACACGAGACAAACAATCAGGGACAATATGTTCTTTGCCTTTACGGTGGATTATCCGAATAACATATTGTTGCAAGGGCACCGCCCACCTTGCGAGCCTACCAGTAAGGTCTTTTAAGTTCTGTAGCTTAGATAATTCACTACAATACCGCTATTATGTGGGGTGCGCTATCTTGCTGCCATATTATATCACTTCTTTCGTTCAAAGGAATACGCGGGTGGGTAATTTTCTAGAAAATTCAAATATCTCTGACCATTGAGATAACCTTCAAAAACATATGGGCCTAATAACGGACCATTGAATAATCCACACCAAACATTAACTCCCCATCTGGTTTGAAAGCGAGTTACCATAACCCACCGCGGATTATCCACTTACCAATAATGAGAGTTATGGCGATTCACGACGCCATTATTATGGAAACGCGCTTCATCACTCCACAAAATTTCACTCAACACATTGGGAGTACCTTACATGATGGCGATAAAGGTTAATATCCGATCCAGATAGGTGGGTCACCACATATGAGTCAGATGGTCAGATGCAATTTAGTGGATGGTACTGGTGGGTTTTTAAAATTCTATGAACTGAACTTGAACACCAATTTCTGCAGTAATGGTTTGGATGGACATATGGGGATTAACCGCTACATATGCTAAAACATTCACCCCATTATGTTTGGTCTGCATTGGTTTACTATGATTACTATGCTTTGAGTTTGCAAATGAACCTTGCCGCATCTTCTCTTCAACCGTGGCAAAAGTCATATGAGAAGGTGTTCTCCTTTCGGGAAAACGCTCCTGGTATAAGGCCTGAGCATTTCGAGAACTCACCATGGATTAGCAACATAACAACATATTCATTCGGTGTGGATAGGAACGTCATTTTAATTCCGGAGTTATCACACTATGTATTGATTTAAGATGGTACTAGGTACGAGTATTTAGAAAGTGACAACAATTAATATGTCATTAGATTTTATTAATATCAATCAGAAAGCGATCAAAGTAGAACTCCAGCGCTAACTGTTTCCTTTAGCTTTTATAAAAACTAGTTAAAATGTAAGGATAGGCCTATTTGAAATGAATGAAAACGATCACTGGTTATAGCTGCAAATAATCAATAAATTGAAAATTTGCTATAATTATCTACCTGAGTACCATCACTTTGATACACCGTTGAATTTAAAATGAGAAGACCTTCCATTAGAGACGTCAGAGATACCCTGTATACCTCAAATGAAATTACTGTAGGTCCCGAAAACATTACCCAATTTTCAAATAAACATATTCGTTAATTTCTGAGTTACAGCCTTTGAAAAAATCTTGGTACACCCTCTATATACTTTATTATTGATCCTTTTCTAGGACTTAATGATAAAACTATATAAGTTTATCATTTCTTGATGATACAAGCAAACTTATTCCAAAAAATTAAGGAAAATATGGAGAAGAGGCATAATAAGATATAGGCACTGATTTTTTGAAATATAACTAATAACTCCTCAAATGCTCGAATTATTTACCATCACTCTCAATGGCATCGTTGGAGCAGCTGATAAATGGGTCGGTATCAATTTCTGCTCAGGATAGGCTAAGAATCGCTTCTTGTATTCGTATTTTCATGTCATCTCTCGATTTTGAAAAATTTCGTAAGCAATAACTTTTAACCCGACTCATATGTAGAAGACAAAAACATTATATCTGCGGATCGGGATGGCTAACATTTTCTCGTCAAATCCACCTTTGTTGATATTCTATATGAAGTTCTTCCCGCACATTCCTTGAAAAGGGGACTGAAGCTTTGCTGTGATATTTATGGCACATCTTCTTATGAAATTTACAGCAGGTTCACATCAACATAATAAAACGCGACATCGTCTCGTACATAGTTGATCAGAGAAAGATAGCCATAATAGTTCTGCCTGCTTGAGTTGCCACACATACATTAAGGCTCTAACTGTCTTGATGTTGGAATCGGATTGTTCTTAACCCAATAATGTATATCATACCAATTACCGTTTCCGTCACTTCTAAAAGTTGCCTTATCCTTTCAAAGAAGTTTGGATAAATATTCTCTATTTTCCTTAACCATGTCCAACATCAAATGATAATAATCAGTACGTCGGTCAAAGTCATTTAAGGCTTGATGTGAAACCATATGAAGTGGATGCAGTATAAGAATTTGAAATAACCAACACATCTAAAACATATGAAGTATAAGCATTTTAAGGACATAAAAACTTACCTATGGTCCGTTAGAATACGTAGAATAGTATTACGTCTTAAAACCAACGTAACAGACATTGACAATATTGTTCTAGTCGAGTGTCTTCGCAACGGTCGAAAGCTGCCACTGATTCGCAAATTTTTGTGGAAAAATTCTCGTCGAGTGAACGTCGATTTAGATATTCAGTTTTGTATACTCTATTTTGATATTTGTTGACAAGAGGATTCTGGGAATTAGTATTTCCTCTCTTCTTATTCTGTCTGCCTCGTATTTGCATCATACATGTATGCATTGATTATTATAATGCCAAAACAAATTTTTAGTTAAATTATATGAACTGAGAATACTTTTATCATTTAAAAGGTATAAAATCATGAAATTCTATAATTGAATCATGGGAACGACCAATAAATTAGAATAAAAACTATTATAAAATTAAATTAATTAAAATTTTGACAAAACTTCGATATTTTAGGCTAGCAATGAGATATATCGAGATACGGTTTCCACTCGCCTACCTAAATATCATTCCACTGAATTTTTAGGAAAAAAAATCACATGTTCTTGCGGCAATTTTCTAGAGAACTTCAAAATTTTCTGTTGTATCGAAAAATGCGATTCGGCGGGATCAATAATAATCAGGTCTATCACGAGTAGTGTAACGATGTCACTATTTTTCGTTCCCGACATCACAATATATATTTTAGTTTCTTAGTTTATTAGTATTATTCAGTTGAAAGAATGTAATGAATGCAAGCCTCACTTTCATATATTAATTTTTTTACACACCCCTCTTTCATAGCAAGCTGTAAATGTATTTATTAATTAATAATATCAGAATATGTGTTTTACTTTTGATACACCTGGTATATGATATATGTATAACCTACTGTACCGTTCGCGCGAATCAATCCGCGCCATTCTTAAGATTGTTGAGTAGAGGGCCTCCAAAGTAGCGTCGAGAGAAAAATTTATTGAACCGGGAAACGGTACGATATAGCCCTCTTACTATCTGCCGTGCTTTCCGCCGTTTCCACTGTCTTCCGCCGTCTCCGAAATTGTGACTGATTTTCGCCAACAAGGTAAGCGAATTTAAAAATCATTTTGTAAATCATCCTCCCTGTGATAAATTCATTTGCTCCTAGCGTCTTTTGTAGTTATGCTAATGGAATTTATTTTTTCTTACTGCTTGTTTCATTGGAGTGATTTTCCGTATATTTGTGTACAATTCCGGAGGAAAATTTGATCTGTTGGTTTTATTAGGAAAATGAAATATAGTTGGGAAACTTCCAACCATCATTGTTGCCATAGCAGACATGTCCTTGGGAGATTTTCAAAGTATTTCGGGAATCCCGATTCCAGTATAGAAAATTAGGGAAAAGAAATATAGTTGGGAAACTTCCAAGCATCATCGCTGCCATAACAGGTAGATTCTTGGGATATTTTCGAATTATTTCAGGAATCCCGATTCCGGAATACAAAATTAGGGAAAATAAATATAGTTGGGAAACTTCCGAGCATCATCACTGCCATAGTAGGTAGATTCTTGGGGGATTTTCAAAGTATTTCGGGAATCGGTCAATTTAGTACCATGGGTCTTGGTGGCGTGACTACAAAACTAGACTATTTGATAATAGGCAACTTGGAGGAGCCTCGTCTGTGTACGCTGCCATAACAGGTCCACCCTTCCAGGGTTTTTCAAGGCGTGAAACGAAATAATCTCGCGAGCGTTCGCTGCCATAGCAGGATCGCTAGGGAGAGGTTTTCGGATTCTGCCGGCTAACTGTTCTTTGAGTGATTGATTTAGCACCAACAGCCGGGGTGACATACGTACAAAAATTAGGGTACGTCAACCGTGATAACCTGAAATAATCCCGTACCCGTTTGCTGCCATAGCAAGTACAAAATTCGGGAGGTTTCAAGGCTGATTGATACAAATTCCGTTTTCTCGAGTAATAATTAAGTATAGTATCGGTAACCGAGGGTAATTTATTAGTTACCACTGTCTTATTTTAGCCGTACACAAATACTAAGAAACGCTCCAGTAAAATACCGCTAGTGCTTCAATAACGCTTTCTCTGTATAATTTTCATATTAATGCTAGTCAACTTCCATTCATTTTCACCTGCAACCGCATAAACTAGAGAAGCTTTGCACGTTAGCTTCTGTGATTGTAAAATGTTTATTGTTCGGTATAATGCTTTGGGTCTGAGTAATAACCTAACTAGATAGTGTAGATACCGAAGGATTTTAATCAACATATATTTATTTTAAATATATATCTCCTTGGTTCGTTTTATTTCTCCTTTTCAAACTATTTCAAGGTCAAAATAAAGTTTATAATTTTATCAAGCACCGGTAGTTTCATTTTTCCAATAGTGGTAAACAATTAAAGCCTGTTTCCCACTTCCCACGGCATAGAGGTCAAGAACGACAGACCCCTGGAATAACTTAACCTCCATCTGTTACTACCCTGGTAACTCTTGACATTTTCGAGAGTTCGGTGGAGTGAACCATCCCAAAAATCTAGCGCCCGAGATAATTTAGTAGATATTAAAGCCGCGGGTGTCATAGTGATGTCCGTTATATTTGGAGGAAGAAAGAATACGTCACAGTAGAATGGGTTTAATGATAATCTTAGTGGATTTTGGGCGATTGTTTCTCCTCTATTGTTATTCTGCTTGTCTTGAATTTGTACAATTTTATGAAGTTATATTAGGCAAAACTTTCTTACAAGATAGACTTATGGAAAGTGGAGTACCACAGGGTTCAGTTCTTAGCCCTTAGCTTTCTACTTAATACATTCACCAACCAGCGGAACCTGCAGGAAGATTTGGACTCAGTGTGGTGCTTTGATTGGGTAATACAATTGAATACTGATAGGTGCGTGGTGAGTCGAATCGGTAAAAACAACGGTCAACCGTTAAATTCAGTATTTTCTCACAACTATCGTAAATAATGGGCTAGCCTAGTGTAATCATATTACATCTGTGTGAAGACGTGTCACCTTCAAACTTCATTCTATTCGAATGTGCTTTTCAATAGTTTCACTTCAATCGTTTTGCATTATGTATAATATCTATGTGATCCATTCTAGAGTACGATGGGCCAGCATGGTATACGGACTTTGCTTGTGACAAAATCCTATTAGATAACGCCCAAAAAAGGATACACGGTTGCCTTTTGATCTGAGTAGAGCTTACTATAGAAAAAATCTCTCTATGGCCAACTTGAATTCCTTTGAGCTTTAGACACCGTGGAGACCTTATAATCACATTCAAGATATTACAGCTCAATTCAATGTTCAATCTAAATAAGAATAGTCGTCTTAGAGGTCATTAATTAAAACTCAAAAATGAAAACTATGTTGTTAGACAGAAACATAATTTTATATCAAATTGAATATTCGCCAGTTGGGATGTTTTGGATATTGATATTATTTCTACACCTTCGACAAAACTCATTCAAAAATAGACTTGACCGGGTGAACTTGAACTAATTATGGTTTTTATGTCTCTATGTATTTGATATGTATCTCGTTCTGTTAGCACTTCTTAATTACGAGTAGAATAACCTACTTATGGTTTTATTGTATTGTTTGTTCTGTTGAGTAATAAATGCTTTTTCCAACGATACCAAGTTTGTTAAAATCTAGTTTGATTTTGGGCATTTGTTTTTCGTCTTTTAATATTCTGCCTGCCTTGCATTTGCGTAATACATGTATGCATTAATTATTGTTACACCCCTACCAATCCTATTTCATTATATGAACTAATTATCTCATTATATGAAAGCTAAAGAAACATGAAGTTTTATTATTGAATCATGAAAGGGCGAATAAATAAGAAAGAAAACCGTTATAATAGTGTATTCATAAAATTTCATGATAGGTGTCAATGAATGATTGGTGTCAAGTAGATATTTTGCGTAGTGGGATTTATCTGGTTGTTTTAATCTGTATGCTCGTAAGTATTCACTGTATTGGATTTAAAAATTTCTAACGCTTTGACCCAAAAATACAGCATTACATTCTGGACATTTCACACAGAACTACAAGTACTACATATTTGTGATAAGAAACAAGAACAGGATTTCCTTTAAGAATTGGAAATCAGAAGACACTAAAGAAACCCACAAAATGAAGTCGTTGATAAAGAGATAAATCTAGGGAGTTCTCCACTTTTAAACTGTCTTCTTAATTGATAATTGTAACTATCAGCAGATATAGTTTTCCTCGTTTTCTATATCATTGCACAGTTATACTGATCTTGATTGCTAAAAAGACATCCTGGATATCCCCATAGGGCTAATAAAATCTAAGCTCTAATATTTGTAATATCATATCTTCTTCTTTTTTTATCAACATATATTAAGTCGTACACTTCTTGGTGTAGCCAAAAATAACTATTAAGCATCAGGTAGGCATCAAATGAAATGTAACTTCTGTCATTCTGACGATGATATTTAATATCGAAACAATTGTCAAATTTCTTAGAATTTTTAATATTTTTTTCAAAATATTGTCGAATTATCTAGAAACAGTAAGTTTCATTTGAAACAGTAATATGAGTAGACTCCCCGAAGTAAGCGTCGACACATGAAATTTCATTTGTCCTATTGCATTTATTAGTTGGACTTCAGTGCGAAATCAAAAAAGTTTCAAATGGTGGTTAGGACAGTTATGGAGCAACAAAGGCTGAATCATTAGAATGTATTGCTTACGGTGTAATTTTGATTAGGTATAAGAAAATAATTTTAAATGTGATAGATAACGGGATAGTTTAAAACGTTATATGAATAAATGTCTTCATTTGTAATTTTTTCCAAAGTACTTTTCGACGTGACGAAATATTGACGCAATAGTAATAGGATTTTCGGAGTACATGAGATTTTTGTTTAAACGATTCACCGAAAAATTCGAACATTTAGTGATCGCATTAGTTCAACTGAATATCGAACATAGAACTTTGGTTTGATACAGCATGTATTGAACCTATAATTCAATTTCTTTCTGATAGTTATTTTCTGAGTGATATAGATATCAGTCATTTAGAAACATTAGAAATGCCTACCCGGTCAGTTGATTACCAATTTCTGAAACTATATTTGGATTCAATTCCTTCTTACGATGGAAACTCTAACAATTTATTAATTTTTATGGGAAATTGTGAAAATTGGATATCCGTAATAATTGTCACTTGAATCGGTATTGCCCTAAATGCGTTTTTATTAAAATATATCTTGAGCAAAGTTACATTATAGGCTTCAATATTATTTGGTTCGAGAATAAAATTGAGGAAGCTATGAATCTAAGTTTAGGTAATCATTGCCATATTTATTGCCTTATTAAAAATATTATTAATTCAGAACCTTCTAAAAATGAATCACCCTATAACTTTGGCATGCGTTGTCAAGCCGCACTCAGTTCAATGATCTCAAAATTGAATTCATTAAGTGATATTAATGATACTGAACGGAGACGGAGACTTCACATGAAAATAGCTCGGATTGGGGACTTAACTTTTTTGACAAAATTTCACCCCCTTTGGTTTCAGCTGTCATGACGCATATACAAAACAAAGGTGAACAAAACCGAGAGAACCACAACATTTTATCAGAGCCAATAAGATTTAAACAAGTTAATTACGCGCTAGAAATAGAATAAACACATCTAAAAGATACGATGTCATTCGATACCCAATGCTCGATCACTTGCCAATTGATGATAAATTACTCTCAACTGAGATTTTTAATGATACCTGGATTAGTTCAGGAAGCATTGCTGAATGAAAAGAAATACTTGTGATTCCAATCCTAAAACGAGGCAATTATCTGGATGACTGCAATACATATAGACCAATATCATTACTCTCGTGCATATTATAAGTATTTAAAAGGATAGTGATAAGCAGATTAGAATTGTAGGTTAATCAAATCCAAGTTTCAGTACCAACACAATATGGTTATAAGAGGAAGTATGGTAATTATGATTCTATTGCTCATTTAGGTACAGAAATACAGCTATCCTTAATCAGAAAATAAGTTCTATACCTCATTGTTTCTATATATCGAGGGAGCGTACGAAAGTGTCGATTGGCTAGTACTATGCAATAAAAAGATACGGCTACATGTACTAGAGAAAGTCACAGATATAATTAAAGCAATCTTTATATAAACAAGTGTGTAACAATCCGTCCAAACAATGCCAATATTAGTGTTTTAAATGAAACTCACTGTTTCTAGGTAATTCCACAATATAAAAAAAAGGTTGAAAATTTTTAAAAATTGACAATTGTTTCGATAAATCAATATCATTCATTATTATATGATTAAATAGCCCGACGAGAAAAAGCATTTTCCTAAAAATTACAAAAATCCTGGGAAGGTCCATACTTAATGAAGTAAAGATCAATGATGTTATATATTGCATAAGCAAGATCCCCAACGGAAAACCAAAAGTAGTTCACCAAAACCGACTAACGCTATTCGAAGGAGACCATAACCTAGAGCAAGGAGTAAACCATATTCGAGATATGTCTGACCATACCTTCGATGAATTTATGGGCGCGTATGGAGGTACCGGGAAAGTTAGATATGGAGTCACTTCAGAACAACGACAAGATTTGTTCACTCTCCCGGAAGATTATTCACTGGCAAACAACATCCCCGCCCATATCAAGAACGCACGAAGGTTGGCAACTGTCTTTCGAAAGAAGTTCGATCAATTAGAAAAACTTGAAGACCAGATTCCAGCCCCTGGCAAAACACTGAGACTGAAATACAATTCGCAGTACGTCTTTTACGTGGCAACTGAAAATTAATTTCAACATCGATCTACCTACCACGATGTGTGGGTAGCACTTCGAAGCCTCCGAAACCATAAGTTGGAATCCAACGTTAAGTAACTGGCTATGCCTAAGATAGCGAGTAACCAGTTGGATTGGCGCGTCATCAGGAACATGGTAGAGGTGATCTTCCAAGATACCGGTGTCCAGATATTAATTTGCAGCTACAACTACCGTTATCAGTATCCGATGAAGACGGTGCCCTGTTGTTTGCAGAAGATCGGAAAGTGTATAAATGGGGCCAGTTGCCGATTTAAACATCTCTTCTCGGCTACACAGAAGTTCCAGGAGGAACATGCATTTAAGGAGGAGGTAATGTTACGAAATAGCACACTGGTGTAGTCCCTGAATCCAAGTCTGCCTAAGTCATGTATGAAAGTTAAAATTATGGCGGATGCGCAGGGATTTCTTGGAATTGTTTAGGATTTTTTTCTGACTATCTTATCAAGACATTGTTTTTGTTACCAGTCTTATCCAGAAAATTCCAGAGAGCTGATTGTTTTTGTGTAAGCCGCAATCTAGAATTATCTAGTAGAAGAAGCACTAATATATAAAGGACCAACCAGCGGGAGGAATCAGTTTATAAAGTGATCTCGTGAAATAAACAAGTCAATGAGTTAATAGTAGTGAAGTATTTATATGAATTAGTTTAAGTGTATATATTGTGAACTAGTGAATAATTTAAGTGAATGATCCTACCGTGTGTATGAATTTATTCCACCCATCAGGATAAACTGTTTTTAAATAAAGAAGTAAAACATTACAATATGTTTCGATATCGTAATATAACAATGGGATTCCCACAGGGATCTGTACTAATCTCTCTCTTTTTCAATGTTTAATTAATGGATATTCACCATAATGCAAAGTTTTCCACAATAATTCAATATGCGGATAATATTTCTGCTTATATCCATAGTAAGAAAATTGATCAATGTTTAATATCCCTAAACACAGCTGTTACTCCTATTTTACAATGCATTGAAACACTTGGTTACGAATTGTCGTCACAAAAATCCCTGGTTGTATTTTTCACAAGACATAACTTACTAGATATTCAAAAAGTCACTATTGATTATTCGGAGTTTCCTGTAGCCAGTGAATTTCGATATTTAGGCATCACTTTTAATGAAAAACTGACATGTAAATCTCATGCAGACCAAATTCTGCAGAAATGTAGCAAGGGAATGAATTTTTCAAAATCAGTCATGCGAACACACCCTAAAACTGCCCTCCTTTTTTATAAAAGTTATATAAGATCACGACTATGGATGCGCTAAATACGGATGTGCAAACAACCAGACACTACCAAAATTAGATATTTCACAAAATAAAGCTTTGAGACTCTGCATTGAAGCGATGAAGCATATAAAAACATGAAAATTATGAAAATGCATATTAAATATTTCATACCTCTATCTTTACAAATGAATGATAAATTTAGAGTACCAAATAATTCATCAATAGCAATTAAGTTATTGAGGAAGGAAGCTTCATGTATTCGACTAATATAATCAATCACTAATAGGACTATAGTAAGACCAGAAAGTATTTGGAATTAGAAAAAAAGAATCGACAAATAATATTACTTTTATTTATAGAATTTATAATATTTTCTACTAAACCAATCACTATCTTACTAATATACGCACCATTCGGAAGTAAATATTTTTTAAGTCGACGAGGTATGCCCATAATTAGGTTTAATGCGCATCAGTAACAACTTGCCAAGATTTAGTAACGGCTGATACTAATTCAACTTTGGTCCGAGGGGCTGTCCGTTTCACTTCGATGTTCATAAGTCCCCGAATGTTTTCGATAGGACTTAAGTCGGAAGAAGGTGCTGGCCATAATATGGTTGCTATCCCGTTATTTGCCATCCAAGCTCTTGAATATAAGGAAGTGTGGCAGTGTGCGTTGTCCTATTGCAATCGACAACCTTCTAGAAACGAAGTATTCGCTGTTTGTATAAGGTTTTCATTCTCAATTGTACAGTAGTGTACACTATCTACCATACAATCAATAATGCTCAATTCAGTGACACCACGTGACGAAATCCCTTCCCAGACCATAATCATAATTGGAAAATTTGATTTTTGTACCACAAGTCTAGCTCTTCTAAGTATCCGTAATCGGTTGTAACCCAAATGGAAAGATGCTTCATCTGTAATAGAACATTTTCAAAAGTGTCTTCTAGAAAATTATAACAAAATCGGAGCCTTCTCCGTACTTCCGTAGCACCAACTTACTTTTTGTTACCTGTTGTTTGGTTTAATTTTTTTGTAGAGGCTACTCAGTTATAGAGCATCTGAGGCGGAATTATTTTTCGAGATAAATAATTATCTTGAAGTAGGTCTTACCGGTTCGCGGTTAATACTACTCTATTTTCTAATAAATAACAAATATTTACTTATAAAGAAATCGGGTTATATTGATTTTCGTGTTTTTAATAACTGGTGAAACCACTATTATATTATATGTAGTGACATATGGATAAGTGAAAATTCTGTAAGTCAAAGCCTACTACGATATTAGTACTCTAAATCGATCTAAAATTAAAATGCTTCTATGCAATAGGAAAAATCAGGAAATTGCAGATACTTTCTGAACGTAATATGGTTTAAGAATAACACCTGCTACAAATCTCACTTATTGAGAACCTTTCTTTACACCATATTTCAGTAAAATATCATTATATTCCCCAGTATTTCAACATTATATATCACCTTTTATGAATTCATCATAAGTCAGATCAAATTTTCAACCTAATGGTAATTCTTATAATTGGAGTCCTAATCACAGTTTTCCTATTCAACGTCCCATTTTTCAGAACAAAAATCGTCAACCAGAGTTTCAAAATTAAATTATTCCAAGTCCATTTCAATAGATCTAATAATCCCTGAAACTATAAGCCAGATCTCAAGGACAAATCATCAGGCACTGTACACTCTACGCAAAAGTATATTTCCAGCAATTTCTGCAAATAAACTATTGGTAATACACGTCAAAATCAAACAGAAACTTTAGATAGAATTACCAATATTTATCTGAACTTTGAACCTAATACCCTAGCGATTGTGATAATTATGTGTCTACACATATCAGCGAATGTAAAAGGGGCCGCCAAATTATGTTCTCAAATAACAATCATCAAAATGGAATGTGGGATTTGATTCACGTCCTAAATCCACATAATCAGACGTAATAATAGTAAACGCTAATTATCTCACAACTTCTTATAGGAATCGTAGACTCAGCAACCTCAATTCCAAGGATTTGCTAATCATATCATTTTTCATTATAACTGTTTATTCTCTAAATTGTTCACTTATAAGTCAAGCTTTGTAGATATCAGACGTATTTTTATTGTAATAATTAATTTTGTATAATAAAATAATTTTTAAAAAACTAACTTTGAGACTTCGAAACATTTCTCGCTTTATAAGCAAATTCACCATAATAACTCAGAATACAAGAAATAAATGTTAGTCGACACGGCAGTTCTTAGTCCCTAATCAATCCAAAATTAGCTTACAAATTTTATCAACATTGCAGATTTGAAGAATTTTTAAAGGAAAACCACAAAATAGTAGTAACATAAGGGTAAAACTACTGTAATAATGTATAAAGAAGAATATACAAGATTATTATTAGATCTGATTGAAAATAAGAACTATTATATACAGTACTGCTCAAAAGTCCCTCCCCCCCCTATCTTTTGAACGGTGATACTTAGACTGATCAAATTTGGAGCGCGAAATTGAACTATTGAATTGTCCACTTTTAAGTCAAGCTTTGTAGATATCAGACGTATTTTTATTGTAATAATTAATTTTGTATAATAAAATAATTTTTAAAAAACTAACGTTGAGACTTCGAAACATTTCTGGCGCAGTCAGTAGGATTTCCAAATTGTCGCGTATCGAACGTAACAATTTCGTTTCAACGATTGATTGGAAATCGAACCCAGTGTCGCAATTCGTGAGTGGAGGTGTTCGCAGTGGAGTAGTTCTCAAAAAATCGAGAATCTCGTCCATAGAGGACCACTACGACTTTTCACAACGCTTAGCGTCTATAGCTGAGACAAACATTGCTCAAATTTGCAAGAAGTGCATACCCAGGAATAGGTACTGTTCACCCTTATAGTTTCGGAGAGGGAGATGCTCAAATTCGTAATATTATTGTAAGTAACTTTGAATTTATTTTGTCATTACATGTCTATTGATTCATTTAGTGATTTTGACTTTGAAAACTTAATCTATCTTCCTAGACCAGAGAAAGAGAGCTGTTCTAGATTCAGTAAAAGATCAAAAAATAAAAACATTAAAGTCAAATATAATTGTAATAACATGGCAGATTTTGAACCAGTATTTAAACTGCCTACCGGAGTTCGACGGTAATCCTATGAACTCAATAGGTACTTATCCGTATGCAAATCACTTATTAACAATTTTTATAATAGGGAGCAACGAAATCATTTTCAAAATATATATTTGATTAATTCCTTAATTTCTAAACTTCGTGGTAATGCTAAGCTGGTTGTGAATATTCAAAATGTCACTTCTTGGATATCACTTAGGGACACCCTTTCTAGAAACTTTACAGATAAAAGGGACGAGGCCTGTTTAAATCATGATCTTGTCATGAT
Organism: Galeruca laticollis; assembly: GCA_963921935.1. Classification (NCBI taxonomy): domain Eukaryota; kingdom Metazoa; phylum Arthropoda; class Insecta; order Coleoptera; family Chrysomelidae; genus Galeruca; species Galeruca laticollis. The sequence continues at coordinate 186,773,452 of OY998176.1, read as the reverse complement.
ACGACAAGAAAATAACGAACGACCTCAACATTTCTATGACAGAATTTTGAACATTTGAAATTTAATATGCAGTTACGTTGAGTTACATGAAACAACACATCATAATAAATTGCTGAAAAAGGACTTGTATAACAATTTAGCCTTGAAAACCTTTTTGTCATGTCTCAGAGAACCGCTTGGAACAACAATACGCTGTATGAAGCCTGACTCTTTGAACCAAGCTTTACAATATGTTTAGGAAGAAGATAATATTAAATATTTCCAAAATAAAAATGTAAATAAACAAGAACCAAATAATAATTTTAACAATAGAAACAGTTTTAATAATCGAGGTAATTTTAATAATAGAAATACCTTCTACAATCAAGGTTATGATGCACAAACTCCAAATAATAATAACTTTCCAAGCAATAATTTCTTCCAAGCCCAGAACTATTCTCCGACTGGTCCAGTAAATATTCAACAACGGCCCCCAAGAAACCAAAATTCTCCAACCAATTCTCGAACCTTCAATCAAAATAGAAATGTCAATGTTTTTAAACCTAATCAATTACCCAAACAACGCCAATGTCCATTTCCCCACGTGATACATTTCATAGAGGCACACCAATGAATGCTAATACCAGGAACGGTACAAATTTCGCAAATCCTTTTAACCAAAATCAACCTCGAAGAAATTTTATATCCGAAGAATTATTGAATGCAGAATGTCAGGATAATGATTTTTATCCTCAAAATGCCAATTCAGATCCCTATAATACACTTGTAAATAGTTCTGAAAATGATCTAATTAATTTTAATGATCCCGAAATAAATTTTCAAGACCAGCCTCACAACAGTCCTACCACGTATGCCTTATATTATGTCTTCCTAAATACAAATTGAAATTTTTAATAGATTCAGGGTCTCCAAAGTACTTTGTTGACCCAAATGTAGCACTTAAGTTAGTTTCTAAGCATATTAAAGATGACCCGTTTATCGTGTCAACCGCCCTTCAAAAATCTGCTCATAGAGATAGTACCCTAATACCTATGTCAAAAATATTTGAGTTACCAAAACCTTCATATCAAAAATTCTTTTTGTTTAAATTTCATAGTATATTAGACGGCTTAATAGGAATGGATATCCTTGAAATTTTACAAGCCACCATAGATATTTATAAAGGATACTTGTCAACTCCTTATACAAAAATACAGTTACTTTATCATCCCACTAACAACGAAATGAATTCAATAAACATAGCGCCTCGTTGTATACAAATAATAAATATAAAACTAATATTCCTAATGGAGAAATAATAATTCCCTATCAAAAACTTGGAAATTGCGAAATACCAGAATCTCTATCTATACGAAAGACATTATGATTGTTAGATCATCAACGTATACAGGATGTGCAAAAAGATGCCATTAGGGCACTTGCACTTATCTCTGCTATTACTGATCAGATTTTCATGTAACAAAAGATATAATGATTGTTAGATTATTATCGTATACAGAATGTGCTAAAAATATGTTGCACATTTTCTTGTACTCTCCTTGATGCAAAAGTTGAAGTTGTTTGTTAAAAAGTTAATCATTTCTTCTTTGTTAAAAACTCCTGCAAAAATCCTGCGTTATGTCTAAGTCCATTGGGTAGTAATCTTCCTTCTGGTGTTGCTCCAATGAATTTGGTATTTCTTTAAGTAGCCTATCGAGTTTAACGGCCGCCAATTCTATTTTGTATGGAATGCCCACAGATTCTTTATGTTTCCTTTCAATATTTTCCAAATCTTCTCCGACTACTTCTCTTGTTCCAATGGCAAGCGGGTTGTTACTTAGTATGAGGAAGGGCATCTTAGCTTTAGCACCGTATTTTGCAGGAGCCAATAATTCGGGTGATTCTTTCAACAGTGTTTCCACATTTATATCTGCTAGTTCCACTTTATATGGTATGCAGCATACTGTTAAACAAAAGACAGCAACTGTTTCGCAGACTTTTTGACAACTTTGCCCACATTTTTGCAATCGAAACAGAGTATAACGGAGAATTTTGGAAGTACAACTTACTATCTTGTAGCAGAGGTATGCAATCTTCTAAAGGAGTCTAGCCTTCTACATGGAAATTTCTAAAAGAGTAGTTATATATCGTAGCTTCCAATCTGGTAATGCAATGCTTCTTGACCAATGCAGAAGAGGAAGTTTCCTTTAATCTTGCGTCTGGGCAGTTGACGATATCTATAATATGGTTTCCAACGCTATTGTTAAGTCCAGGTCTAGTTACTTGACAAATAAATTTGTTGTATATTTTAAACCTTGCATTAGATGTGAGTCAAGTGAGGCAATCTATGCCAACTGTTTTATCGTTGTTTACAATAACGTTGCACCTTCCCTTGTACTCTTCTTAGATGCAAAAGTTAAAGTTGTCTGTTAAATAGTTAATCATTTCTTCTGTGTTAAAAACTCCCGCAAAAATCCTGCGTTATGTCTAAGTCCATTAGGTAGTAATCTTCCTTCCGGAGTTTCTCCAATAAATTTGGTATTTCTTTAAGTAGCCTATTGAGTTTAACGGCCGCCAATCTTTCTTTGTATGGAATGCCCACAGGTTCTTTATGTTTCCTCTCAATAATTTCCCAATTTTCTCCGACTACTTCTCTTGTTCCAATGACAAGTGGGTTGTAACTTAATAAGAGGAAAGGCAGCTTAGCTTCAACACCATGTTTTGCAGGAATCATCTCACTCCTCTTAGCCGCATAACTTTACAAGCATTATGTTGTCACAAAATGGTTCTGTAATTGGTATAAGTCCATATTCCAGCGCGTTTGTTCGACTTCAATCTGATTAATAATAACAGAGATATGCGCTGGTGCCCTAATTACATCTTTTTTGCACATCCTGTATACGATAATAATCTAACACTCATAATGTCGTTTGTTCCATAAAAATCTGACCAATAATAGCAGAGATATGTGCTAGTGCCCTAATGTCATCTTTTTTGCACATCCTGTATACGATAATAATCTAACAATCATAATGTCGTTTGTTCCATAAAAATCTGACCAATAATAGCAGAGATATGTGCAAGTGCCCTAATGGCATCTTTTTTACAGATCCGGTATACGATAACATTCTAACAATCATAATGTCTTTTGTTCCATAAAAATCTGACCAATAATAGCAGTGATATGTGCTAGTGCCCTAATGGCATCTTTTTTGCACATCCTGTATACGATGATAATCTAACAATCATATTGTCGTTTGTTCCATAAAAATCTGACCAATAGTAGCAGAGATATGTGTTAGTGTCCTAATATCCTCTTTCTTGCACATCCTGTATACGATAATAATCTAACAATCATAATGTCTTTTGTTCCATAAAAATCTGACCAATATTAGCAGAGATATGTGCTAGTTCCCCAATGGCATCTTTTTTTGCACATCCCGTATACGATAATAATCTAACAATCTGACCAATAATAGCAGAGATATGCGTTAGTGCCCCAATGTCATCTTTTTTGCACATCTTGTATACGATGATAATCTAACAATCATAATGTCTTTAGTTCCATAAAAATCTGACCAATAATAGCAGAGATATGCGTTAGTGCCGTAATGGCATATTTTTCGCACATCCGGTATACGATAATAATCTAACAATCATAATGTCTTTGGTTCCATAAAAATCTGACCAATAATAGCAGAGATATGTGCTGGTGCCCTAATGGCATCTTTTGGCACATCCTGTATACGATAACAATCTAACAATCATAATGTCTTTTGTTCCATAAAAATCTGACCAATAATAGCAGAGATATGTGCTAGTGCCCTAATGGCATCTTTTTCGCACATCCGGTATACGATAATAATCTAACAATCATAATGTCTTTTGTTCCATAGAAATCTGACCAATAATAGCAGAGATATGCGTTAGTGCCCTAATGACAACGTCGACGCACATATGACGGACGGCCCATACGGCACATTTGACGGTTGGCGCACATGACGGGGTTGTCAGATGACACATACGACAGATGGCCCATACGGCACATTGGACAGCTAAAACACGTGACGGTGTTGACAGATGACACATACGACGCCCGGCCCATACGTCATATTTGACGGGGTTGACTGATGACACATACGACAGATGGCCCATGCGGTACATTCGACGGTTGACACATTTGACGGACGGCCGCCCCCCCAGCCCCCACAGCACATAAGGCACATACGACGGATGATATTGATGACCTTGAAAGTGTCCCCATACTCGTGTTGCTCATCTACTGTGACCTTATGGCAACTGACACCTCGTTTGAAAGGTATTTGAAATACCTATTGAATCATACTAATTTTTTTTTGATTAACGATGTTTTTGATGGTAAGAATAAATAAACACTAAATTTGAGTCTCGCTTTTAACACGTTGAGTCCCAGAGCAGTCCCTTGGACCGCATTTAAATGGGTTTTACAGCTTGGTTGGACCGTCCAGGGTCCTTGAAACATTACCCTACACTTGGTCCATATGATTTTTTTTCGTCATCTTTAACTCCATCGTAAAACAAAAAACATTACTTTTCATATTTTTTTCTGTTTTCTCAAACATAATTCAATAATATTTGATTATAATTTCTAATTTGTGCTACTTTACATTACCTGTACCTATTTTTAGTGAATTTTGTTTTTGAGGGTATCAAAAAAGACAAGTTTAATAAAAAAAACGGAACTTTTCTCACAAAGATACATTGCAACAATAATTTTTATTCCAATCACAATTATTTGTATTTTTCCGCAAAACAAGGGATACAGTAGTGTGGTTTTCCAATACAAAGACTGCAAAACGTAATAACTTTACTTTTGATTTTACAATAATTATTTTTATTTTTTTTTCGCAGCACTCTATACAATATCTTCTCATCTTGTGACTCTCACCTTCTTTTTTCTCTAGCCAATGGGTTTTCCTTGTTTTTGGAATCTTTTGATCAGCAAAATCCGTTGTTTCTCTCTTCAGTAATTCCTTTGCTACACTGATTTGAAAATCAGTTATTGCTATATTCTTTGGTGTTATTTTTTTATAAAGAATATGAGCATTTTCCGTTGCTGTACCTAATAACAGCTCAATAGCAATGTTCCTGTACCACAACTTTGTTTTAGTTTTTACATACTGCAAACTTCAAAGAAAAATAATGAAAACAGTTGTTTCGAATAGAAAGTGCAAAAATGTGGTTTTTTGTGTACGGTCCATAGGCCTGCTCTGGCCCTGGGGACAGTTTTAGCGGTAAACTTTCTCGCTGGCCCAGAGCAGTCCAATGAACCGCACTCAAAAAGCATAACTTTTTCGCACTTCTTATTTCAAATAATTTTTTTTTTGTTTTTGCCTTGAATCCACACCCCATATGGAGTGTAAAAACTCAAAAAAAATTATTGGGCCAATGGGGAAGTTTATCAATTTTGACTGGGGCTCAACGTGTTCTATTTAATAGAGATTCAAAGTTCCGCTTATGGTTAATTGCCAAACAAGTTGACGTTTTTCAATTGACGTTCTTACATGCAATCTTATCTCAAATTTTTTGTTTAATTCTTGTTTAACACGACGTTTAGTTATCTACATAAACAAAATGGTACGTGCTCTAGCTGACAAATTAATAGCTATTTCAATTATTGGTGAAATTGGAAATAATTTTCATGCGGCGTAACGCATTTTTAATGAGAGATACCCTGATAGTCCTATATCGAGAACTTATTCGAGGGAGCTTTTTCATAAGTTTCAACAAAAAGGCAGTGTTCATTATGTCAAACTATAGGGTCGACCAAATATTTGAATGGATAAACAAATTCATATAGTTGCAGAAATCGTAGTCAACCTTTCGTCTTCCACAAACCAAGTAACTTCTACTTGTAGAGTCAGGCACAGTACAGTACATATAATGTTGCCCAAAAACAAATTTCATCCATACAAATTGAAAATGGTGCATCAACTTTCAGATCACGACCCCGACCGAAGGCTGCAATTCTGTGAAAGTATATCCACTAAAATTCTCCAATGGCCAGACTATGTAAGGACTATAAGTTTTGTAACGATAGTACTTTCATCCTTGATGGAAATCTTAATACTCAAAATTTGAGATAATGGAGTGACATAAATCCTCACATGTTTCATTGAAATCTTACACAGTTCTCATTAATAGTAAATGTCTGAGCAGGTATTTTGGGAATCCACATAGTCAGACCTTTGTTTAGGACTATAATTTAACCGATGAAGTATATCTCGCGATGTCAGAAAACGCAATTGAACCGTTATTTCTTCAAATTCTCGAAGATAATCCTGATAAATTTGGTAACATGGAAATAATGATCCAACAAGAGGGTGCTTCTGCACACTATTACTACACAGTAAGACGTTATCTAGATGAGGAATATCCTAGTAGATGGATTGGACGAAGCGGTCCAATAGAATGGCCAGCTCGGTCATCGGACTCAACACTTTTAGATTTTTGTTGTGGGCATACCGTAAATCTAAAGTTTACCCTACAGCTCCTGACAGTATTATCGTGTTAAAACAACAAATTGTGGAAGAATGTAGGGCAATTTCCTCTGACACATTTTGTCGAGATCGACAAGAGTTTAATAATAGCATATTTTATTGCCAGGAAGTAGTTGGAACAGATTTTGAACAATTATTATAAGAGCTTGGCTCTTAAATATATACTAATTAAAAGTGAAACTCCTAGTTTAGTGTTTATATTTTAACCATCAAAAACATCGTGAATCCAAAAAAAAATTAATGATTGGATAGGTATACTAAATACTTTTCAACCGAGGTGTCACTTGCAGTAGGGTCCCATTAAATATTATTGATTTCATTTGACAGGTGACGTCACCGATGCCTATTACGTCACCTGTTACCACTAGCAAAGGAGCTTACAATAGTTCATTTTCACGTTCCAAACTTCATCAATCTATCACCGTTCACAATAAAAGAGGGGAGAGGGGACTTTTGACAAACACTGTATATACAAGGTTACTAAAAGAATAATCGGATTTGACAAAGTTATAATTCAGAGAGTATGACAGATACAATAATAAATGACATCTCTATAGCCCGCGACAACCTCTACCTTTAAAACGCGCGCCTGCGGAGGCAACTTGTCTTGCGTACGTCCAAATTATGTCCGCAGTAATCAAAATGGCGACTATACAGCAGAAAGCATTTTATGTGTTAGAATACGCGCGATATTTCTCGGTTGTTACAGTGCAACGTGCATTCCGACGGAAATACGAAGTTGATCCTACAGGTCATCAGATCATTCCACGATGGTATCGACAATTCAAGACCACATGTGTACTTGCTAAACGTAAAAGCACCGGAAGACCACGAGTGTCAGATGCAACAGTGGGTGCGGTTAGAAAATGTTCTGTGCGACCGCCACAACACTCTACTAGTCAAGCAGGCCGTACACTAGGTATTCCGCAGCAAACTGCGTGGAAAGATTTGCGGAAGCGATTACGATTCAAACCGTACCATATACAGATTGTGCAAAAGTTACGACAAGACGACCGTGTCAAGCGAACCCAGTTTTGTAATAACATGCAGGAAGCAATGGAGGATGACGGATTTCCTAACGTCTGGTGTTCGGTGACGAAGCGAGTTGTCATTTAAGTGGCAAAGTGAACCGTCACAATATTCGAATATGGATCATGGAAAATCCTCATAAAATTGCCCAACATGAAACAGATTCTCACAAATTGAATGCTTTTTGTGCCGTATCCAATACAAATGTGTAGGGAATATTTTTCTTTCATGAAAAATATTCCTGTTAGGTCGTACCTCGACATGTTGCAACTGTTTCCGCAACAACTTTATAAATCAATAACATGGAGCCCCACCACACTGACATCACGAAGTGAGTCGGTATCTATACGAGGAACTCCCTCATCGTTGGATGGGCCGTTGTGCTGCAGACGATTTGACATTGCTTGCGTGGTCTCCCAATTCTTCAGATATTACACCGTGCGATTTTTATATTTTGGGAGTACATTAAAGACACCACTACCTACAACACTGGCTGAGCTCAGAAGATGCATTACCGTACAGTATCAACCTAGATACATTGCAGCGTGTTTGGGCTGAACTGCACTAACGTTTGGACATCCACATTGAACATTTGTAATGCGCTAAGACTTTAATGTTTTCTCTGTCTACTATCATATAATTTACCGTTCTAGTTGTAATATTAACTGAAATATAGTTCTGTCAAACCCGATGATTCTTTTCTATTAACACTGTATACCGGGTGTAATTGATATTGGGGCCATCCCGATAACTTTTAAATGGGTCGTTAGATTCTATTTAAATTTTGATAAGTGAAATAAAAACGGGAATGGGATATTTTTACGTCAAAAAACAATATTGCCGACTTCTGGATACGCACGAAATTGCTCAAAAACTGAAAATTTAAATAGAGCACCCTATATATTTTCACGTTTTTGGATTCTACAACCTCAAATACGCCTTTTTAATTTCATTTTTTCAAATATTTTTTGAATTTCTTATCTCTATGACACCATCTAAATTATAGACAGTTAACCTAGAATTGTCCCCACAATATTATTTTATCTAATATTTCATTTTCGTGAAGTTTATTAACGATTGAATCTAGAAATTACAGTTTTTCCACCGAAACTCACTTTTACCAATGAAAAAATATAATGGCCACCTCATATATTAAATAGCTCTTTCAAATACGAATGAAATGATGAACATATTGATATCCTTTAGTTATATAATGAAGCAGTAATTTTTATAGTTTCTAACTTTTTCAACACAACATGCTCTTGAAGCCGACTCTTTTTCAACACTGCAACATAATAATAAGAGTAATAAAAATGAACAATGTTATTGACTAGCGTTATGGGTGATCATCTTTTGTTTGGTTGTCAGTTGTTATTTAATTAATTAAAATCTTTTATTAGTCTTATATTTACAATATCGGTGCAAGCGTTGTTAATTTTTTATGTTCAAAATGGCAAACAAGATGTATTATCTACTTCCAACAGGACGGCTGTGGAGCCCACAACGCCAGCTTAGTTACCGATTACTTAAGCGAACGGTTTGAAGAACATCGGATCGGAACGAACGGTCCTATAAGATTGCCTCCAAGATCGGCGGACCATACCTGTCTGCATTTTTTTTGTGTGTGGTAACATCAAAATTGAAGTATACGCTACGCCAGATAACCGTTAATAATCTAAAGAATAGAGTTAGGGAAGCGTCTAACAATATAACACCAGAAATGTTGAAAATGTGGATGACAATTTTATTAGGAGATTGCAATGCTGCTTGGAACAGGGTGGTGGCCATTTCGAACATTTCATTATTTATAGGGAACACCAAAAAATGTATGTTTGTTATTCTTTTAGATTAGATACTTTTCTGTTTCATTAAATATTTTGATTATTTATATCATTAGGTTAAGTTACACATCTGTCGACAGTGTTGAAAGAGAGTCGGCTTCAGGAGCACGTTGTCTTGATAAAAATTCTAAATTATTGCTTCATTTAAGAAGTATAGGATATGAATGTGTATATCATTTTATTGGTAATTGAAGCAGCTAGTTAGTATACAGGGTGGACCCTGTATGTTTCCATTGGGAAAAGGAAAAGTTCAGGTGGAATAACTGTAACTTCTAAATTCAATCTCTAACAAACTTCACGAAAATGTATTATTACGAAAAATAACATAGTGGAGATAATTCTAAGTCAACTGTCTATAATATAGATGGTATCACAGAGGTAGGAAATTAAAAAAATATTGAAAAAATAAAATAAAAATGGCTCCAGAATTTACATTTGACATTTGGAAAATATGTATTTGGGGTCTTATCGTAGATTCCAAAAGTGTAAAAATATACAGGGTGTTCCATTTAAATTATATTTTTTTAGGTTATTTCCGGCCATTTTGTCTTTTTACGCAGAGGAATGCCAATATGGTTATGATGTAACCCATCAAAATTTGAAAAGAATCTAACAACCCTTTCATAAGTTACAGGGTGTAAAATAAACTGGGGCCGTGATCGCCCTTAGACCTTCCGATAGCTAGTTGAGAACAAAATGGATTGTATCACGCGAATGAATAATCTTTATGAGATTAGTTACTAAGCCCTTGTCTTACCTTGCGTGCCTGATCTGCGTTCTTCTAGGTGGATGCAGAAGTCTGGAGCCCCCTTCTTTCAGGTAAATCGGAGACACCACGTACACAACACAAAGTATCGTTATATCTCTATTCGACTTCAGTTTTAACAACTCTGTTTATCGTTCCGGCTTCTCGTCGACTTCAGCAAACAGCGCGCTTTTCGCACGACAAGGGCCGAGATGTTAAGGAGAAGCAAATTATTTTTTGAAGACAATTGATGAAAAAAAATGGTAGAATTATAATAGAGAAAAAAAAGGAAGACAATTATATACACAACACAAAGTAGCGGGGACGCGACACAGGGGTGGCCCCAATTTCATTTACACCCGGTATATCGTGGTCTTTGGAGATAAAAATGATAATTTTTTGTTTTGTTTTTTGTAATGATTGTGATAATTATTCTAAAACATTGTATTCCCTAACGTAATCATAATATCTGAATTATTCGCATTATGTTTCATCATGATGGTAGTCATTCTCGACCTGGATGTAATTTTTTTGCTCTGTCTTCTTAGAGAGTCCAAAGGAATTAACTTTTGTTAGTAGATGAGCTATGAGGGTTCTGAAGCACTTTCAAGGTCATCAATGGAACCTTGAATGGGGGTAACCTAACATAGCAACCTACAACTAAAACTTGTGTAGCGGAAGTAAACCCCACGAAAACTGTCGTGTGACATCACCTACGTCATCTGTCAACAGCCATCCATCTTTTGTTCTGTAACGTCACCTACGTTATCTGTCAATTGTCATCCATCTTTTGTTCTATGACGTCACCCACGCCATCTGTCAACTGTCACATATACCATCTGTCATATGTGTCGTATGTGTCATCTGTCAAATGTGTAATCGATCTTGTGTTCTGTGATGTGCGTTTTCTCTCCTGTCCTCCATTTCTTTCTATGTCAACATCTATTTTGTATATAGTGTGTGACGTAATTTTTGTGATGTAAGCATCGAATATATTTTTTTAATTAAATTGAAAATGTTTCGTCTCGACCGTGAGATTCGAACCCACAACACACAGCGTCTTTATCGTTCCTACGACAATCTTTAACCGTTGCGATATCAAGGCTTATATTTATCAATTTCTTATTTGGGATTCACCTTCATCCGTTGGGTGTCAGTGACCCCACATAATTTTGAGTAGGTATAGAATCATAAGATAAGCTTAAATTGTGTGTTACAACGTATATTAATTATTCCCCAAATTAAAATTAATCATGTTAGCCGATAAAAACTACATTATCACACAGGAAACCATTATTTACTTATCTCAAACAACTAACGAAATCAAGGTGTATATTAACATAAGATTCCAAATTATGATAACCCCCAAACTTATCAAGTTTTTCCGTTTTTCTCATTCAAGATACCATAGGAACTAAATTAACGATATACGAGTGAAATCAAAAGCGTCTATTAATAAAAATAATATTGAAATAGATCTCTCTGATTGTAATAATTTTCACGGCGTTGAATGATGTAATCTAAAATTCGATATACAGGGTGTTGACATGAAGATACCATAAGGCGCTATGATGTATCTCTGTTGTTATTGGTCAGATTTTCACGGGAACAAACAACGTTATAGATTATTTATTATATACATGAAGTCAAAAAGGCACTCTGCTGTTATTTCATCGAATGAACGGTGTTAGGTACGTTACTACATCGTTCGATATACAAGGTGTCGACATAAAGATATCGTAAGGGTACAACAATGTATATCTTTATTATTATTATTGTGATGTTACATGTGGCGCTTATGTCAAACTATATATATTTACTTGGAGTCTATTTTTTGTGGGGAAAATAAATCATTATCGGTATGTCTTTTGTCGAGTACAGACATCGAATTGAGGAATTTATGCTAAAAATAAATCATCTAACTAAGGACATTACTTTTTATGAAGATAAGCGAATGGTTATGGAGCAAATTAAAAACCTTTGCATAGCTGACTCAAATCAATGGGAAAATCCTACGATTAATTGGGTACCCGAAGAATTACAAAACGAAATACAACAACAAGAGATTTCGAGTGCCTTAGATCACATTTTTAGACGTCAGACACCACAAACGATATATCCATTAAACAGGATCCAACCTACAAGACTTCAATATGAGTAACGACACCACCCCTCGCAGCAGCAGCAGCAGCAACATGAAAGATGAAATTAACAATATTTTTCCATTGTCATGTATAATATTAGCATCTATATTTGTTTTAATAGTTAAAATTATACTGAAAATTGTTAAACGCAAATTTAAATCGACATGTAATATATCAGCTGATGAGTAGGAGTTTTAATAAAAAATAAATTCAATACAATTCATGTTTTTTATTTAGACATTACAAAGGTAATATAGTATTCAAAAACCATTGTCGGAGACGCTCTACATTTCTTTTGGCACAAGAGTATAGCCCTTTAGCGTGGCAAGGATTTGGATCTCGTTCAAAGTTTCCTGTAGCACATGATGTACCATCAAACTTGCAAACATCAATAATGTACGTAAATAAAGTCTGCAGCATACAATAGCTTAGCTTCCAATATATCATTTATTTTGGTATATTCTATGTCACCTGGAGAATATCGAATGCCATGCAGGTTCTTTTCCAGATATGACGTAGTTTTCTTATCACGCTCACTTTATGTATCAAACGATTGAGGTGACAAAAACATGTAGTGACTTTGCTTGCAATCAATTTCGATGGTGAGTTCTTTAGGAAGAAAGTGTCCATCCACGATGAATCCTTGGATGTCGACGAACGCTACTCTCATGATGATGATTGCTAGAATACTAACGTGCAGTGCAGCAGCAGTACGTTTCAATTTAAATTCCTAACAATTTCGGTGAGGGGAAAATACTCCATTACACAGTCATGTATTATGATGCAATATACATTGGTATTTTCGGGGAAACCAATGTTTGCTTCAATGTCAAGTTTTACATCAACTGTAGATGCCTTCATGCTTCCTTCTTGTTTCGAGCAATCGATAACAAGTAATGCACGCTTCTTGAAAGTGGAATAATCCAACTGAGGATGCTTCTGTGTCGAATTCATATAGCTAGGATAAAATTCAGTATAGCTGAAATATGCATCATTGTAATCATTCTTAGTAAAATCCAACTGCATTCTTTCATTGGGATAATACTCCCCATTAAGTGATAGTCTGATACTCTGGATGTCGGCATTGTCGAATAAAGTTGGGTCAGTTGTGTTTTTGTCACGTTTGTTGGTTTGAAAGAAAACAATAACATAGCGAGGTCGTTCGACTCAAGTTGTAGTTTTAAGAGCCCAAACTTCACGTCTAGCATTTCTCGTGATGGATGGCAGTTCATGTATATCCCACTTTCTAAATGGAATCACTATAGGCTGATCCTTTTGAATGGTTCTCATAAGTTACAGCTTAACATCATCATTAGGATAGATATGCTTGATTTTCAATTCGATGTTGCTAATATTTATGCTTACAGTTGTAGTGGAAGTCACACCAGCAACGTTTTTTTTGTGATATATATACAATCATTATCGTTTCGAGCTCGAACCAAACGTATTGTTCGCCGTCCACATGTAATCATAGGATAGTCATTGAAAATGTTGAAAATGTGCTTGAGAGGAATTTGTAGGTTGAATGATTTATCGGTGGCATTAAGGATGGGATCTTTGGGATAATTCCAGCCAGCTATAGCCATATGATTGGAATCTTCTTGATTGTAGCACGTCATGGCACGTACAGCGCTCACGATTCCAGGATATCGAACCGTTTCTATTTCTTTTGCACTTTCACTGTATGTGCACGAATCGAAAAGGAAAGCACCAAAATTATTTGCTAGCATTACATCACCATGTCCATGTATATTGAGCGAGCCTTTAATACACAACAATGTTTCGTTCATTGCAAAAAACGAGTCGACTTGATTGATGCTAAATTCCGTAATGTCACTGCAACTGAACGATTTGATGAACGGGGCATATGTTCTGTATTCAGCTTTGCGAATCGATTCATCGAATCTCGGCTTGCGATATATATCAAACATTGGAGGCATATCGTTCATACGAGAACGTTTTTCCATACGTGTTGGTCCTCATCGTTTCTCTTTCAACAAAAAGCGTAGAGATTGTAACAACAATTTGTTTGCAAATGTCAGATGCTGTTGCTTTGAAGGACGTCGCCTAACTAATGGTACTGGATGTGTAGCGGAACGCCTTTCATTATTAATTATCAATCCCATCTGTTGCTTCTCGTTCTAAGCTCCACCACCCAGGTGCTCTTTTCACCACGAAAGTTGATAGGATGTTGAGTATCTGTCTAGAAAAGCCTAATATGTCACCAAGACAGTTGGGAGTATCCTGCTCCCCGAACGGAATTCTATATTTACTGTAAATCATACATTGTAACGTATTATTATTGGGTTTTAACGCAAATACAGTTTTCAAATGGATTGCTGGGTGCCACCTCCTAACTTG